>QNUK01000146.1:414873-547373 GCA_013621035.1 Clarias magur | reverse complement strand
GTGAAAGAAAGTGTTGCAGTCGGAGAGTTCGCTTCCCCGGTGAACTGTGGGGCCTAAATCAGAGACGCTGCAGAGAGGCGACCCGAGGGAGCGAGAGCACGGAGGAAAGGAAAGGGGGGGGAGGGGGGGGAGGGGAGGTTTAGAGGAGATGGTCTGATTGTGTGTCAGTGAAACTGGGACAGTCTGAGACACACCCTCGTGCTTAAGATTCACCAGGACGTCGAATCCAACTGGGATTTGTGTCTGTGTGTGTGTGTCATTAAGTGAATGGAGCTGAGGAGTCGCTTTATTGGTGGACAATACGGATGAGGTCAGACTTACCAAGGGGACGTCGCCGTGCAGATCTGGAGCCATGTACCGAACCGTGAGCTTTAACACAAACTGTAGCAAACGGGTGTGTAATCCACCATACTGCAGCTGGAGAAAGAACCTTTTTCTGTTTTATGCTTCTTTTTTTTCTTTTTGGAATTTTTTTCCGTGTCCAATTCCTCCCCGCCACTAGGGGGCGCTCCCACATTACGGCTACTACTACCACTCAGTCGTATGGGGCCGAGGACTATCACGCGTTTCTTCCGAACCAGGTGACGACCGGCCGACCGTATCTTTTCGAACCGCTCGCTCACGCACCGTTGGGGGCGGAGTAACACACTCGGAGGACGGCGCTATCCGCGCGAGCTCACAGACGCCCCTGATTGGCTGTAGAGCCGCGATTAATGTCGGAGCACTATGTACCTCTCATCCCTCCCCTCTGAGAGAGCTCGGCCAATCAGCTCTCTCTAGACCTCCGGCTGCGAGAGGTTACAGCGTCACCCGGGAATCGAACCCGCGATCTCCGGATGATAGGATGATAGAGATCAGCGACGGAAAGAGCTAGCTAGAGGGATTAGCTCACAAAGAGGATGCGTTTTCACAGGTTCTATCGAGCCTCCCTGGTCTGATCAGGGTTATGCTGACAGAAAAAAACACCAATGTGTGGACGGAGAGATCCATGTTTATTTCCCCGCAACAAATTAAGAATTGAGTTGTTGATATCCAGCAGTGGTTACCTTGAAATCGAGCACAAATTCAGATGGTCTTATTTATAGCCGCAGACTCGTTCCTTGACGTGTTGTCGTACTCCGTCTGGGAAATCTGGCCAATTAAAGGGGTTAACGGTTAAGCATGAAAAGGTACGCCAATGTTTCCTGATGTGTAGGTCCCCTGGTGTACTGTAAGGGTACTGCAGGTGGGCGGCAGGTGGGCCTTCACAAAGTTTTCTCAGAGGTACAGCCGAAGACCTGTCCCTTAGAGTCTGTATGAATCTCTGGGCTAGAAAGAAACCAGCTCTAGCTTTGCTTCACGCGTGATTGTTTTTATGCAACTCTTGGTGGCGCTGTTCTGTCAAGGACCGTCTTGAACTTTCCGTTTAACAGAAGCAAAACCACGTTGAACTCCTGATTTCTCGTTAGTTTTCCCGCTAACTCGGCCTTCATTCCACACATCATGTTACGCAATTTCAATGCCTCGATGCAGGACTCGTAGCGCACGTACGTATCGAGTTCCCCCGTCCCCATCAACCACATGCGCGCCGGTGCATCTGCTGCAGTTTAAGGCCGCAGCTGGAGCCAGCATGGAGGATGAGGAGAGCTTCCGTCACTCCGTCCGTGACATGCAGACAATCCATCAAACCCGGCGTAGATCCGCGCTGTCCGTGCCAAGCGCAGACGCCATGAATTTACGACGACTTAATACGAGCCGGCGTTTAACCCGCGGCTCCGTCCGCTCTGGAAACCACATGTTTTTATTTTAACCGATCTGACGTCCAGCTCCGAGGGCCTGGAAGAGTTTTGCGCTCTGGAATCTGACCGATTTCATTAAGAGGACCGTTAGCCAGATCTGGTCCCGCTGCCTGGCACCGTGCCAACACAAGCAGTTTCCCATAAATCGTGACGCGCATCTGCGTTGTGTCGCGGTAAAGTAGAATCGAACGGCCTTTATATGATGGAGCTTTCAGTCTCACGATCAGATGTTTGTGTGGAAGATGATGATACGTTCTGACAGAGGACCTCGTCGTTTCAGACCCTGTGTGTGTGTGTGTGTGTGTGTGTGTGTGTGTGTGTGTGTGTGTGTGTGTGTTTATCCTTTCATTAAAGAAAAAATTGACTCCAATATTAGATTCATATTATGCAGCTTTCCTTTATGCAGTTTATTTTTGCTTTGCTTTTTAAAAATGTATTATTGATTATCTATTGAGAAATTACAATTGATTGTTTTTTTTTCCCCCTCCAGATGAAGTGTTGTCTGATTTCTTAAATTTTTTTGTATAGAAAATTGTCAACGTCAAAGTGGCCGTACTGTAACTGCACCAGGTGCAACTCAGACTTGATTACGTTTCCTATAAAAACACACCCTGAAGTGTTTTATTTCTCTTATATCGCAGCAACCTGCTGAAATTTCTTAAAATAATAATAATAATAATAATAATAAGGTTTCAGACAAAACATGCTTTTCAGATAGGATCATATAAACACCATTTTTCATTATAATTAATGCTGCTTTGTTTTTGTTTGTTGTTGTTGTTGTTGTTTGTAAATATACATACACATTTATATTTTTTTCAGATAAAAAGAAACACAGTTGTTTCATGCCCTTTGATGTTTTAGTGTCCGGAACTTTTTTGTTTAGTTTTTTGTTTAATGATTTTTTTTTCTTTCTTTCATTCAGATGAAACTCGGCCAGTTTAGATTTCACATGAAAAGACATACATCTGAAAAAGTGCCTTATTCTAAAATGTAAGATTTTTTAAAGATATTGCAGCATAAATTTGACATGGTTACGGACACTACAGATTTTTTGCTTTTTTAAGCTTTTTCCCAAAAAAAAACTGAATGCTTTAACTTAATCAACAAATTCATTTTACAGGTCATGTGCTTTTAGAAGCGCACCCCAATTTTACTATCAATACTCATAAAGAAGGGTGGATGATTTGCATTTTACATGATTATTGTTTGAAGTGAGACAGTAGAACTCGCCATTTCTGAGGCTCATATAAAATCATCTCTCCAAAACGGCTGACGGTAGCGACTTGAAATGTTTGGTGAAGCGAAACTTCAGAAGTAGCTACTTTGGCTCACTTTGACACGTTTTCTGTATTTATATGCATAACATAAAGAAAGTAAATCAAATTTCCAAACGTTCCAGTCAAGTGAGTAGAAAATGCAGTCCCAATGAGTGTTCCATAGTTTCTTGTCTTTTTCAAGAAACTAAAGACAAATCAACCAAACAACAACACAAAAGAAACAAACCTACAAGAATAAGACAGAAGGATTTAGGATCTCTGCGTCGTCTCATCCCGGCGCTTTAAAAAAAAATAAAAAAAAATTTTCAGTGGGAGTCCTATAAATGTTCCTCCTCCATGATTCCCTAAGAATAACCTCAGCAGCTCATCTCTTGGGGAACATCCCAACAGTTAACCCACGAACTCTTAACCGACAGGTCGTCGATTTCGGCGGGAAGGCTTTTCTCACGGGAAGGATTCTCGCCAAGACGTCACCGCTACGGCTAACAACGCTGTCCCGCCGCTCATCATGCCATCGCGCTAATCATCGTCTATGGAAATGATTTTACTGATGACCTAATAATGGATCGCGATATGACCTTCAAGACGACCGTGCGACCTTCTAACCTTGTCATAAATCCTACTTATATTGATTCCCCTTAAGTCCATCATCTCCAGGTTCTCACACACTGAGAGAAGCACGCAGAAACACTCCCTCACACTAGGGGGCAGTAGTCTCACCCGATGCGTTTGAAATCGTGAACGTCTGCGCGCAGCTGGACGATGTTCCGTCTCGTTTGAACCGTCTCAGCTTCTAAACGAAACAAACTCTGACAGGAGAATGCACGCCGAGTGCGAGTGTGTGTATCGAAGTGTGTGTGTGCGCGTGTGTGTGTAGTGTGTAGGATCCGTCCGGGGAGTGCGTGTCGCGGGCCGACACGAAGCGATGTTCTGTTTACACTCTGAAACGCGATAGCTCTCCACTCTAGCGTCCTTCAGGGATGAAATCCTGTCTGTAGTGCTTATGGGTGAAGGAAGTCCATCTGTCTTTGTAAGTGTGTTTGGAAGTAAGGTGGAGGATGTGCTGTAACAGGCTCGCTTGTATTTACACTCCGTCCCTGCACCAGACCGTCCCCGAGATCATCGGAAACATGGGAAGAGCACAGCTTTCCCTCTGAGGCACTGAGACGGGAGACTCCGTCCATATGCCTCACTGTGTGTACTGTAGCGTTTTATAGGCATTCCTACCAACCAACATATTGAAAGTACGAGCACGTCCATCGACACGGACAACGTGATGAGAACTCAGAGGATCGGGACTAAACAGCTGTGAGTCCATAAGAGAACCACTTGTTAGTGTTAGACTGGACTTTGGCGTGATGGGGAATGGTCATGTGACCCGACGAGTCCAGATTCCAGAGTGATGGGCGTGTCAGGGTGAGAAGCGAAGCGCAGGAAGCGATCGTGCATAGCGTCCACTGTACAAGCCTCTGGAGGCGGGGTTATGATCTGGGGTCGCTTCGGTCGCGCGGGTCGAGACATAAAATGAGGTCAGCTGACCACCCGAATGTACTGGATTCATCGATGGCGTTTCAAATTCAAAATTCAAATTCAAATTCGATTTGTCATGCACAGTACGATATAGAGTGCAATGCTTATACGACCGCCTGTGACCTTAAAAATGTAAAAAAAAAAAAAATTGTAAAAAAAAAAAACCAGAAATAAGGAAATAAATAGTGGAATAAAAAATAAAAATAAGAGTACGTTTAGAAAATATCGAAATACAATACAAAAATCTTCAAAAATGTATAAGAAAGATAAAATATTAAATATGTATTGTAAAAACCTGTCTGTACACGTGTAGCATAATTTTAAATGGAAATCAAAATGAGAATAAATGGAAATGAGGAATGTGCTTCTCTTATTCCCTGCTGACACAACATGAGTCAAAACCTTCCAACCAATCAGAATCGAGAGTCCCATCCAACGCCGCAATGCGTAACCGCAATACACCAACCGGAGCGGTACATGAACCGGACAAAAAAAGTTCATCCATCCATTTTCCAGTCCGCATCTACCATGTGTAGTGTCTTGAAAGTAGGGATAGGGATCGCACACTCAGTGGCTAAGGCATTGGATCATGGTTCGAAGTTCAAATCCCATGACCACCAAGCTGCCACTGTTGGGCCCTCTTGAGCAAAGCCATTAACAACGGGATAACATTGTAAGTGAGGGTGCCTGCCGAATACCAAGAAGGCTATTCCAGGAAACTCATGGCACAGGTTCTAAGGTACACCCTTAATGGCGTGCCAACCTATCGCACAGTGCAAACACATACTGGACTGTACATACACACTGTGGTCCATTTAGAACCATCAAAGTCGCACTACGCTGCATGTCTTTGGACTGTAGGAGGAGACCACCAAGCATGGGGAGAACATGCAAACTCCACACGGAGGTGAGATTCGAACCCACAGCCCTGTAGATACGACGTTACAGTTCTGATCTCTAAGCCACTGTGCACTCGTGCAAGTCGCACTTTTTCTAAAGGCCATACTGATCTCAGAGCTTCAAGAGGATTTATGAGATCTGATCCAACCCTGACATCCTGAAAAAGAAACAATAAATCCAAATAAGAGACTCCACGATCGCCCTTCTGCCACGTTACTCCAGTATACTAACTTACACTTTTTATTTAAATATAGTATATATGTTCTGTTTTTGTGTCTCGGTATCCTGTCGACGGAATAATAACGCTTCTTATAGGGAATGAAAGGGAGGAACATATCGCAGTTCTGTCTGTTCTGTGATGAAGCTCAGGCGAGCGGGCGGGGCCGAGCCGGCTCTCTGGCCGGGGATCGGCCGCACACAAACACGCAGTTAATCTGACTCCGGAGCACAAACACTGAAGAATTACGGCGAGCTCTTGCCGAGGCTCCGTGTCCAGCAGTAAAACGAGTTACCAAAGCAAACAGCAACGCTGATAAACATCAGGACTCCGAACAGGTCACGGCACGAAAAGTAAAAACCTGGAACAATGCGCGGGCTCCCTCTGGGGCTGACGTCCTGTGTGTTCGCTCTTGCCTCATTGAGATTTCCCAACACTGGCCTGCTGTATGACTTTTTTTTTTTTCCTTTTTCTTTTTTTTTTAAGACACGGCCATGAGTTAAAGCGAGTTTGTTGAGAATTTAATTGGTGCATACGTCTGAAAAAACTGATTTTAAATATAAATTTTACCCTGATCAATCAATAATCAATTAATCATTAATCATTACAAATACGTTTCTTTTTTTTTTTTTCCTTTGGATTCTTCCCCGATTTTCTCCCTAATTTAGTCGTGTCCAATTCCTCCCCGTCACTAGGGGGCGCTCCCACATTAAGGCTACTACTACCACTCAGCCGGGAGGGCCGAAGACTATCACGTGTTTTCCTCCGAACCACGTGACGCCAGCCGATCTTTTCGAACTGCTCGCTCGCGCACCGTTGGGGGCGGCGTAACACACTCGGAGGACGGCGCTATCCGCTCCCTCCGCTGCGCGAGCTCACAGACGCCCCTGACTGGCTGTAGAGCCGTGATTAATGTCGGAGCACTATGTACCTCTCATCCCTCCCCTCTGAGAGAGCTCGGCCAATCAGCTCTCTCTAGACCTCCGGCTGCGAGAGGTTACAGCACCACCCGGGAATCGAACTCGCGGTCTCCGGATGATAGGGCGAGCGCTTTAACCACTGCGCCACTCGGAGGCCCTATACGTTTCTTATTACAATCGTACATAATTACATTTTTACACATCTTCTCCATTGTATATACTAATTTGACTTTCTGTATATTTTATTCTTTTCATTTTCTCCTTTTAATGTCAATCCTGCAATTTCTATCCTAGTGTAATAACTTCCCTTACAATTTAGTTCATTTTTCTGGTCACTGGCAGTCATTCCCCTGCGTGTTGTTCTGCGTACATAATAAAGAAAATTTGAACAAATCGAATATTGCGTTTTCATGGAGGCGCAAGTGTGAACGCTATTGTTGTGTTCAACTTAACAGATTATTGCAAGCTAACAGCTGTTAGGTTTTACTGAGCATGCTGGAGAATATGAGTTCTTTTGGTAACGTCGTCACACTCGCTTGGCGCCTAAGACTTTTGCACAGTACTGTGCGTTATACAGGTTTATATCACTGTACAGAATTTGAATTCATGGTTTTCATAGCAACAGCTCATTCTCGGGGACTTGTACAGCAGGAGTGTCATGTAAATGTGTTTAAAACGTGTGCATGATTGTTGATAAGCTGACATTTTCTGTATTTAACACTAGCGCCGTTGGCCAGTTAAGAGTTTGTAGGAATAGCGAAAAGGCTCAAGCTAAAAATAAGCTGCTCAGCATCTGACACGTAACTGCTAATAACTTCACTTCTTCGCGAGGTTCAGTGTTCATGGTGTACGTACCATTTTTTTTTTTTGGAGTAAGCCGAGAATTAATCGCGCTGAATCGTACGTGTGTGTATCGAGGATTGTGGCAGCTTGTAGATGGATTACGGGTGTTTCTGTGTCTTCTGCATACGTTGATTGGCTCTGCGTGCAGCCACGCCCACCCCAAGGAAAAAGCGATATATTCTTCTAAAAAAAAGACGGCAAATAACTGCTCGTAACTTCACTTCTATTCAACGTTTTGGTTTCGTTCATGGTGCAGGGTGATGCTGTGACAAAAATGCCGCTGGACAGACATACAGATATACAGACATACAGATATACAGACAGACAGACATTTCTCTGGTTTCTGGTCCTCCGATGTATGAAACGTAAAGATATCTTTGAACGAGCGAGTTCTGACCGATGTACAGACAAAACGTTTATAAAAAAAAACAATTTTTTTTTAAAGTATGTATCTCTTTATCTATTCCGCTGTCATTCCCGACGTTGCCTTTTATGGAGTTTTGGAGGGCGTGGCTTCATGTACATCTCAGTATCCTATATGCGCTGCTGATTAGCACTGGGCAACATGCACACAAGAGGACAAAGAGACGTATCGGAGATTAGTTCTGTTTGGCCATGCAAACATTTACGCAGTACTTTAATAAAAAAGTAAACATGGCTAATAAATAAAACCCCACTGATTGGATTCGTTAGTGTGTTTGGGAAAGTCATGTACAGTCTGCAGCTGCAGCCTGAGCTCATTCTAATGCTGCGGTTTTATGCGTCTGTGTCAAGAATGAGAACAACATTCTTAAAGATGATGTTAGGAGAAACTACGGCCCTGCAGGGAATTTAGACTGATTTCAAATGGACCGTGTGTGTGTGTGTGTGTGTGTGTGTGTGCGCGCAAGCACATGGCCTGTTCTTAGTCTCGGTTTGGAGTTTTATGAGCTTTATTAGTTTTGTGGTGGTGCTGGTGATCAACTCTCTCTAGGAGACATCTACGTCTGCCCCCCGCTGCAGGTCAGACCTCACGCTGCTCGTCAGCTTTTACAGCTAATGGCGCGTCGACCGATTCTTTACGAGCTCACGTACCACAGGGGAGAAAAACTCTCTCTTTTTTTAAAATTTTTTTTTAAGCTTATTCCTGAAGTGTATTTCAAACATCACTTGACCTTCAAAATCAAAAGTATAAACACTGGTTTTAATGGAGGTTAGTTTAGATTCGTCCTGAACGTTTAAGACATCAAGAGAGGGAAAAATAATAAAAAGCGTAGATGAACAGCTCCCTACTTCCTGTATCTCATGGACGTTCCACGACATTAACGAATGATGAGTTTTATTCTTATTACAGGATAGGATGAGGTGGTATAAGGACTAATAACGCATTACTACTTTTTTAACGCAAATTAATCATATGGCCAGGTTTGACACTAATGGCCTCCCATAATCTCGGCGCGGTTACCCGGCTGTGTGTGATAATGGCACGTTTAACACGGATAATAAGACGACTGAGGAAACATCACCAGGTGCTGAACAGCAAGTTTCATTCTAAGAATCTTCTAGATGGACGTTTGGATAAAACCCATGTCATGTGTTCGAGCGACCTTCATCTGTAAGACGTGGGCGTGGTGGCTCAGGTGAGTAAGGCTCTATGTTGTTCATTTCTGGATCTGAGGATCCGGGTTCAAGCCTCGTCGTGGTTGGGTTGCCACGCCCACATCATCTCCATATTACCCAGCCCATGTATTCAGTGCCGGTCGCATTCGAGAGATTTTCATTTAACATTTGTTAAATGTTCATGTTTGAGAGATTATAAAACTGTATACAGTGGAACCTCGGATCGCGAGTAACGTGGAAAGTATCGGAAAACCGAGCAAGTATTAGTTTACGAGCGCCGAGTATCATGTATCACCCATGCGACTCTTATTTTGACACCGAGCGGCAAGTGATCACAACTCAGCCAATGATTTTTTTTTCTCTTTTTTATTTTTGTTTTATTTTTACTTTATATGTTGTATTAATTATTTTTATGTATTTATTGTTTTTGGGATGTAGAACGAATAATTTGAGTTTTCATTATTTCTTATGGCAAAATTAAATTTGGTTTACGAGTATTTTGGAATATGAGCCCGCTTCCGGAACGAATTATGCTCGTAATCCAAGGTTCCACTGTAATGTGTTTCCTCTAACCGGTCTGTCATGCATTTCTTTAATTTCAACATCAACATCGAACATTTACACACGTGGACAAAATTGTTGGTAGCCTTCGGTCAATGAAAGAAAAACTCACAATGGTCACAGAAATAACTTTAATCTGACAAAAGTAATAATAAATAAGAATTCTATAAATGTTAACCAATGAAAGTCAGACATTGCTTTTCAACCATGCTTCAACGGAATTATTTTAAAAAATGAACTCATGGAACAGGCCTGGACAAAAATGATGGTACCCCTAACTTAATGGTTTGTTGCACAACCTTTTGAGGCAATCACTGCAATCAAACGATTCCTGTAACTGTCAGTGAGACTTCTGCACCTCTCTGCAGGTATTTTGGCCCACTCCTCATGAGCAAGCTGTTTCAGTTGTTTCCGGTTTGAAGGTGCCTTTTCCAGACAGCATGTTTCAGCTCCTTCCAAAGATGCTCAATAGGATTGAGGTCAGGGCTCATAGAAGGCCACTTTAGAATAGTCCAATGTTTTCCTCTTAGCCATTCTTGGGTGTTTTTAGCTGTGTGTTTTGGGTCATTGTCCTGTTGCAAGACCCATGACCTGCGACTGAGACCCAGCTTTCTGACACTGGCCAGCACATTTCTCTCTAGAATCTCTTGATAGTCTTGAGATTTCATTGTACCCTGCACAGATTCAAGACACCCTGTGCCAGATGCAGCAAAGCAGCCCCAGAACATAACAGAGCCTCCTCCATGTTTCACAGTAGGGACAGTGTTCTTTTTTTCATATGCTTCATTTTTCCATCTGTGAACATAGAGCTGATGTGCCTTGGCAAAAAGTTCCATTTTTGTCTCATCTGTCCATAGGACATTCTCCCAGAAGCTTTGTGGCTTGTCAACATGTAGTTTGGCATATTCCAGTCTGGCTTTTTCTGATTTGTTTTCAACAATGGTGTCCTCCTTGGTCGTCTCCCATGAAGTCCACTTTGGCTGAAACAACGACGGATGGTGCGATCTGACACTGATGTTCCTTGAGCATGAAGTTCACCTTGGATCTCTTTAGAAGTCTTTCTGGGCTCTTTTGTTACCATTGGGATTATCCGTCTCTTTGATTCGTCATGAATTTTCCTCGTGCGGCCACGTCCAGGGAGGTTGGCTACAGTCCCATGGATCTTAGATTTCTGAATAATATGTGCAACTGTAGTCACAGGAACATCTAGCTGCTTGGAAATGGTCTTATAGCCTTTACCTTTAACATGCTTGTCTATAATTTTCTTTCGAATCTCCTGAGACAACTCTTTCCTTCGCTTCCTCTGGTCCATGTTGAGTGTGGTACATACCATGTCACCAAACAACACAGTGACGACCTGGAGCCCTATATATAGGCCCACTGACTGATTACAAGATTGTAGACACCTATGATGCTAATTAATGGACACACCTTGAATTAACATGTCCCTTTGGTCACATTATTCTCAGTATTTTCTAGGGGTACCATCATTTTTGTCCAGGCCTGTTCCATGAGTTTATTTCTTTTTTATAATTCCGTTGAAGCATGGTTGAAAAGCAATGTCTGACTTTCATTGGTTAACATTCATAGACTTTTTTAAAATTATTACTTTTGTCAGATTAAAGTTATTTCTGTGACCATTGTGAGTTTTTCTTTCATTGACCGAAGGGTACCAACAATTTTGTCCACGTGTGTATAATGCAAGTAAATCTTAATATTTTAGAAATTGCGATTACTCGCTGACCATGACTGCGATTAACTAGATTTTAAAAAATTATAATACTAATCGATTGACCGCACTCCTGAAAACATCTGCACATCACTAAGTCCTCCCTGAACACGGTAATTTGTGGTTGTGTCGACGGTTCTGCACAATCCCTTAACAACATGTCGGACGGCTCTCACCCAGCTCCAGTCATTTTAAAGTTCTCTCTGATTGGTGCAGGTCAGGTGACCCATTTTGAAGCGGGAACTTTTCTTGTTTTTGGCCCGTCAGTACTGTACACTGTAGGTTGTTGTTCTTCTTCTTTCTCTCATTAGGGCTCGTGAAAGATGATCATTCGGTCCAGCACAGGTTTTACACCAGATGCTGTTCCGGACTCGATCCCCCTCTTACTGTAAAACACTGCAGATATATTTTAGTTTGTTTTTGTTTTTTATATTATTATTATTATTATTATTATTATTATTGGGGTCACTGGAGGTCGGATCTGCTGTGGATTCTGGTTTGGGAGAAAATGTCAAACAGTAGTGTGGACCAAATCTAATGAGCCCGTGGGCCGGATATGTCTCGTAGGCCTTGCGTTTGACGTGTGTGTTGGTGTTGGTGTGTTTGCTAAAATGAGAAGGAGGCAGCTATCCGATACGAGGGCTAAAAATAATAAACAGAATAGTTTTTAAGATGTGTGTCGAGTTGGTTTATTTTATTTTTTTTTTTGTATTGCTCAGTCAACATGTCCAAATAGCAGAACACTGAACCAGCTACAGAACTCATCAGGAGAGCACACACACACACACACACACGCACACACGCACACACGCGCGCACTGTGTGCAAATACCCAAATACAAATAAGGACCTCATGTCACACCTCTTTGCAGTGTCATAAAGATGGATGCTGTTTAATCTCTTGTTTAAGTGTTAAACAGCTCTTACACACACACACACACACACACACACACACACACACACACACACACACACACACACACACATGCCTGCAGTCAATCTCTCTCTCCTTTTGTTAAGCAGTTGTCAGAAAAAACGATGCTGCAAGGTAGGCACCTGTGTGTGTGTGTGTGTGTGTGTGTGTGTGAGAGAGAGCATGTAGGAGGGGGAGGTGTCTACCCATTGACCTTCTGTGGACATTTGGCTTGTCCTCATGAGGAAAACTCTTTAAAAAACAGAAAATATCATCCACACACACACACACACACACACACACTCGCCATTTGCTATTTAGACGCAGACCAAATGAAAAACGATGAGATTCACAATGAGATGTAAATGTGTCAAGCAGTTTTCAGTAATGTGTGTGTGTGTGTGTGTGTGTGTGTGTGTGTGTGTGTGTGTGTGTGTGTGTGTGATCCAAGCAGAGGTGATCTTCAATCATCTTGTGATTCGTGTTAAACGTGCCGCTATCACACACAGCCGGGTAACCGCTCTGCGCTTATGGAAAGCCATTGGGGTCATATGACTTGTTCATATGATTAATTTGCATTAAAAACAAAATAGTGTTAAAACAAAATAAATTTCTGGATTAATCACATGAGTGGACGTGTTAATATTGACAGCCCTAGTTTTAACGAACGAGTCTGTTTTTTTTTTTTTTTCACTAGCACACCGTCGTCCATGTTTGTTTTTCTCGCTAGCCTCCCATCTTGTGACGCAGACAGTCAGAGCGTAAAAGCATCTGTACTCATGTTGTGCCTTTCTGAAAAGCTCCCTGTGAAGCTCCAGCGTGCCTTGAAACTTTTAAAAGTGGCCCATTTCAACCTCTCAACCCGAGCTGAGCGCTCTAGCCGTTTCGCTAATGCAGTGTCTGACTAAACCGTGACGAAAACACTCCGCTTAACTCCCGTTTTAACTACGTCGAAGTCCGGTGCAGAAAATCAATACGGCCTTTTTGACCCTCGAGTTCAGGAAGTGACCTCAAATCAACACGTCTGCTGCAGCATGAACAGTAAACTGTAAAATCACTTACTCGATGGTTAGATCTATAACATATGTTTACGGACAGACCTTAGCATAGCTTAGCTTCGCTTGCAGAGTCCGTGTTTTTTCAGCTGGAGTACACAAATTATTGAACGCGTTATCACTAATCGATTAATGGTTAATTAATAACGTTAACGAAAATGTACAATATCATTATTGTGGTATATATTGCAATTGCGATTTCAACTGTCAACATGTAAAACTACTAAACGTAATATTTAGTATTTAGATGTATTTATCTGTGTGAACAGCAAATAATGGCACGAAGGATCACAAATGATTTGAAATGAATAAATATTGAAATTACTGAACTCCTGAATAAACATCAATTAGAGACTATGCCTAGTCGATTCAATTCAAAACGTTTGAATTCATATATTACCTGTAATAAATTTATGTGATTTAAACGGTCAATGTTGCGATTTCGATTTGTATGGGATTAATTGTGCAGCGCTAATGGTAACAAAGTCAAATAAAGTGTTCTAGCAGCAAATCTTGTGTCCTTATTCTGAAATAACCGATAAAAATACAATGAACTGGAACAGCACCCTCTTGTGGTGTACACGTTAATACATGTACACGAGAAACATTACGTAAAACAAACAACATCCGTTTAATTCTTCATGATTGATTGAAGTAATCGATTAGTGATCAATAATCACTAATCACTAATAATCGATAGTTAATGTCGCTACTAACTAATCACTAGTAGGTATGTGGAATCACGATAAATATCCCAATTTTTTTCGATATATTTTTATTCCCCGACATTCTTACAATTTTAAACAAACTCGGCCAATAAGTCGCTTTACGAAACCAATCCGGTTTTAATAGTTGTTGTTGTTGTTGTTGAAGTTATACTTTTTGAACATACTACACAGCCACTTCAAATACTTTATATTACAGTAACGTAACTTTTTTTACGCCGTCTAATAATTAAACCGTAAACAGAACAGAAACTTCAAATCTAGCACTTACTCATGTTGTTGTGTTTGGCATGGAAGTTTTGATTGTGGTAGGGGTTGTGTTGGAGGGGCGGGGTGGGGGCGGGGGGTGTTTGGGGTGTGTGTGTGTGTGTGTGTGTGTGTGTGTGTGTGTGTGTGTGTGTGTGGTGTGAGAGAGGTTGGGAGGGTCCGCACTCATCAGGCTCTGGAATTCAACACAGGATGTTTGGAATGTGGTCATGTGATGAGTGTCCCGGGGTCAGGGGTCACGAACAGACACCTGCTGGCCCTTATGTCAGAGCTGTAAAGTGTGTGTGTGAGTGTGGGTTTCTGAGGTGTTACTTCTGGTATAAACTAGTGTCTAACGTCACCGCGGCCGTGCACTGCGGCGCCCCTGAATTCAGATGAATCGTGGATTAAATACGTCGAACATTCAAGTTTGCGACGTTTTTTTTTTTACGACTCGGGGCCGCGCCGGCGTTTCACTCGCACGCGGAGTTGTTTGTTTGGCCCGGAGCTACGGGATCTGCTCCGTCACGATTATCTTTCATTTCCTCCATCGATTTCTTTCTTCATCCTTCCTATCATCTCAGTGAGGTAGTAGTAAGGACCAGACCCGTGAGTGAACCCTGCTTGTGTACTGCAGGAGTACAGCCCTTGTCGAAGTGCATGGCGGCTCCTTGACGATGGGATCCTCTTAAGGGGCGTCATTCTCCTGGAGCTCAGCCTGATGCGGTAGTCTGATTAGAGAGAGAGAGAGAGAGAGAGAGAGAGAGAGTGGTAATGTCAGTGCAGGCCGCCGTGCCAGGATACCAGTAAAGTGCATTAACTGGCTGAGACTCGAGAACGTTTGATTTGGAAGGACATCGACCTTAATGCAAACTCGTCAAACATCTCGCTCACCTTCTCGTCCAGCATCAGTGCCGGTCCTCATAAACCTAAAGTCCGTCTCAAATAAAACACCCTTTCATCAAAGCGAAAACATTCATCGAACACATTACACGAACTAAAAATCTCTGATGTGTCACTAAAGGACAGTGTCGTAGTGTTTAAAAGTTTTGTGTTTGTGTGTGTGTTTGTGTGTGTGTGTGTGTGTGTGTGTGTGTGTGTGTGTGTGTGTCCCCGGTTGTAACGAATGTCTTGTTCCCTCTGTAGCAGTTGCAGAAGAATGGACAGATCTCAATCTCCAGCCTGAACGGGAAGACGGACGAGCAGACGGATTTCACAGGACAAGATGAGGATGAAACTCTGGCCGAGGGTATGTTTGTCTTTGTGTGTGTGTGTGTGTGTGTGTGTGTGTGTGTTTGGTTGTGTGGAATGTCACGGACCACCCATTAGTCATGTTTGGGGTACAAGGGATGATCTTTATCTCTTTATCTATAGACCCCTTATATCCCTGTGTCTCAGCACCAAATCTCAGAAAGGACACCGACAGAGGGTGTACAGGATACATGTGTGTGTGTGTGTGTGTGTGTGTGTGTGTGTGTGTGTGTGTATGTGGGGGAGAGCAAGAGATGGAGAGATAGACTAGGACTGTAGTACAGTTCCTGGACGGGTTCCTGTTTCACATTCCCATTGTGTCACAGGAACCGAAACAATTAAGCGAATGTGACGCAGACCGCGAGGGCGGGGAATTATTTCAGGATTTCATCTTCATATTTTTATTATTGTTTAAATTTTATGAATGTAGATTTCTTTTTTCCCCATCTAAAGCTGTGCACCAGTCTGAATCTGTTTCAGTGACGTAAGTACGAAAGGTGCGTCAATATTTACTCAGCTGAAGTTCCCGGTATTCAGAATCGGGTTACACGGCGGCTTAAGTCGATTTTCCGCTCTCCGCGTTCCGATGTGTGTCATGGCCCGGGTTTTCACTAGCATCCGTAACTCTATGGAGTATGCGCCTTTAACAATGGGATGGCCTCCGAGTGGCGCAGTGGTTAAAAGCGCTCGCCCTATCATCCGGAGATCGCTAGTTCGAATCCCGGGTGGTGCTGTAACCTCTCGCAGCCGGAGGTCTAGAGAGAGCTGATTGGCCGAGCTCTCTCAGAGGGGAGGGATGAGAGGTACTTAGTGCTCCGACATTAATCACGGCTCTACAGCCAGTCAGGGGCGTCTGTGAGCTCGCGCGGATAGCGCCGTCCTCCGAGTGTGTTCGGAGGAACACACTCGGAGTGTGTTCGTGTGTTTGGAGTCCTCCGGCCCCAACGGTGCGTGAGCGAGCGGTGCGAAAAGATACGGTCGGCCGGTCGTCACCTGGTTCGGAAGAAGCGCGTGATAGTCCTCGGCCCCATACGACTGAGTGGTAGTAGTAGCCGTAATGTGGGAGCGCCCCCTAGTGGCGGGGAGGAATTGGACACGACTAAATTAGGGAGAAAAATCGGGGGAAAATCCAAAAAAAAAAACAAAAAAAAAAAAACAATGCGACGGAAAGTAGCGTTAGCATTTATACTTTTTTTTTTCCTTCAAAATATTAAAATATTTTAGAATCCCTTTGGAATCTTTTTAGAATCCCTTTGGAACAAATAAATGACATCTAAATGCAAAAATGGCAGTTATCCTGTTTTACCGTATATGTTGCTCATGACATCATGCGGTAATCTCTGATGTCATGCAACCGCGTTGGAATGCGCACGCCGGATCTGAACCGCATTTCGACCGCATTTCGCATTTTCTTTATGAATTAATAAAACGCCTGGCAGTAAAAGTTTTGGCTCGCCTCTGGGCGTAATTTCACCGCGGGAACTCTTTTAAAGAGCTCGTTAACTTTAAGAGAGCGTTTTTCTTTCTTCAGGTTAAAGAGTTTGTCATCCTGCTCCAGATGATCCGTGATTGCCTGTAGAGTTTGGTAACTGATCGCATGGCCTGATTGATCATATGATCAATATGACCCCTCCCCCCCTTACCCAGCATTTTTTTTTTTAACCCTGCCTTTAGCAGACAAGCCATTCCTAAAGTCTCTTTGGTGCTGGAGCTAACACTAAGGTAGACATACAGTAATTAAAGGTCCCCTATTTTCTGTTTCGTCCTCGTCCTCCAAATGCACCTTTTGTAAGGAAAAAAAAAAAAGCTACTCTACTGCCGGGCCACGCCCGTGCTAGAGCTGCTGCGGAGCTGTGCAACAAGTCATTGGTGTGGGGGGAGGGGTTTGGATCTTCTTATATGAGGTCACATTAGGGGAAATAAGCATGTTTAAACCCTATTAAATATTTTTGTTTTCTAATTTTTTGAAGATCCATCAGAATGTTAATAATGAACAAAATATATATATATATATATATATATCCATAATAGGCGTCCTTTAATATTGATATTAACCCAAATGTAATTAACGCTCAGGGAGTAGCAGGAATGCTCTGTCTTGCTTATGAATGTCTCCCTAGTCCCTTTTCCATTTTTCAAAGCAACAATTTCTCATTTCCTCCTCATTTCGACCTGTCTGAAAGCCAGCAGTCGGATCTCCAGAGCGCTCTGCTGTGTGTGTGTGTGTGTGTGTGTGTGTGTGTGCGCAGTTTATTTGTTCTTTCCCTGCCTTTAAACTTCGACAGACCACCGAGCCGCTTCCTTCCAAAAATATTTAGCGAGCCGTGACCCGGTGGAGCTTCACAGAGCCCCGTGCACGTTTTAAACGGACTTATCTCACGGTGTGTGGAGAAACCCGAGATGACATGAAGTGCAGAGATGTTGCGGCGTGCCTACGGCGGTTTAATATCACCGTAACGAGCCGTGCCCTGGCCCGGATCGAGTCCCAACTTTACGCTGCATCAAACAGACGGCAGCGCGGAGACGAGAGGGGACATGTGTTGTACGTTAAGATTGACAGGTTCATGACTGTTTTAGTGTCGATGCTTCTTTAACAACCTGACATGTACTTCATTTTCATTACAGTGGGTTCCTTCCGATTCTAACATCGAGCCTTCGATGCCCTCACGCTATCTGCAGAAATGGAAACCTGTACATTTTTCACATCTCGTTATTACGGATTTAGTTGTGACGCGAGTCCGAACCCATCCTGGTGGATTTGATTCATGATATGTTTAAAGTCTCTGTGTGTATCTTACATTCCTCCAGTCCCATCATCATGGCTTAAAGTCTTGCTATGATGGTTTTCCACAAACCTCCAATCCCAACATCATGGGTGTGATTCCCACATTCTTCAAATTCCAGCATCATTGCTTTGATTCCCACACTCTTCCAGTACCAGCACCATGTTTATATATGTATATAAAAATTTCAACTTGCTTCCCATTCAAATTACGTGACCCCAATGTAATGGGTTTGATTCCCACATAATTCCAGCCTGGTTTGGTTGTCAAAGGTTTGAAAATTCATACGTACTGCTAAGATTCTTAGATTCCCAAAGATATAATGTTTTCAATTCCCAACATCATGAAATTGAGCCACCCACCTTCAGGCTCAATGTGGGTTTGATTTCCACCTGCTTCCAGGCCAACTGTCGGAGGTTTGGTTTCCATTTCCACACCCATCCATTTCCAACATCATAGATTCAGTTCCCACACCCAATTTCCACTTCAAACATCTGGCTTTCAATTCCCACACTTTTCCAATCGCAACATTAGAGTTTCAATTCCCACACTTTTTTAATACTGACATTAGATTTTCAATTCCACAATTTTTTTTTTCTTCCAATATTAGAGTTTCAATTCCCACACTTTTCCAATTTAAACTTTTCGATTTGAATTCCCACACTTTTCTAATCCCAACAACATAGATTCAATTACAACACTTTTCCAATTGCAACATTAGAGTTTCAATTCCCACACTTTTCCAATTCAAACATCAGGCTTTCAATTCCCATACTTTTCCAATTCAAACATTTCAATTTCAATTCCCACACTTTTCTAATCCCAACAACATAGATTAAATTCCCACACTTCTCCAATTCAACCATCAGGCTTTCAATTACCACACCTTTCCAATCGCAACATTAGAGTTTCAATTCCCACACTTTTCCAATTCAAACATTTCAATTTCAATTCCCACACTTTTCCAATTCAAACATTTCAATTTCAATTCCCACACTTTTTTAATACTGACATTAGATTTTCAATTCCACAATTTTTTTATTCCAATATTAGAGTTTCAATTCCCACACTTTTCCAATTTAAACATTTCGATTTCTATTCCCACACTTTTCTAATCCCAACAACATAGATTCAATTCCCACACTTTTCCAATCGCAACATTAGAGTTTCAATTCCCACAATTTTTTAATACTGACATTAGATTTTCAATTCCACATTTTTTTTTATTCCAACATTAGGGTTTCAATTCCTTTACCTTTACAACCAAATGTTAAGGTTTCAATTCCCACATTTTTTAATACCTATATTCGGGTTACAATTTCCATACTTTTAAAATCCCAACATCATTCAATTCCTATACTTTTCCAATCCCAACGCAGTGTGAGTTTGGGAATTCGGGCCAAGGGAATTCGGGCCAAGGTTGTTGGGATTGGATGATTGTAGGTCGTGAACTCATGTTGGGTTTGAACTCCCACACTTTTCCAATCCGAACATCAGGCTTTCAATTCCAACCCATAATCCCAAAATTACGGATTTCTTTTCCACACTTTTCCAGTCTCAACATCATGCCATTGTTTCCCACATACTGGTCTTCTCAGCATTATTGGCTTTAATCCCCCTACTTTCCCAATCCTAGCAACATAGGTTTTTGGATTTTGTTATATGTTACTTTCATTCCCATCCTCACTGGTTTTTACTTCCTGAAGCCTTCAAAGATCCTGACATTACGGCCTGCAAAGTTTCAAACCCAGCATGAGTTCACGACCTACACTCATCCAATCCCAACAACCTTGGCTGAATTCCCAAACTCACACTCTAATACCAACATCATAACATTCCCACATCTTTTCCAATCCTAGTGTCATGGTTTGTAATCCACACATTCTTAGTCTCACCATCATGACTTCAAAACCCCGCTTTGAATTCCAACACCATGCGTTTATTCGTTCCGAACCTCATGGGTTCACGTCCCGACATAACACAACGTTACAGAAACGGACTCACGCACATTTTTCCGATCGCAACATCACTTCCATGCTTCCCGTTCAGACATAACGGATTGTTCTTCCTAAGCCTACCATGTTTTCCATGTGCTTCTAATTCCGAGGTCATGGGTTCGATTCCCACACATTCCCACCATTGTGGGTTTGATTCCTAAGCTCTGGATAAACACACCTGGCAGCTGACATGTAAATGTAACCAATATGTTGGGCGCAAACTAATGTGATTTCTCCCCTGGTAAGTCATCGTCTCTCATCCACACACCAGCCCCAGGCCATGCTGCTTGCGTCGGGTCGCCGTCTCCATCACTATTTTTCCAAACTGCACCAACATCTGGTAGCTTTTACCAAACCCAGAGAGACTGAGATCCCAAAAGGTCAGAATGTTTAGAGTGTACGAGTGTAGGTCAAAGCTGTTATCCAGAGATGTCAGTGCTGCCCGGGCTAGAATGTCTGGTATGCGCATATCGTGTCAGCGTATTGAAGCCTGAGCGAAGGGGTTGTTTGGGGGGGTGGAGGACCCCGCCCTGCTGAGGGACACTGGAGTAGATGAAGAGATGAAGTGTCGGGGCAGGGCAAAAGTGGCAGCTGACTGAGACGTATGTGAGAGGGGGGGGGGGGGTGGGGGGTGGTGTTTAGGGCTCGGAGCCAGACGAAGCCAAAGAGTCAGAAGGAGAAGAAGGAATTGGAATGTCTTCTGATAACATTACAGAGGGGACAGGATCTAACTACGCCAACCACCATCCCCCTACGCACCCAAAAACACACACACACACAGATACCTGTGCTTAGAAAGTGTAAAACTGTACATGCTCTAGTCATATGGAGCGAAGCTGGAGACAAAGCCGAGGAAGGAAACAGAACGAGGAAGACGTGTTTCTCGCACAGGAGGCCCCTGAAACACTCGAACACACACACACACACACACACACACACACAGACAAGCACGTATGCACCGTCTCACACACACACACACAGGACGTGTAAGCACACACCCACGCTTTACACGCAACCGCTCGAATCGAATCCAGCGTATGAAAATAAACCGCCGTCGGTGTGGTGGAGCTTTTCCCAGGGCTTTAAGTTTCAGACCAGGCGTCTTTGTCGGGGCGTTCGAGTCAAAGCGGGACTTTGGATTCTCTTACGGGATAACAGGACATGAAGTAGTTCTGAGCGTAAAAACCTCCCTTGTATAGTTTCTCTATGTAATCGCCTGAATTAATCAAATTACAAGTTTCGCTAGGGCTTGGGTGAGTTTTCATCCGGACGTCCCGGGTTCGCATCTGACACGACTGCAGTGCGGTCCGAGCCACCCCGGCCTGGGATCATCACCCACTGGGGTGCGGCTTCCTTTAAGACGTTCGCGCAGCTCAGACGCTCTAGTGCGGCTGAGCGTCTCCGTACGTCTCCGTCTTTCGCTCCTTCAATTCAGCAGAAGTTTCATCCCAAGTCCCGGTTCTATACAGAGAGAGAGAGACAGTGAAATCAGTGGTATAAAGGCTTCAGGACGTGCCGTTAACAGGAACTCTGTTTCATCGGCCCACCCTGTTGTTGATTACTTTCCCGTAACAGCATGAGGCCTTGTGATGATGTTGTTCAAGAATCGAACAGGGCACTTTGTTCAATCCTAACGCTGTGATAGTAACACATGCAGCAAATCCTCGTTCTCTTCATGAGCTGCTTTACTTGCTAACTTGGTGCCCTAGTGGTTTGCAAGTGCAAAAAACAAAAACAAAACAAAATAAATCGGATTCATGTTGCTTATGTAAGGAATAAATCCCGGCTATGTGGAAGCTTTGCATCAGTTCTGTATGTGTTTGTGTCTGCGTTCAAGGGCGTGGGCGTCTTTTCTTTGTCTGGCCATCTCCTCCCACAGGCATGGAGTAGGAGCACTGGGTCAGCGCGGTCTCTGTCCACATCTCTCCCTCACACTCTTACACACACACACACACACACACACACACACAAGCTCCAAGCTGGGAGGGGCATCTGATATTCTGCAGCTTTAGGAGCTGCTGTGGAGGCTTTGCCAAGAAATGTACTGCATTGTGCAATTGCAACTCTCGTGCCAAAAAAATAAAAAATCGCGCTGTTGCGACAGGACGCTGTGAGTTCGCGCGCTGAGACTAATCGCTACGACTAAAGGCCACCTGTGAGGCCGAAATGCTGGTTTCACATGTCTGGGTAATTGTAAAACATACAAACATGTATGATTGCATGCACACACACACACACACACACACACACACACACACACACACACACACACACACGCTGGAAGAACGCTAGGTTTCCTCCCAGCTGTCGAGGAGGGGACGCCTGAAACGATCCAGAGAATGAGATCAACCATTATCTCATGGTCAGAGAAGCGTGTGCGCGCGTGTGTGTGTGTGTGTGTGTGTGTGTTTAGAACGATGACAGGATATTAGAATTATCCTGTTGTTTGTGTATCGAGAAATTATTTTTGCGCATGCATCCAATTAATCCCTCGATTGTTTTCTCTCTATGTGTGTGTCAGTGTGTGTGTGTGTGTGTGTGTGTGTGTGTGTGTGTGTGTGTGTGTGTTTGCACACATGTGAACGATCAGATTCTGCAAGACTGTGGCGCTGCTGCACGTTTGCCAAAAGCGTTTCATCAGCCTTTCGGAAAGCGGCCTGGCTTCGGCCTCCTTCCCAGTCGCACCGGTCAGATTCACTCACCTCGCCAGAAGCTTTACTGTAAAAAAAAACCCCTCAATCTCCAGCTGTGAAGCCACTTTGCCGGTGCTGGTTTTGCTGTCAGCGTCAATTAAACTGGTTACAAATCCGCTGTGGCGTGTAGAAGACCTGTCAGCTTTAACAGGGACTGATTTATGCACCCAGAGATCCTTAAGTAATATAGTCTGTGTTGTGAGGAATGCCATGTGGAGAAGGAATCAGAGCGAACAGACATGCCGTCTGCGCGAAGGTGCAGAATACCGAGCAGTTTTCCGTTTGGTTGTGAGAATGTTCGCCTGGCAACGTTGCGGATGACGGATCGCTGTCTAATGATAATGTTGACGCTGGAATAACGTCACACTAACGACCTCAACGCTGGGGTCAGAGCGCGGGGTCAGCCGTTATACGGCGCCCCTGGAGCAGACAGACAGGGTTAAGGGCCTCGCTCAAGGGCCCGACAGCGGCGACCTGGTGAAGTCTGGGCTCAAACCGGTGACTTGTGATCAGTAATTCAGAGAAGGAACACACTTTAATCACATAGCAGCAACGCGATGTCCTGTCCTTAAAGGGCACTTTAGAAATGATAATGCATGCTAATTAATACTGCTAATGCTAATAAATCTGCTGAACAGCTATTAACTTTACAGAGGACAAATGAAGTCCCAATCATGGGAAGTTTTAATGTAACTTAATGAATTATTATTAATACATCTGCTAACACAGTATATAAATAAATAAATAAAAAGTTTTAATATATATAAATAAATAAATTTAAAACATTATAAAGAATTATTTAAAAGAATTATAATTATTTTATATATATATATATATATATATATATATATATATATATCTTAAAAATAAAAACAAATATTACAAATAAATAAAAAAAAATTTTAAAAATTCTATTAACCTGCTGAACAGCTATTAACTTTACAGAGGACAGATGAAGTCCTATTCATGGGAAGTTTTAATGTAATTTAATGAATTATTATTAATACAGCTGCTGAGCAAAATAAAACAAACAAACAAACAAACAAAACAAACAAAATAAATATATATATATATAAGATTATATTTAAAATAAATAAATAAAAGTTTAAAAATTGAATAATATATAATAATATATAATGATAATTTATTTATTTATATAAAAATTAAATAAAGAATTATTTTAAAAGAAATTTAAGAAAATCTATTTTAAAAAATATCTTTTATATCTTTTTTTTACAAATAAATAAAAATTATATTTTTTAAATAATAATATATATATATATATATATATATATATATATATATATATAAATTAAAATGTTAAATAAAAACTTTACAAATTACATTAAATTAGATCATTTTAAAGAATTTTTTTTGCCGTGTCCCCAGTACAGTTCTGACCTTGACGTCCAAACGATTTCCACATGTTAAAGGAGTTCCTGGGAGGCCAGACATGTTTCAGACGTTTCTGAATCAGACATGCGGTCCGATCATGACTCCAGTGTACTGAGAAAACTTTCTACCTTGACGGTGTCATTAGTGCAGCAGGGGGTTACATAGAGAAATAAAAGGAACAGAACTGTTATACTGTACAAGCAAAATCCTGAGTTTGACTTAAACGCTAAATATGATAATATGGTGAGCGGTTACGGCATGCAGTACATCACCCTTCCCCCTGCATGGATATGCATGCGTTAGATTGTCTTGATGCCACCGCTCGGAACTTAAAATCTCGTTAACAATGCAAGTGCTCGAAAAGTGTACAGAAAACAGGAAAGCAACTAAACCGGACCGAGCACCCGCCCCTGAGGAGGGTGTACATACTTTATTTTACACAAGACCATAGTGTGCACTTTTTATCTAGCGATTGATACACTGATTTGACTTCACTGTAGAGCCGTTGAGTTCGGCTCTTGACCCCTGACCCCTGCAGAGGCACCGTATCATCGCCTGACCCTGCGCTCTGACCCTGACTTCCTTCCTGAGGCCGGATGTGTCAAGATAAGTGTTCATTGTTACTGTACGATGAAAGAGTTGCTGCACCACTTTGAATTATAAACATGTTTTAATGTCTGGGCTTCTTTAAAATATTGGCTCCCCCCGAGTCTTCTGTCCTGGTTTCTCATTAAAGCTCAACTCAAACTCAGGACTGTAGGACCACCATGTGGTAGGTTTAAAGATTTGGACAGAAGTAAGATGTTCGCTGGTGATAATAGAGTGTTAACGCGAGGTTAATTCGATTTCAGCTAATTAGATTCTGGTCCGGAGGTCCATCCTGGGTGGTCAGTGATCGGTGACGAGGGTCGAACCCTAGAGGAGATTACCACCGCCTAATCCTGTCTACAGCAGGTTTGAGCGCTTGAGAGAAATCGGGAGAGGTTTAAACTCCAGCGTGGACCCGCTGTGTCTGGGATTTTAGAAATCAGAGCTTTACTCGTCTCCCTGGCCAGCGGGCTCCACCCTGTCGCTCCAGTTAAAGATTTTCAGTGCTGTGTGTGTGTGTGTGTGTGTGTGTGTGTGTGAGAGAGAGAGATTAATGATGGTCAGGGTGAACGTTTCTAGATCGTACCCTGAGTTACGTAAGTGTCCAGCTACCGTTATGAAGCGGTTATGTCATACCAAAAGTGAGTCAGATATTGAGAAGGGAACGAGAAGGAGAGCGGAAAGGCCGGGAACAGTCGAGTGAGCAGGAGTGAGATCGGCTCCGGGGCAGGAAACTGGAGAGGGAAGAAGAAGAAGAAGAAGAAGAAGAAGAAGGCATGACGCAAAAGAATGAGTGCTTTTCCTGTAGCATTCCTCTGCGTCCGGTTATCCGTAGAAAGCGAGACGAAGGGGCGTGTGTGTGTGTGTGTGTGTGTGTGTGTGTGTGTGTGTGTGTGTGTGTGTGTGTGTGTGTGTGTTTTCGCGAGGAAGTGACAGAGAAGACAGAGAAGATTTTGAGGATATTAACATAGTGAAGAGTGAAATATGATTATAAAAGAAATCACTCTCTCTGTCTTTTTCACTGTGTGTCTCTCTCTCTCTCTCTCTCTTTTTCACTGTGTCTCTCTCTCTCTCTCTCTGTGTCTCTGATTCGGGTGAGATTCACACACAGCACTCATTTCCTTTTCCTCCCATTATTTGAACCTCATCCCCCAGCTCGAGGAATGTGTGTGTTTGTGCATGTGTGTGTGATGATGATGATGATGATGATGATGATGATGTCAAGCCCCCCCTACCCCCCCCCCCTCACTCCCTGAGCCCCAGTGTGTAGCCCACCTCGCCCTGTACAGAGACAGAAGCCACACCTTAGACTCGCATTTTTGGCCTCAGTCATGTTTCCCCCGATGGTGCAGATAGCGGAGTGTGTGGAGTGTGTGAAGACGAGAAGAGTGAACACACACATAACGCTAGAGGGATATAAACACGGTGATCACACTTCCACACTGTAGTCCTCACAAATAAACTGGCCATAATCTATGAAATGTTGAAAGTTGGAAAGTTCTAATTCAATTATATTAATTAGATTTAATATTACTAAAAAAAAAAAAAAAAAAACCAAGCAAATAAAACGTAATTACTGCGGAAGTGATACGTTAATGAAAGAAAAATTATTATTATATTATTATTATTATATGAATGAATTGAAGTATTTATTACATTTTATTTACTTGATAGATATTATCATTAAAATATTTAAAAAAAGAAAAACTAAATGTTATATAAAATATTATTGTTATTATAAGAATAAATACTTGGAAAAAACTTAAGTATTTTTTACATTTTATTTAATTGATAGATATTATGATTAAAAGATTATAAATGGAAAAACAAAATATATTTGACAAATTATTATTACTATTATTATAATTAATAGTAATATAAATTATAATTTATTAACTTGATAGATATTATTATATATCTTAATATATATATTATATATATTATATTATTAAAGATTAAAAGAGAAAACAAAATGCTATATTAAAAATATTATTATTACTAATAATAATAAAATTAATTGTATTCTTCATGTATTCAATTGGTAGATATTATGATTACAAGATTAAAGAAGGAAAATGTTTTACAACATTTTATTTGATCATTAATAATATTTTATTATTATGTTTTTAAAGAGTATTTTTTTTTTATATTTTTGAGAGTTTTGTGAAGAGGCCGTAATAAACCACAAGACATAATAAATGACAAAACCTTATATTTTAGTGGTTTTTTTTTCCTTATTAAAGAGCTTCCACCATGTGAATAAATCGGTGCCTGTAGCCCTTTGGAGAAGTCGGAGTGTGTCTCGTCCCGCGTGTTCGACTGACTGATGGAGGAAGAACGATCAGGAGGAAACGCTTTTCTTTCGAGGAACTGACGCCGCAGTGTGTGAGTGCAGTGAGTCAGAGAGAGGGAACTGTATGTGCTGTATGTGCCGAATTCCTCTCAGACTGAATCACCGGGAATTAAAAGCCTTCAGCCGCGTGTCACATCCTTCCGAGCGGATCTGACCGCACGTCTGACCTCCTCTCGTACATCGGGACTAAACCTGGCCTTGTACTGGCTGACGCTCCTTATGTGCAATTTGGAAACGCCAATTAGCATCATTTGCATGTCTTCAGACTGTGGGAGGAAACCGGAGTACCCACCAAAAAATCTGAAACCCACCAAGCACGGGGAGAACCTGCAAACTCCATGTACACAGACCCCGAGGCGGGAATCGAACCCCAGACCTTGGACAGTGCGAGGCGACAGTGCTGACCGCTAAGCCACCATCTCGGCCTCAGCCTCGTTAAAATTGACATTAATTGAATTTTTTTTTTTTTTTTATGAACTTATTATTAATAATAAGTGTAAAATATTATATAGGCAACTGATTCAACTTATCTATCTCTTATCTTTATATATTTGCTCTGGTTTGTTTAATGAAGGCCTGACGTTTGCGCTGAAACCTCCGGCTGAGATTGAATTTGCTCCGTGTCTGCAGTCCGTCTCGAGGCTTGAGCGCCGGCTGTTATCGCCCCTTTAACAGAGGATTTCACCTGGAATTTGCACATTCCGGCGGGACAATGCAGAGGTGTGAGATCCCTGATTAAGGCCCTCTGTGTGTGTGTGTGTGTGTGTGTGTGTGTGTGTGTGTGTGTGAGGAATCTGATCAGCATCCCAAGTGCTTTCCTCCTGCTCCACAGGCCGGGTCAGACATGCCCCAGAAGCTTTAAATTACAGTCTGAGTGAGCCATTAGCACACTTTAGAGCCGTAACTGGGGCAGTGTTGGTTTAGCCCCCGGCTTACGGGGACGGCCGGTGATGCTTCATATGGTAATTGGAGAATCCGAGGCGTCTAGTGTCCGTCTAGTATCTTCATAGTACCAGGTACCATTTGTGCAGTTTTTTTTTTTTTAGGAATTTTTTAAGTTTTACTGACTCGTGCACAGCGCTTCTGTTCTACTTTATTCTTTTTTTGCATGCAAAATCCATCTGCTTCCATTTTTTCTTTCTTTTTTTTTCTTTTTTTTGTTAGGAAAGTGCTCACTTACACAAACAGCTCAAAAGGGATCACTTGCAAATTTCCCTGTTTTTGTTTAGTGGTTTATTTTCTACATTCTACAACAACACCTACCGGGGATTCCACAGCTACAGTATGAAATAACACATATCGCATCGGGTAATTATGTAACAACAACTACAACAACTACAGTCAGTCGTGATTGTAAGACATGAAGGTCGGCTGTTCTGGATCAGATCATACAAGAGTGTGTTTGTAAAACCCGTCAAGATCCAGGATGAAACTCTGAGTTTCTCATGAAGACCTTCCCAGGAAAGCAAGACCAAGACGTTAGCTCAGCTGCAGAGCAGAGCAGACGTTCATTTAGACAATCCCCAGTTAACCTCAACCAGCACCTCAGATTAGAGCCGCTATGAAGCTTTACAGAGCAGAAGGAGCAGATATACATCTCAATATCAGCTGTTCAAATTGTAGAGATTGTTGGATATTTTGAATAAACGCCTTCAGTAATGTTTTACAGTTTTGAATAACGGGGTGTACGCTTTTGAGCTTCATGCTGTAACGTTTAATGTTGTGGTGTACTTTTACAGTGTAAAAGAAAGAAATACAAAACATCAGGTTTAATGTTGTGGTGGAGTACTGACCATGCTTTTGAAATAACGTTAGTTTTTTACTAATGCATGGGGCGTACAAACTTTTGAGCGGTAGTGTATATAACATGCTGCTTTATTTTCTTTTTCTTTAACTTTTAATGCTGTGGTGGAGTACTGACGTTTGAAAAGCAGAAATGCTTTTGAAATAAAGTAAAAACAAAAAATTTAAAGGAAAGTTTTTTACTAATGCGTGGGGTGTACAAACTTTTGAGCGGTAGTGTATAGAACATGCTGCTTTATTTTCTTTTTCTTTAACGTTTAATGTTGTGGTGGAGTACTGACGTTTGAAAAGCAGAAATGCTTTTGAAATAACGTAAAAACAAAAAATTAAAAGGAAAGTTTTTTACTAATGCATGGGGTGTACAAACTTTTGAGCGGTAGTGTATAGAACATGCTGCTTTATTTTCTTTTTCTTTAACTTTTAATGCTGTGGTGGAGTACTGACGTTTGAAAAGCAGAAATACTATTGAAATAAAGTAAAAACAAAAAATTTAAAGGAAAGTTTTTTACTAATGCGTGGGGTGTACAAACTTTTGAGCGGTAGTGTATAGAACATGCTGCTTTATTTTCTTTTTCTTTAACGTTTAATGTTTTAAATTGCCAGGATTCAATAATACGTAGGTCGTAGATCATAGATTGCATCTTTTGGATCTTAGCAGGAGTTATTTCTGCTGGAGAGTTAAAGTCAAACGTAAATCCGCGTCATCTATACGTAAGCACAAATGCGTAGGCGATATATCTCGGGAAAGTCTCGTGTCAGTTTGTAAGTCAGGATGAATGATATCTGTCATCTTTGTAGCCCGTTGGGTCTTCGAGCAGATTCCTAGAGCGAGAGTCAGAGATGCGTTCCTATAACGTCCGAGCTGTCATACTGTACGCGAGAGTGTCGATAGAAGTGAGTTCTGCTGAAGATGAAACGAGAGTAGGGAAGGAGAACGCAGTGGAAAAAAAAATCCGTGCAGCATGCAGAAAACATGACTGTGGTTACGGTCCCGGCTGGTATGTACGGAATTCGATGTCGTGACATTTCCGTGACCTTGTCGAATCATGAAAAGAAAGAAAAAAAGCAAAGTGAAGTGTTAGAGAGTGGGAATGGTGAAGGCATTTCGAGGAAGCGAGGGGAGAGGAAAAGGAAGCTCCATTCAGAGAGAGAGAGAGAGAGAGAGAGAGAAGGGCATCGGACAGCTGAAGGCTTGGTTGGGGGAAGGAACAGAGGGGAGGTCCTACATCGGGGCCCGGGTGTCAGCGTGGGTTGAAATTTCTGAGTCGCCCTCCACTTCTGCTCAGTGTAATCCAGAAACAGAGACGACGAGACGACCGGCCTCCATGAGAGCTCACGCGAGAGAGAAGACTCGGTAACTGCGACTTAACAACTAGACAGCATTTTCTTTTTGTTGGTTCTTTAACAAAGCAACGTTGGTGTTTTTTTTGTTTGTTTGTTTGTTTGTTTGTTTGTTTTTTATCGGAGATTTTTAAAACGTTTTTTTTTTTTTTCCCCCCCTTTCTGGGAGAACGTCTGTAAATGCTTGGGACGATAACTTTAACAGGTAAGATCTCTCTGAGAAGCTGAGTTCTCTCTATACGAATTCTCTCTCTATATGTCGCTATATGACATACAACTTATGTCTACATGAGTTTTGATCATCACAATGAGCTGAGCATTTTATACATTAACCAGGAGGTGCTTCGTGTAAAAAGTGCAAAGTGGGTTTAGAAGCTAGAAAGCCAAAGCTCAGGGAAGGTCACGAAAAAAAAGGGGGGGGGTGGGGGGGGGAGAAAGAAGTGATGTATTAGGTCAGGTTTAAGAGTCGGATGTGAACATGAGGGCGTGGTACTGTAGGTTGTGTGATTTATTGTTATATACAGTATGACCGCCCGGTCCTTCTTCAAAATGGTTATTATAAATTTTAAGTTCCTACAATAGTAGCCCTACCATACATTTACAAAACATTTTTAAACATCAAACGTTTTGCACGAGTTGTTGTTATAACAAATACAACCAGTTTTGATTGCTGACTTATTAATGTTTAAACTTGTACTTGGTGCACATTACCATATTGTTGACTAGAAAGCAATGTGATGGCACATTTATTTGAATAAAAAGCATGATATGCGAAAGCAGGTGAAATTATCCTCCACACAATGTTTATTTCAGTGTCCTGGTTTCTAGACACAACGGTCTCTCTTTTCCATACTAAGGGCATGATTGCGCGACAAAATCGTCGAATAGTTTGTCATTCGAGGTGTTCCAGATTAGAAACTTTGGAAGACGAGTTTGAGTCGAGTGGTCACGCCCCACGGCCATTCATGAAAAGCCTCGGCTCCAGAAGCGATCCGGGGCACACATTCCTCCGTGCCCTGTTACCCCGAGCATAACACGTAGTCGGAGGAAACATATTGTACAAGCGCAGGCTGTGAAAATATACGCCATGCCATACCGCACTTCAAAAGCGAAAGGGGCTGGAACTGGTGGGCTTTGGAATTTTAATGAGTTTTTCTTTAAGAGCTTCAGATCTTAGTCAGGGTCCTCTGTGGCATCCCAGTGGGTGGTGTCGGCCAGGGATAGGGAATTCGTTACCTTATGCAAAGTGTATGTGTTTTTAAGGATTTGAGCTGTGTGTGTGTTTTTTTTTTTTAAATGTTGCGAAAGTATGGTTATTGTGTATGAAATTGTAGTCTTTAAATGTTCTAAGGAAATGACGAAAAGCATGGCTTTGGAATATAATTGCAGAACTTTCGCTAATGATCGTCATCGGTTTATTGTCCTTTAGGTGCTAAACTGGTTCGTCCTAAAGCATCGCGTGGATGCAGATTACAGAAACGGCGCCTCCGATATTGATTTGCTTCGTCATCATTTGCCGTTCGGTATTTGATCATTTTTAATGCTAAGTTGGCTTCTTACACATTCTTACAGGACATCGCAGAATGTCAAGATGTTTCCAATGGTCCATTGTTGGGTTCTGTGAAAGTAGGACAATAGTTTCGGTAGGATGGGGTGTGGTCGCGTAGTGTATTGATGGAATGGGGTACAGTCGTTCAGTCTCGGTGGGTTGGGGAGGGTGTTAAGGGTCTGTCTTGAGAAGGGGAGGGGGTGGCGGGTGAAGACAAACAGTGTAACGTTTGCACAGCACCACCAAACCTCAAGCTTGTCCTTTTTCCAAACACCAGTCCCACTAATTAACAGCCCACAGTTTCATGCATCTGTTTGCCGAACATGACAAACAAAAGCCGAGAGGGTGGAGGGCAATGCGAGAAGTTCGAGGCAGCACCCCCTCACCCGTAAAAAGGCCGTGTGGAAAACTCAGTGCATTATCCCACCAAGAGTTCAGATAACACCTCCCCCTCCCGGGGTTTCGAAGAAACTCCATCTATACAAGCCAGGCGCAAACAAGAGAGCGGATCGGATTCCCTGGCTCGGGTTTCATTCAGAGACACTTTGAGGCAGCAGCAGATGTTGGGGTGACTAGGGGCTTCGTGCACACTCACACACATACGAACGACCTCCTTGTGGATGGTTTGGTTAATCATTTCAGTGCCTTAAACGTCTTTTAATGGCACCCCTCACCAAACAGGCACAATCGTTTATGAGCTACTTGTTTGCATCTCTAGTAATTTGCCTAACAATGAGACGGCTCACAGTGTCACAGTTTAAGGGGTGCTCCAACAATGCTGGGTGAGAAAGTTCTCCACCCAGATATCCCCTACTGATGCTGATATGTATTGTAGTGTTAACACTCGTCACATCATTACTCATCCATTCAGTCCTTGTGTGCATGGTCAGATTGTAAATTTCCTTTAAATGTTGTTTTGTTACACATTTTTTGTCATGGATATTTAAAGTCGCAGACGGACAATAGGGCAGGGCCCCCATCCAAAAGAAGCAAGGGAGCTATTGTGAAAGAATGGAGGGACAAAACAATACATACTTTCCTGGCTGCCTGTTTTCTCTCTCTCTCTCTCTCTCTCTCTCTCTCTCTCTCTCTCTCTCTATCTATCTTTCTCTCTCTCTCTATCTCTCTGGGGGATGGGTTCTTGGGTGGTAAAGGAAGTTGAATGACATCTTCCAGGCTTCTTTAAAAACCACTTTGTTGCTGCTGATCTTTCCTATGTGAGCATAGTTGCATTTTATTTTATCAAACTAGCAGCGCTTCCCAGGAACCTCCGCTTATCTCAACACTCTTAATCCAAAGATGACAACAAGGTGAAAAGAATGTAGTGGTATCCAATACGTTTGTGTGTGTGTGTGTGTGTGGTTTCTTGGAAAACAATTGTGATGGCATTGCAGTGACCAAGGGAATGTGACAAAAGGAAACATTTTGAACGATTTCACAGTAATCTATTCAAGGCCATGGTCCTGACGATTCGATTTAAAACAACTGTGTTGCTCAGGCATAAAAAAGTGATTTATTAAAATTCCTGGTTGGGTTTTGGACCGTAAAGTATGATAAAGCGGAGCTAGATGTGAACATTATCCCAAGGTAAGCTTGGGTATCAGAGGGAACCCAAGGCTGAAGGAGGTATGCACTGCCTGACAGCCTACTTCTATCCACCCCACGCCTGTCAAAACACAGATAGACATGGGAGGATTTTCATACAGTGTGTGTTTCTCTCTGTTTTCTCACCTGTTACCATGTGGCCATGTGCCCGGAGATATAATAAAGTCGTAACATCAACATTTACAGAAACAGGTTGTAACTTCTTTTATGTGTTTGCTAAATTAGGTCAGTGTTTTCGTACACGCATTTGGCGGCGCTTTTGCGATTTCGAAATATGCAATTTTACCCCAACGTCTGGTTGTTGAATTATGTCCCGTGTCTTTGCCTTGAACGCAGACCAGAACGCAGCAAACATCAAATCATGATCACACTGTAACTGGCTGATTAAATCTGTACATGGGATGAAAGTCTTTTGACATTTACCATGATTCTAATTTCCTGCAGATGTTTGAACATCTTGAATTGATTACAGCGGTAATCATAAAAATACACTTTTTGATTAATCTCTAATAATCTGTAAAACTTTTTCTTTTTTTCCATTTTTTTTGCAGTTGGCCAGACAGAGGCCATGCCTGAGAAAGAGGACAGCCCTGAATCAATCGAGGTCCTCCAGGAGGAGGTCTCGCCTCAAGTTAACGGCGAGCATGAGGAAAATGAGTGTGTCAGTGCAGATGAAATTAAAGCCACAGAAGAGAAAGTAGCTGAGGAGAAACCAGCTGAGTCCAATGAGGTGGGTTTCAAGAAGATCTTCCGATTTGTTGGCTTTAAATTTACACTGAAGAAGGACAAGAATGAGAAGACAGAGCCTGTACAGCTCTTGACTGTGAAGGAAACTGAGGACGGTCACGTAGAAGCTCCTGTTGAGGAAACCAAAGAGGAACCTGTAACAGCAGAAATCCAATCCGAGGATGAAAAGAAGCTGGCTCCTCCGGAAGTGGAGAAAGAGGCCAGTGCTGAAGATGCCGCAAAGCCTGAAACAGAGACAGACATCCCTGCAACTGAAATGCCAGCAGAAACTAAATCAGATGGTGCTGAGGAAACCGAAAAGACACCAGCTGATGAGCCAGCTGAAGACGTGGAACCTTCACCCGAGAAAGACAAAGAACCAGAAACACAAGACGAATCTCCTACATCTCCACCATCTCAAGAGATACAGTCCCCTTTCAGAAGATTCTTCACTCAGGGTATCTTCTCTAATCTGCGAAAAAAGACAAGTGTCAAGAAGACTAAGGAAGAGGAAGCAGTAAAGGAAAAATCTGCTGAGGAGGATGTAAAGGAGACTGAGGAGAAAGATGAAGAAGCAGCTGCAGAAGGGGAAGAACAAGTCAAGGAGGACGCAGTGAATGAAGTGGAAACTGGCGAGCAGGTAGATAAATCAGAAGCACCACAAAAATCTGAAGCAAGCTCAGAGGAAGCACCATCTACGCCTGAGGAGCCCAAGGAGGAGCTGAAAGTAGAGGTTGTGATGGCCAGTGAAGCTGCACCAGCACAAGAGCCTGACATTGTTGAACAAACTATAACTTGTGAAGTTTCAGAAACCTCTGCTGCTGAAGAAAAAGATGAGACCAAACCCTCTGATGATGAGAAAAGTACTGATGTTGAAAAGTCAACTGAGGAACAACAGACTCCTGAGAAATCCCCTGCAGAAACAACCAGTGAAACTGAAGCTGAAGTTCAGCCATCCCAAGACAAAGCCAAGGCTCAAGGAAGTCCACTGAAAAAATTGTTCACTGGCGCAGGATTGAAGAAGTTGTCCTCCAAAAAGCAAAAGGGCAAAAAAGAAACTGAGTCAAAGCAAACAGAATCTGAACAGGCAGCTGATCAGACTCAGTCTTCCACCGAGTCAGGTGAGGCTCAAAAACCTGACAGTGGAGCTTCATCTCCAGAAGAATCTGGTGAGCATGTTGTAGGTGAGGCAAGTCAGGCTGAGGTCAGCGTGGAAGCCGAAGGTGAGGCAGCCACCTCTGACAGTGAGAAGAAGAAAGATGGCATCCTTCATTGGTCCTCTTTTAAAAAATTAGTCACTCCAAAGAAACGCGTCAAGAGGCCATCTGAGAGTGAAGATGAGGCCCCGGGGGACAAGCCAAAATCAGCCACCCTGTCATCAACAGAGAGTGCTGTCTTTGAAGAGAAAACTGAGGAAGTTAAACCAAGCGATGAAGTAAAGGAAGAGGAAGAAAAAGATGAATCAAAAGAAGCTGAGTGCAAGACTGAGACAAAAGGTGAAAAGACTGAACAAAGCGCAGAGGAGCCAAAGAAAAAGATTGACACGTCAGTATCGTGGGAAGCCCTTATTTGTGTGGGATCAGCTAAAAAGAGGGCCAGGAAGACTTCTGACTCTGATGATGAAGGACCCAAGATAGAGGAAGAGGTTCAGCAATCTGAAGAAGAACAGGCCAAGACTGCAGAAGCTCCTCTTGAAAGCTCACAGGAGGTCGAGCATGAAAATCTGGCCTCTTCTCCAGAACCAGAAGGAGAGCTTGTCTCTACATGGGAGTCCTTCAAAAGGCTGGTAACACGTAAGAAACCCAAGTCTGATGAAGCACAAGGTCCAGAGCAGGCAGTATCTGACAGTGAACTTCCCAAAGAAGAGTCATCTTTTTCCCTTAGAAAACTAATTCCACGCAGAAAAAAGAAGTCTGATGCCAAACAAGGGCAAGCGTCTTCTGATGTTGGCTCTGCAGAAGAAGACTCTGACACACCCGCAGTGGTACCGCTTTCAGAATATGATAATGAAAAATCAGAGAAGGCTACAGATGAAGAAACAAAGACAGAGGAGGCAAAGTCAGAGGCCACACCAGTCACTCCTGGAAAAGCCTTAGCTGAGGACAGATCTCCTTCTTGGATCTCAGCTACTGTGGAGACTGTTGAAGGTGATGATGAGGGAAAGCCACTGAGTGATATACCTGAAGAGGGAGATACAGCTGCCACACCTAAATCAACTGACAACACCATTGCAGAGGACATCATAGAGTTTACTTCAGAAGCCATCACTGCCATTGAGCCAGCAGAGGAAACAGAAATGGTTTCTGCTTTATCGCGCATCACAGAGTCACCCGTTACCTCTGGTGAGACTTCACCAGTTCCTGATGATGGTGTTGTTAAGAAGACTGAGGTCATTTTACAAGAAGCTGTGCAAACTATCACTATTACATCAACCGCAGTGGCTGTCACAGTAACTGAGGAGCAAACAAAAAGTATGGCTGTCACTACAAGCCCTTTCCAGATTGAATCAGCCATTAAAGAGGAGAAGGTGGTCCTGGCTGTTCATGAGAAAAGTGAAGCAACAACCATCTGCACCGGCCTTGATACCAGTGAAATTAAAGCTGCGGAAGAAGAGAGTACTTTGAAGGCTACGGTGGAAGCTGTTGCCACCGTCAGTGAGGCGCTATCTGTAGAGGTGACTGCTGATCACCCAACTTTAAAACCTGAAGAAGCTGACGTAGCAGAGGACAAAGTTTTTGTGGCCCAGGTTACCGAAGTTCTAACTGAGTGCAAAGAACAGCTTTCAGTTTCAGTGGAAAGTACTGTGGAGGAGACTTCAGAGGTCTCAACTAAGGATGAGTTCCAGGAAGCAGCAGCAGTCAAAGTGCCAGTGGTCACTGCCACTCAACAGGAGGTGGAGATTCTTGAGGAACCAGATGTGGCAGAAGATAGTCCAAAGGTGGTGGTAGATAGTACTGTTGTACCAACTGTAGAACAGCCAGTTTGTAAGCAGTCAGTGGAGATCACTGAAGTTACTGCTGCTGAAGGGGAGGTGAAGGAGCTAACAGAAGTTGAAGGATCAGTTGCCAGTACTGAGGCAGAATCTGTAGAAGTAGCAGTGACTGTGTCAGAAGAAGTTACAACATCACTTGCAGATACCCTTGTTGCTGAGACAACCACATCTCAGGAAGATCCCATCCCTGTCCTTGCCCCTACAGAGGAGCCTGCAGAGACAGAAGAGATTGTCTGTGTTAGCCAACCCTCAGAATCTAAAACAGAAGCAGAGGTAAAGGATGAGGTTGTTGCAGAGGATGTTTTAACCACTGAAGACCACATGACGGAAGATGTTGAGGTTCTCAACGCAGAAGTTACACCCTCAAGTGTCAGCACTGTGACCGATAAACCAAGTGAGAAGAATGAGGAAGAAGTGGAAGTGATCCATGTGAAGGAAGTAGAAGCCATTCAAGAACAGAGCACCGTCATTGTCCAGGAAGTCCTTCAAAATGTTGTTGAGAACCTCAGTGAAATGCACATGGGAGCAGAGTTAGAAGAGAAGCCTTCGGAGGCGATTGAGGCAGCAGAACCTGATGAGGTCCCTTCTGCAGCTGAGGAGGAAAAATCATCACAAGATGAAACGGTCTCAAAAGTTCAAGAAGAAACCAAGCCTGAAACTGGGCACAAAGCTGAAGAAGAACCAGCCCAGATCATGACTGAGAAATTACCAGTCAGTGAAAGCATTCAGATTTCTGAAATAGTTCTGGTCTCGACAACAGAAGAAATTAAAGTGCAGGAGGAAGAGGTGTCCTCAGTCTCTGTAGAAGCAACAGAGCTTTGCAAAGATGTAGTAAAGCAGGAAGTGGAATTGGAGGAAGGTGAAAAACAGGTCGAGGAACACAAAGCAGGCATTGCAGAAAGCGAAGACGGGAAATGTCAAGTTGAGAAAGACCAAAATGAGGAGCCGAGTGGAAGCATAGAAACACCAGTTTCAGAGGAAAGCAGTCAAACACAATCCGAGACAAAGATTGGGACAACGACAGAGATCAGTGTTGGCATCACACATGTCGTGGATGCTGATGAAAAAGCAACGCAAGCCGTGAAAGAAGAAGAAGAAGACAGCACCAAGAGTCAGGAGCCATCAAAAGATGTGCCTCAACCAGACTTGGAGGAGGCACAAAAGGATATTTCAGCACCAGACATGAAAGGCCAGGAGGGGTCCGGAGATCCGGAGTGTCAAAAGACAGATGCTGAAGCCAGTGAGGTGAAACCGGCTGATGAGGAGGCAGCAAAAGCAACTAAAGAAGGGGACGTGGAGAAGGAGACCGTCACCGCAGAGACCGCTACAGAGTCATGAGCCAGTAAGTAGCTTTTCTTGTACTAAGAAATTAGTATTCTTATTTGCTTTCAGTAGTGTACCCCTTGTCCTTCCCCCCCTGATTTCTGGTTTCAATTTAAATATCAGTCAAAAATCAGTATCAGTTTTCTGTGAAAAGCAGGTGTCTAAAGAAGTTGCTAGAAATCACCAGACTGGCTAAACCACACTAGAGACTTGCCGAACAAGTATTAGCAACTCTCCTGTATTTGAGACGGCTTTTCATCCCACATCGAAACACTCGGCTTGCCACCTGACTGCTGCGCCTGCATGAGCTGATGTTCCCAACCACCAACTGCTCATCACTGTTGTTCCCCATGACCAATTGCTGACGACGATTAATAGAAAGTGCAAATTAGCCAGTGACAGAGAGTGACAAATTTCGGTGACCCTTTAAGCATACACTAGCTGCTTCTCCTGAAAAGAGTCGGCGCAATTTAGTCTTTGATTTACACTCTGGGGTGATTCAAGGGACCCTGTTCTCTCAGTTAAAAAAAAAAGGTCATTAGGGGGCTCTTAAAAAATTTTGCCACATCTAGTGACAAAGTTTGCAAAACCGGACTCCATGGAAGGTGTTGCTCACAGGGAATCTTTTAACACAGAAAGTAATAAACAAAAGTCAGGATATTGTTTCGAATTCCTGCGACAGACCGTCACAGTTTCTCGAGGGGCTTTTTTTTAAAAAAAACATCAATGGACCTTAGTTTTATTACTGGTGCATTTGCCGGCTTGCGAAATGAAAAAGCTTTTGTTCGAGGTATAAGTAACCAAGAGACCTTTGATATCAAAGCAGGAATGCCGCAGCCTGACCCCTCACTTTGTAGGCTCCCTTTTAAAGCGAAGCTGTGTAAAGGAGAGATGAACTTGTGCTGAAAGACTGATTATAATTCATCCCCCCACACACACTATGCTACACACACACACACACACACACACACACACACACGCTCCTTTCCTCATTCCTTCATCAAAGCCCTCCATACGTGGTCAGAGAACCATGTCAAGGAACATGTCTGATTTGATAAGATGCCTCTGATAACCATCTGAGAAAACTCACATTTTAACTCGCGTCTTTCCTGAAGTTGGTCTGAAAGCCAAAAAAATGATTCTTAATTCTTGCATAAAATGGTGAAGGTTTGGTCTATTATTGTAGCACTGTACATGAATATAAGTAAATAAATAAATAAACTGATTCAGGGACAGTTAAATCAAGACACAACTGCAAGCTAGTTTGCTAACAATAGCTGGCCGTAACTAGCTGAGCAATTTTAACTGGGTTAATTGTTGTTAGATTAAGACTCAGATACGGGCTAGCAGTAATAGCTAGCAGTAATCTAGTTAGCTGGTTCGTTTCTGGTTAGATGTTATGGTAACTTTTTATGGTAAGTTTATGGTGACTTTTGGTTCGGCTGATGTTAGAGGTGAGACTTGGTTGAAAATAAAAGCGTGTTAATGAGACTCATGAGAAATGTGAGTGAACTAGCCAGTATGGTAGCTAGGTGGCTAATTAACGTATTTAGCTGGCTTGCTTGCTATTATATTCTGATATATTTTCTGATTTCCACGGGCCAGCCTTCGCACCCCCATGTGCATCACTGAGCCTTTGCCTGCCCATGACCCTGTCGCCAGTTCACCAGATTGTTGGGTCAGTTTTGGTCTGTCCTCACCACTGCAGAGCAGGAACATCCTACAAGAGCTGCCGTTTTGGAGTTGCTCTGACCCGTTCGTCTAGCCATCAAGACTCGGCCTTTGTCAAAGTCGCTCGTAGAATTACACTTACCCCTTTTTTTCGGCTTCCTAATATATCCCACCCAATTCCAACCGCCATTGTAATGAGATATTGAAAATGTAGCTGCTGTGAGAAGGGCCAAACTGTGATGGCTAGACGACTGGCTTAGAGCAACTGGGTGTGGCTGCAGTGGTCAAGACGAACCAAAAGTGACCCAAGGCAGGAAAACCGGTGAACTGGTGTGAACCGGTGGCCAAGGCTTACTGATGCACAAGGCTGGCCTGTAATCCAGTAACGTCTGTCGACCCGGCAGCCATCTTGGTGACGTCTTGTACTTGCACATACGTCAGTGTAAAGATCGGATAGGCCAAGCCGTCTTCACCTGCCTTTTGACTGGCTGTTTTTTTTTTTCCTAAGGGCAGGACGTCACGTATGTAAACAACGGCTTGCCACTAATCAGATCGTCTCTGGCTGTATAATCCTACATAGATTATTTAGTATAGAGAGCGGGGTAACTTCATTGCAAACATATTGTTACCCTGTTCTTTGCAGTGGTATGAAGCTCGAGTTGCACAAAAAAGGAGTAAATCTAAATCAGGAACGGAGTAGGAGGGACAGCAGGAGGGTTTATGGTCATGGAGGGAGATGGAGGTCGAGGTAGAGGAGAGAGGGGTGTGACTGTTAAATCTTTGATGAGTACTAATGCAGCACTGCGGTGGAGCAGTGGAGGGTGAATTATAGCAGTGCAGCAGGGGTTTGGTGCAGGATCCTATCTCTCTCTCTCTCTCTCAGACTATAGGGATGAAACTTGCCGAGTCATAAAAACACTAAAGGCAGGAAGCCAAAAGGAAGTGAGACATGCGCTGAGAATGATTTATTCATTTGAATCCACAATGTTGTGAGATTCTGGATTCTGATTGGTCAGAAGGTGTTGCTTATTATTATTATTATTATTAGTATTATTATTATTATTATTTAAAGCAGCAGCTCTGACAGTAGTGAAGCTACAAAGCACAGACGTATATAACTGCGTTCGATTTCATTTCTATAGTATCATTTACGGAAGGAGTCTCCAGTGTCAGTGCTCCGTAACAGTCAGAGTTAAAGATCAAACAATACAATAAGAAAAAAAACTACTTTTTTTTTTTTTTTTTTTTAAACATATTTTTTACCAAACAATATAAAAACAACAATTTCAGTTTTATGGAGTAGAAATAGAGAAAAGTTGATACTATAAGGGTTAATTCCAGCATTACTGTAAGTCTCATTACGTTTTCTGTGTGTGTGTGTGTGTGTGTGTGTGTGTGTGTGTGTGTGTGTGTGTGCGCTGTCTTACAGGTGGTTGTACAGTAGAAGATACAAGCATGGAAGAAAGAGCCAGAGATCCTCATCCGTCCATCCTATAACATCTTTCCATGACGTCTTTGTTCCAGCCCACTTTTCGAAACGTTTACCCACGGCATCCCGTCCCCCCAGTGACTCAGATGAGTTGTTACAGAGAGCTGTTACTCATCTCACCCTGAATCGTTCATTTTTATTATTATTATTATTATTATTATTATTATTATTTCTTCTGACAGTTTATTGAGGTTATTATGCTGGGTCACGAAGGGCTGCTGTCAGATACAGAGAAATGTGTGTGTATGTGCTTTATGTGCGTATGTGTGTGTGTGTGTGTGTGATTTTATCTTGTATATTGTATTTATATATCTAAAATATTCCGTCACCCAGACACAAGTTAGTTTTATTTTTTAAACGAAACATGGTACACGTGTGCATTTCAGCATCAGAGTGTGTTTATTGGAGCCAGCATATTCATTTCCATTCCTACTGTACCATTATATATATATATATATATACATACACACAACATGCTTCATTTCTTGACTGTGAAACTCGTGAAATGTTTTTTTTCCCCTTAAGTTCTCCTGTGTGTTTGAGAAGCGCACGCTATCCTAAAACACTGCTTTCACCTTTAATATGTGAATGAATGATTAGATTTCAGTAGTAAACCAGATATGACGGCACCGCTTCAGTGGCACGTGAAGTACAGGACGTATTCCTGGCGGTTTTTAAGCTGTTATGAGATATTCTAAAGTATTACCGAGTGCACTGGCGCCACCTACCGGAAGTCAGTTTTTATGGAATGAATTTGTTCACAATTTATGTTTTTTTTTTATTTTTATTATTATTATTATTTGTAATTTTTTCCAACATTGCTCATATTGTGCTAAAATTAAAAAGTTTGTATTTTCATCTATGTATCATAGACTAACAATATTACTCCTTCCAATGACGATCACCTTTAATAACATGAATTTATTCACGATTTTTTTTTTTTTTTTACGTTTGTTTTGTCTTCCTAAAGCCACATTCTTTTTAGTTTAAGCTTCAAACGCATGAGCTCTGAACGAAGCAGAACTGAGATCCGCAGTCGTCGTGTATATGCAAAGCATCGCGTCCTTCTTTAAATTAAATTCATTAACGTCACCTTTGTAATCCTGCTGATTATTAAATGCAATATATATAAAAACATATAAAAGTCTCAGTGATGCAGCAGTGACTATCAGTGTTTTTTTTTTTTTTTCTGTGCTGGAGACAAATTAGAGGATGTAAGAATCCCTGCAAAGATGCTTTATTTTGATAAAATAGTAAAAAGAAAAAAAAAAAAGAATGTTCTCGTGTCATCGCGGCTGGTATCAAAACTCCCAGGTCACATCCTGTTCTCTCTGCTTTTTATAAAACAAAACAAAAATATTACTGTGAAGCTCCTTAACATTTGTACAAATTGTATACCTATGTATCTTAAATCATATTGTAATATTAAATAACCAATGAGAGCATTAGACGATGTTATGTAGCATGACCCGTTTTTTTTTTTTTATTATTATTCGTCAAGCTGTTAATAATATGGATACAGAACCATGTCTATATTTCATTTAAATAAAAGTTAGTGCTGTAAAGCCATGCTTGTGTGTGTTTTTTCCCCTTCTGATCGCCCGTTAATAATATTTATAGCATTTTGCAAAGAAAAACGCTCCATGATGTGTTTTTTCCTTTTCGACATCTTTTTCTTCTAGTTGAAAATTTGATCTTCAATAAGTAAATAATTATAAAAGCATGTACAATGGGAAATTTTTTCCATGTTTAAAAAAATTAATTAAATAGAAACCATTTGTGTTTACTTTGTAATTAATTCTAACAAGTACTTAGTTTTACTAGATGTTCATTCATCTCTTTTTTTTTTTCTAAATTTATCTCTTTTTTTTTTTACAAAAAGTAGAAAAAACAGTTAGCAATTATAACCGGATATTATCATAAAAAAAACTTTTACTCTTAAAGTTAATAAAATAAGTTAAAAATAAAATAAACTTTTTTTTATTTTTTTTTCTTCTAAACATTATATTTTAAAGCATTTATTTTTTAGGAATGTAAAAGGACAATGCCAATTTTTTTATGAAATTTAGCAGAAAAAAAACATATATATACACACACACACACACAAACACTGTACATGCATACACACCAAATAGTTTTTTTGAAAAACATTTTTTAAATGTTGCCGTTGTAATTTCTTACAAACTATTTTGTTTTTAACCAATTATTTTTATTAAATTGATTTATTTTAAAGAACTATTGGAGTTTCTACTTTCTTCAGGTCATGATATTTAGATGTATTTACTACCCCTGTGATCATCTGATATTATTTTGACGCCTAGAAAGACTAGTGATTTGCATTACTGCCATACAGCAGATCTGATCGTATTCCTGTTTCAGGCTGCTTTTAACAAAACAATGACATTTGCTTTGGACGACGTCTAGCCTCACGCGCGTCTTCAGAATCACTGCTACATGGTGCGATAACGTAGATTTAAACAAACTGGTATTTTAAGGAAAACGTTTTTTGAAGCCGTTTCCACAAAGTAAACAATTTCATGAGGAACCAAAGCCACGGCCACTGTTTGTTGTTGAAGTACAAAATACAAGCCGTTCTAGCAGTCAGGGAAAATAGTCAAGTTCTAGCTAGTAAATTTTCCTTCTCCACACTGCCCCCTAGTGGATATTGTTTTCAATCCTACGAATACACATACGATACGCAGATGACTACTTGAAAGGTGCTGCTAAAGGCTAAAGTTGTGTGTGTGTGGGTGGGGTGGGGGTGGGGGGGGCGGGGCTGTTTTTTTTAGGGGAGGAGTTTGTCAGCACTTTCATAGCAGTTGTAGCTCAAGTTCTTAAATAATGAACTCATTTCACAGATGTCTTGCAACAGGCAATTAAGAAGTTAATTTCAGCCATGCAGCAGAAATGTTTCAGTTAACTCCAGAATTATTGGCACCCTTTGTGAAAATGAGCTAAAAGATTAACATAATATAGATAATACAGGTCGTGATTTTAACACGTCTTTAATGTTTGGAGAAAATGTTAACTATTCAGTAAAGTTTAAAAACAAAAATGCAAAGGGAAGAAGCTGATTCAGTCAAAAGTGTATATGTGACAAAAGTACTGGCACCCTTGAAGAATACTATAAATAAAACCAAAATGTTTTTGGCGTCTTTGGGGGAAAACTTTCCCAGTAGGCTCTAAGAACTTCACTGTCATTTCATTTCAACTAACATTACATGGAGTTTAACTATGAAAAAAAGTTTTATTGTTCATTATAGACAAATCACAAGTCACATTTATTCTGAGGCAGTTGTTCATTTCCTGAGGAGCTGCAGATCACAGTATACTGTATGTTTGCCTTCGCTTTGGGGTTTGTGCATTTCAGGGGACGGCGGGGGGGGGGGGGTGAGATCCTTTACCCCCCACCTCCCTGTAACTGCCTCGAAAATAAACGCAGAACAAGATATGAGCAAATTGCATATGAAGAGATACGTAACAGTATCCAAAATGTAAAAAAAAAAAAAAAAAAAAGACACACACAAACAAACAAAAAAAAAAGCATGGCATATCATTTGTCATTTCTGTACATGCATGACCACCAGGTGTCGATAATAAAGGAACGTTAGGAGTAAAAAAAAAAAAAAAAAGTCTCATAATATCCCAGTCATTAACCAGCATCAGTAGTAATTCAATTCACAAAATGCCCTCATACAGAAATTTCACAAAACAACAAAAAGATAATTACACTGCTCTGTCGAGGAAATAATACTTTTTAAAAAGACGGTCCCTTGTTCTTGTTCCTGAAGCAAATCTATCAAATAAAATAATATATATTAAAGAAAAACAAAACAACAACTTCCTTACTTACAGAGCTGCTCATTTTCCCCTCCAGTACTTTTGTCCTATTACAGAATATCAAACATCATCGTTACGAAAGTCTGATGCCCGTTAATAACCAGTGCATCGTCGCGCTTTCTGAAAACAGATTCAATCCAAAGTAGTCAGGTCCCTAAATTTCAGTGCATGGACAGCTGAACAAGAAGCAAACGCTAAGCAACAGCAGGTAATATGAACGGAAAAAAAAAAAATCTAATTATAAAAGTAAAAATCTAATTAAAAATATTAATATAAGACTGGATTACGCAGAGACGAACAAATGTACATACACTCGTGCTACGCTAAAAATTGATTATATTCTACGCTCAATGCACTTTCAGCAATATACAACTTTTGTAATATAAAATATTCTTTGTAAATATAGTACTGTGTATAAAATTTAAATCAAAATACCAAAAGAAAAGAAGACAAAAACAACTAAGAAAATAAGGGCTTTAAAAAACAAACAGTAAACCAGTTAACTCTCCCTTCAGACTGAGATATCGATACGCGTGGAAGTTCACTCAGACTAAAACATACATTAAGTAACATCAGACTAAAAAAATGTTTTTATCCATAATAAAAAAAGGAGAAAAAAAAAAGATGGCACATCTGTAAACATTTTGTAGTAATGGTTCCAGATCGATTTAAATCCTTTAAAAAAACATTTTTTTTTAAGTGAAATTATTCTTTTTATATGGTTCATTCTAAACTGTTGGCGCAAATAACTGATTAAATTTTTTTTTTTTTTAATGAACATGACAAACTTTGATTCCAGTAACAGCTCCAGCTACTAAAGTGAGCTTTTATCCGAGATTGCGAGGACTGGATTCACAAAACTTTATTATTATTATTATTATTATTATTATTATGAGGGCGTGACAGAAACACGTCCCTCTTTTACAGAAATTCATAAAAGTTTTGTTCTTGGGGATAAAAGGGAAGAGGAAATAAACTGCTCTAACACTCTTTGGCTGATGAATATAATAATAATAAGGACTGTATTGATGGTGATAAGCTGCTGGCTATTGCTTTAAATTGAATTTAAGAAAACGTATTGTGCTGTTTTTTTCGGCTCGAACGAGGATATGAGACTGAGTGAGGAGAGCGCGGTGAGGAGAACACTCTCGCCATAGGTGGGGTTATTGCAGTTCACTACTTCCTCTTCCTGTTGACGGTTACAAAGAGGAAAGGCTCAAACCACAATGTTCATCAAATGAACGACCTGAATTACCCACCGAACAAGAAACAAAATAGAGCTTCACGGTGTAATAAACTCATCTTAACTCCCTGCTTGTTTAGAAAATTACAGTAAAAAAAAACAACAACAAAAAACAAGCTTCCTACAAAATGAATTTTCTGATGTGAACCGATAGAGCAACATCAGAATCAACGCTATTCAGGAAAACAAATGTTTAATACGATAAAAACAAACAAAACAAAGCATATAGAATGGAAGTTTTATTAATCTACCAAGACCTCTTCTGTTTTTATGGGCGTGACTAAAGATCCAGCGCTCGACACATCAGAACCCTCATCTTTGACCGCTTTGTCAGTGTTCGCGCCGCTCCCCGACGTTCCCGAGACGCCTCCCTCCGAGACCGCGCCCTGGTTGAAGCACATGTGCTTGATGACTTCGTTCGGGTTGGTGAAGGTCATTTCGCATACGTTACACTTGTACGGCCTTCCCGAGGAGCCCAGGAACAGCGCCTCCATCTGGCTGGAGTCGTCCGCCGCGCACAGCTCCATGCTCTGGCGGTCTACCATGGTGTACGCCGACTCCGCCCCTTGGCTCATGCAGACGTGTCGCGCGGCCTGATTGGCTCGGCAGAAGCTCTTCCCGCAGGCGCTGCAGCGGTACGGCTTTCCCGTGTGGATGTACATGTGTTCGCGCCAGTGGCTCTTCTGGATGAACTTGCGTCCGCAGGTGGGACACTCGTACTTCCGTCTCTTCACCTCACGCTCGATGTCGGCTGCGCCTTCTAGATTGTCGATGTCCGCGATGTCGGATGGAGGAGGAGTGTCCGCCTGCGGCTGAGCCGCGCACGACGTCGCCGCCGATGCTGCTGAAGGAACCGAGACGGCCATTTCCCCTCGCGGGGAGACTTTCGATCCGGACATGGGCTGTTCAACATCAACATCAACCATGATGGGAGTGGCTGCGGATGCTCCGACACCGGTGAGAACCTCCTCCACCTCGGGCGTGGCAGCTCCTCCAGGTAGTATGGGGGAGGTCGCGTCTCCAGACTCCAGCATGAACGGCGCCATAGCCTGAGCGTGCCACAGAAGGTGCTCCCTGAGAGCTGCTCGCTGGTTGAAGCGACTGCCGCAGATGTGGCAGGTGTAGTGCTTCCGGAACGAGGAGCTTCGTTTCATGATGCTGGGTTTCACGTGCAGGATGGTGTTAGGGTTCCCGCTAATTAAGGTAGACCCACTTTCGCCGAACGACACGTCTGCCTCGGAGCAGTCTCTCCCAAACTGGCTACCGCTCGTCGCCGCTGCCTCGACCTCCATGTCCGGCTGCAGTTTGGATCCGGACGACAGAGACGTGGTTGTGTTAGAACCTTTCACATCGAGCACGCCCGCGTTATCCGAGTCAACGGGTGAGGACTGCCTCCTGGCGGAGAGACGCCCGGACTGCGCCCCCTGTTGGCCTGATATCTGAATGCCATAGAGAGATGTGTTAAGCCGGATGCTGGGCTCGGGATGAGTGAAGGCCGACTGGCTGTTCAGGGTAGCCTCCTGGATAAGGGGGTAGGCGTGCAGGAACTTCACCCCCTGCTCTAGCCGGGCCGGGTCGATCAGCTGCGGGGCCAGTTTGCCAGTGTACATCAGGTTGAGGAGGTAGCTGAAGATATCGGGCTGGATGTCTGCGGGCTTTAAACGAACGCAGTCGCTGGAGGGGGTGAAAAGAAAATGATAAAAACACAAGAAAACCACAATGAGCTCAAAGAAAAATGTTATCATCTAATCAAAAAAAAAAAAAAAAAAATCTAATGGGAGGAAATCAGATTTTTACTTATTACGTAACATTTTTTATTAGATTAGATGTAGCATTTGAGACACAAGGCCCTGTGTTGGAGTTGTTGCCATAGTAACAAGACTAGCGCATTAAGTTGTAAAAATGTGCTGTTGGAGGAAATTCACCAACATCTTCTGCTTCTGTGGTGGAACGATTAATGCACTCCACAGTGTTGAGAAACAGATCAGGTCCCAATAAATTCATCAACTGGTTTATTTTCCAGCTGTGGCCTTACAAAGCAGATATGAAATAAACTGAATGTAGGCTACCCATGTTCTCACATGCATGGCTTTTAGATTTTTTTTATTATTTTTTTTTAAACAAACAAGTGCTCTTCAGGAAACTAGCGCTGATACATTAATGTTAGCGTGAGTAGCGCTGGTACGAGTGTTCCAGTTTATCACCACATGGTGCAGTCGCGTGGTTATTTTCGTACACTTTCTCAATTCGGTGGCGACACTGAGGTGTTTGAGGCGTTTGGCCCCACGTGTGCTGGCAGCACAGAGAGGAACCATATGCACATACAGTATCAGTCAAAAGTCTGGACACGCCTTCTAATTCAATGTGCTTTCGTTTAGTGATTTTCTACATCCTAGAACAATACTAGAGGTTTCAAAACTATGGAATAACACATAGAGCATTGGGGAATGAAGTAACAACAGCCACACTCGGTTGTTATTTTAAGACATGAAGGTCAGCTGTTCTGGATCAGTTCTTGCAAGAACAGTATCGTCGAGTGCGTTTGCGAAACCCATCATGATGAATCTGTGTCTCATGAAGACCTTCCCAGGAACTTTGTTGCAGAAGTTCATTTAGAGTCACCAGCCGCGGAAATCGCCAGTTAACAACCAGCACCTCAGATTAGAGCCGTTATGAAGCTTTACAGAGCGGAAGTAGCAGATGTACATCTCAATATCAACTGTTCAGAGGAGATTATTCTGTGTTTTGGAGTGTTGTATAGTGTAGACAGAAATAAAACTCATGGAATTAGAAGGCGTGTCCAAACTTTTGACTGGTAGTGTCTGTAATAAACCAAAAAACTAACTTTACAACAAAAAGTTTGCTTAGGCCTCCTGCATCTTCAAACTCTTGAAAAAAAAAACAACAACAAGAAATAAGACAACATTTGTATATAATTTATATATTACATACATTATATACAATGATTGTCATATTAATAATTCTCTAGTACAGCAGTTTGGACACTAAAAAGTGATTGGACTTTATCTTTTCTTCTTCTTGTTGTAAGGACATTATGTCACGTAACATTTGCGGAAGGAGTGTCCAGTGTTAGTACCAAGAAAAAGCTGTAACTTTAAAGGTCCCGTATGTTACTATTACTGTAACAAGTCTTAGAGATCCCCTAAAGTGTGAGTTAATACTCTAGCAGAAATACCTCACACTCCCTTTATTTCACTCCTTTCCCAAATGCACGGTCTCAGTATTTATGTAAATGAGCTACTACTGAGCCACGCCCCTCCAGAGCAGAACAGCAGAGCTGAGAGACAAGCTGGGGGTTGGGGGGGGGGATGGGCTCTCCCTTTTATTCCGGCACATTATGGGGGAGGGGGGGGGGTGGGTTTGGGTTACACACATTAGGGGGTCACATTTTTCCCGTGTGTTATTTGTTTGTACACACACTGCACCCATCTCGATGAGTTAAAATGAGTAAAAAGTTTTCACTTTTGTGTAAAAGCTGCTCTTTAAGTTTTCCTAACATTTTGACGGCGGACGAGTTTACACTTCTTTGGGCTCTTTAGGTTTCTCACTAACATAACGATCTGCTTTAAATTTCGTCTTACTTATAAAGAGAGATTTTTTTTTTAAAGCTATAACCCAAGTGACTTCTTACAGGAATTATTAGCTTGTTTGACATGGCGCTAAACTATTCATCTTTTTTTTTTATTTTTTTATTTTATCATGAATAAATGTAAAACGTCTAATCGTTGCCGTAAGAGGAACAAACCAGTCGAGGAAAATAATTAACTTCAGGATTGGAACTTTTTCAGCGCATGACGCCACCATGTGGTTGATTAGTTTTCTATTATAAGTGTAGGTGTGAACAGAATATATTAACGTGGCTGATTTCTTCTTCTTCTTTTTTTTTACGCCGTCGCTCGAGGAGTGACACGCCGCGTGACGTAGCGTGAGCAGGAGCTTGACGAGAGGCGGTTAGCTGGCTTCACGTGTCTCAGGGGAAGCACGTGTTAGCCCTCGCTCTCAGATGGTGGTAGAGGATGTGATACAGAGGGAGGGGAGGTTTGCGCACACTCTGAAATACAAGAACCAAACCGTGTGTGTGTGTGTGTGTGTGTGTGTGTTTTTTGTGTTCTTTTTTTTGGTCACCAGTTTTCGTTCCTTTAGTATATTATTTACGCCACTTAACTCGACATTGTTTTAAAGCCTTATTCAAAAAGATTCAACTAATTTCTGGGTGTCAAAAAAATAAAACGCTGAACAGGTGATTAGTCTGCCTCCACTCTGTAGCCGCAAACGACAAAAGACTAGGCGGTGTGTTCGGCTACCTGTCCTGGTGAATAAATAGCATTCTGAAGTAGTTGGAGAAGGCGGCCAGCACGGCCTTGTGTGCTTTGAAGAAGACGTCACCGATGGCGACTGTGCAGTCACACAGGAAGCCGAACTCCCTCTGCGCGTTGAGCTGCTGCAGGAGGATAAGACCATGGTTGGCCAGCTCCATACTTCCACCTACACAGAGGGGGAGCAGAGATGACGAGTCAGCTTCCGGTTTACTGCAGACCACAATGAACCACACGAGCAGAGAAAGAGAAAAAAAAAAAATAGAAAAGAAAACACACACACACACACACGGCCCACCAGCAGTGCAGCAGACATGTAACACAAACACGATGCAAGTGGACACTAGAAATCGTCCCGAACGTTTTTTCTCCCGATTATTACATCTACGCGTATTGATCCGAGGCGTGTAGCAGGATGTCCGGCTCGGTCTGGGAAAACTGGAACGCAGCGGGTGGTTATGGGTAGTCTTTCGTATTGACCCGCTGTCTCGGACGTCTAGAAGTCTGTCCGAGACGTTTCCTCGAGAGGGGGAAAAAAAATATCCAGGGGAAGAGTGACGCAGACGCTTTCTTTAATCAGACGGGGGGGATGTGGAGCGGACGGGCTGTTTTGGAAAGCGCAAGAGAGACTAGGATAAACTTAATCATGATGAAAACAAACAAGCAAACAAACATACGCAAATAAAAATAGAGCTAGATTCATCTCCGGGGAAAGAAAGTTAACCCCACTTGAAGTGTTCGAAACGTTCAGTCATGAATACAAAACAAAACAGTCTGCTAAAATGATATATACGGTGCAGGGTTCAAGGGTTTAAAATTTTTTTTTTAAGTTATATTGAATTGGGAAAAACTGTGGTATGTACAGAATCGCCGCTTAGGTATCGCGATAGTACGGTATCGTGTGGTCCCTGGTGACCAAACCCTGCCTAGTAAGGAACATGGGTCCTTAATTTAAATAGCATAGTTTCAGCTTGAACGCTCAAGTAAGTCAACGTGTCTCGCTTGCTTATGAAAATGGATAATTTTTTGTAATTAGTAATTGTTGTGTTTTGATGTGCTTCAGTTATACACAATTATATACACAAATTATAAACTTTACAAAAAAAAATCAAGTCTAGGACTGACGATAAAATCTGATACGCATATAAATTGTTGTTCGTCTGTTTTTGAATGACGGATGTTTCCACATTTCCACATTTCTTTCTTTGCAACAGGAATGACAACAAACGGTCCGTTATTTGCAGACACGCAAACCGTTTCGTGATTAGCCAAGGCGTTTTCAGGCATATCGTCCAAGTGAGTTGCCGCGGCCTTGCGTTCCGTCACGTTAATAAAAACATTCGCGCTAAAACCTAAGACTAGAGGAATTTGTAAAACAAATTTCTTGTTTTTTTTTTTTTGCTGTACAAACACGAAATAAACAGAGGTGGAGAAAATACACAAATCCCGTACTGGAGTAAAAAGCAAAAGAGATTCCCAGAAAGCAAATATTAGTTAAGTAAAAGTCCTCAAGTTCTCACCTTCTAATTTTTTGAAGTAATAAATTAAATTTACTGAATTTGTATCAGCTTACAAATAATAATAATAATAATAATAATAATAATAATAATAATAATAATAACAACAATCATAAACTAACTCCATCTCTCTTGCCCTGTTTACGTCTACAACCAGCTCTGCTTCTGATCTCAGACACCTGGAACTTTATTAGGCGTGTCTCAAAAGAAAAGGGAGTCGCACAATTATGCAGAATTGTCAGCAGGTGGCGCAATACTCTCACTGCAAAGACCACACACCACTGTGGATGTGTAACACAACGCCATGCAGTGAAGTAAAGGTACAGAGACTTGCTACAGAATGTAGTGGAGTAAAAAGACTCTCTAATAAAACTTCAGAGTATAAACAGCTACAATATATATGATGCTTTTATTAAATAAAAAATGTAGCCTTTTTTTTTTTAAATCATGAGTAGATTTCTGCGTTAACATGAAAATCTTTTTTTTTAAGGAATATTTTTTTCATATAGCTGTTAAATCATATTTACTTTAATTTCACATTAATTCTTAGTAAATTTAGTCATTTTGTATTAACGAAACAAAGGAATCCAAAACGGATCCAAACTGAAGTTAAAAGTAATGGCACCCTTACTTTTAAAAGTAAAAAGCACGAAAGTTATTAGTAGATTTAGCGCATGATGCATTTAGGAAGCTCGCTTTGTGGTTATCAGCTCTCTGTCGGATCTGCCTTGCAGCATTCATGGCTGATGTACACGTGAATTTGATGCAAAGTACAAAATCAGTGAAACTTTTCTAAAGAATTATGTATTCAGTTGGTCCTAGAAACAACACACCTTTATTTCTTGACTATATTATTTACCCAGTCCACTAGTCTGGACATCCAGAGTTGTGTTTCTGACATCTTTAGCTTAGCTTAACATAACATCACACTTATTTTCGTGAAAACCAAGTGGATAAAATAATTGAACGTAAGAGAACGGGAAAAAGCACGATTTCTTCCAACAATATCTCACATTTATAATACTCACATATCTAAAGTTGATCCCCCCCCCCCCCCCCACAGTGTCAGTGATCTCTCAATACACAGTCACACATTTCATTTCCTTAATGAACAGTAGATTAATTAAAAAGTAGGCATTTCACCACTGAATCAATAAATTAATTCTCTCTGTGTGAAGTCCGAAATGTTATTCTTGGGCGGTTTTTATATTAAAACATGTCTGGGTTTACGTTTCAAGCAACAAAATGTGGTTAAGTAACTTTTACATATCATCAAACTACATTTTAAAGCCTTGTAACGTTACTTATCGCACTGTTCTGTAACACAATCAATCAATCATTAACCCCGGTAACATCACAAACATAAGCCATTAAAAACATATTAACTGATAAGGTTTGTCTTGGTGGCATGAGAACCTTGACAACCGAGCTCAAATCTATCGTTAGCTAGCTTAGCTATCCTGACAATAACTGGTTTGAAGACGTGGGTCTGGGTGATTCCTTTTTTGTCTGACCACGTGTGCCTTCACTCCACTTCCCCTTCCTCCATCTTCATTTCCCGAGAGATCAGTCAAAAAAAAAAAAAGAAAAAAAAAAAGAAAGCGCTGCTGTTGTGAAACACTTTCCGTCTAACGTATGTTCGTGAGTGTTCCACGTGCGCGTCATGTGGGCGGCTGATGAGCGCGGCGAGAGGCGGGGCTCATCACAGATGGCTTTGTGTGAGAGACGGACCGAGCGAATCAATGCTTTGCACGCAATTAAATCATATTTTACTCATTTGAAAAATCATTTAAAAAAGGAACATTAATATGCAGAAATAAGTAGCATTCGTAGTATGGAAGGCCGTCACTGAAGAAATATGAGAGCGTATGAGAAAACACTGGATTGTGCCACTAGAAATGTGCGTCTGGGTATCATTAATTATTAATAATTCATCAATTATTGATTGTTACTGTGTTCAACTATTGATTTGAAAGGAAAAAAAAGTGCAAGTTATTATTCAAGGTTTCTTAACCGAGAGTTAGAATACATTTTAATATATTTCTAGAATTTAATTTTAGTTACAATTTGAATTACTTTTTAAAAAATTTTTGGAAGGATGGTCAAATATAAAAATATAATTTGTGACACAGGACTTAATCCTAGAGCACATCATGATTTGTAGAAATGCCTTGGAGGATAATGATGTATCGCCCCGCCCACACGGTTTGGTATGTGAACGCTTTTAGATGCTGATTAGCCTGTATGCTAATCCCCCCACCCCACCCCACCCACCCCAGCATACCACTCATTGATGTGGCAGGCCGGAGGCTGACAGGAATCTCACAGCACTTACTGGTTATGCAGCATTGCTGAGCACCGGGAGAACGGCCCACGTCGGCTGCTCAAACCTGAATCGTAGCTGCAGGGCCGAAAACACTCTCACTGCCCGGGCGGACCCTCGGTGGGACAGGGGTGGGGAGGATTACACACCTTTACCTCAAAATGTGTTGCTTTTAGTGTCACCTTCCCCCCCAGTTTACAGCCTTTTAGATCGCGCACAGATATGTGATGTTACTTTCACTTTGTTTGATATAAATAAAGACAAAATCACTGAACTTTTTACAGACCACATACATGCACTAGATACTGAAATAAATAACCATCAGGGATGTTAATTTATGAAATATATATATATATATATATGTTTTTTGTCTCACCAAAATGTGAATTCTTGTCTAGCGAAAAGATGTAGCTAATAACGTACCTAGCGCAATAAAATGTCAAGTACTTTATTTTCTTTTCATTACATTACAATCCCTTGATATAGTTGATATGATCGTCAATATCAACGGACTGAGTTTTAAGCAACTTTTAAACACATCCCATTTCCTTTTTACACATTACCAATGACTTGAAATGGCACACATTTTGTATGTTAAAAATGTTACATAAGAAATGTAAAACTCAGCAAACTCAACTTTTAAAAACAGTCAAACAGTGTCGGTGTGCTATTTACACGCAGCATCAGCTGATACCTCACAAAAAGAGATCTCAGAAGAGCTGGTGATCTGCATGCAGCTGGAAAGGGTTATGGAGTCATCTCAAAAAGTTGACGTGGCTGCCCACTCCAAAAGGCACAACACACTATACTGAGCTAACGGCTAACGTCTTGAAGGATTCATTGGGGCAGATGAACATCTCTCATTGAACAGACATGGTGACTCATTGAACGACAGTCCATGGCGGGACGTTGCAGAGGAATCCAATGCTCTCCAAAAAAAAAAATCTGGAAGTTTGCAAAAGAGCACCTTGACACTCCACATCACTACTCTTGTGAACAGATAAAATGAAGATAGAGTTGTTTGGGAAGAACACTCAGCATGACGTATGGCATAAAAATACACTGAGGTATGCTGCCGGTGGACCTGGATTGCTTGCCACCGTGGTTAAGGTGAAACTTAGTTCCCACGTTTATGACTACAGGGTAACGTCAGGGTAGCCGTCTGCAAGCTGAACCTCAGGAGAAGCTGAGTGTGGATAATAACCCGAACACACAAGAGTAAACTGATGGCTTTAGAGACACAAAGTCCTAATTTTATTAAAGCGATCCAGTCAGGACCCAAACCTGAGATACTGAGAAATGACTTTGAGACATCTGTTCACTCCAGACTCCCTAAGAACATGGCTGAGGCAGTTATATAAGGAAGAATGGCCCGAACTACCTCCTGACTGCTGTGCAGGTCTAATCCACAGTTACAGGAAGCGCTTGCTTGAGGTTAATGCTGCTAAAAGTGTTTCAAACTAACCTGTTTCACTTACTTTTTCCACCAACACTTTGCCTGGTTGATGGCGAGTTCAATATAAACTGCTTTTTTTTTTCAGAAATTTTATTGTTTTTGACTGTATTTGTGACTTTGTTGAACATCAGACCACATTTCATGACCAATTCATGCAGAAATCCAAGAGATTTTAAATGGTTCCCTTACTATTTCTTGCCACTGTATCTATTCGAACATCAAATCATCCAAAGCCGGTCAATCAACACTGAACAGAAACCGATCACCTGCATGAAACATGGTTTGTGAGACTCGACTCAAAATAACCTCCTGACAGAGCCACTCTTTTCGTGTTGATGAAAGATTTGCTCGCTGCTTATCCATGACATGTGATTTTTGAAGTAAAGTAGAGATCCTGGTGAGTGTGTGACCTTTGAACCCTGAACTCTGGCTTGTCAGCTCTTGACATTTAATTTGAGATAGCTATGCTGCACTGTCAGTGGCTATGCTTTCTGTGCCACGTGATTAGTCACGTGACACTCGTGTCTGCTGGGGGAGAATGTGGGAGGGAAAAAAAAAACAAATGCCTGAGACATTCGGTGCGAGCAGACGTGCAGGTCTGAGAAGAACGTCTCGACGTTAACAGGGCACAGAAATACCGACCAGTCCTGTTTTTTACATTGCAAATTTTTTCTTTGCCAACGTCCAGGTTTCAACGTTTGTCATGACAGGGTTTGCCGAGCAGTCAACCAAAATGATCATTAATGTTTACTTTTGTCCAGCAAAGGAACTTCTCTAACTTAGCAGGAACACGGACGCCATCGCTTGTGCAGATTCATAAAAAAAAAATAATAATAATAATAACTAGACATATACTAACTTAAGCTACATTTTTCCTCAGATTTGAGGTAAACAATATTAGGAAAAATGTAAAGTGAAAGATCCGTACGAGCAGATACTTTTGCCAAATGGTTTAGTGAAGCAAATGAATGTTTTATCAGAAATTACAGAGCTCTAGAGAGGTCACATCATATGTTTTTGTTCTTTTGCTCATTTTAAATCGTGCTCTAGAATGAACCAAACTCGAGAACCAAATTGTATTTCTGGTGCACAAATTAACCCAAATACTGAACCTAACTGGATCAAATTAACCTACGTGTGTGAACAAATTGCATTATGGTGAAGAAAAAAGGAAAACATTTGAAGAAATTGTATCGCTGGCACAGAAATCAACCTAAATACACGAGAGATTTGAATTTTGTGTACACAAATACCCAAGTCTGGGGAAATAAATTATCTCTAGCGCATAAATGAACCAAAACACGGGAACAAATTGCATCTCTGACAAACCAACTTAGCAAAACATGAGAACATATTGTACCTCTAGCACAGAGTACCATCTTTGATGCACAAATTGACCAAAATGTGAGAAAGAATTGTATTTCACCAACACAAATAACCAAAATGTTAGAATAGGTTGCATCAGCGGAAGAGAAATTAACCTAAATGTGGGAAGGAATTCAATTTTGTGCACACAAATAACTAAATTTGGAAACAATGTGTACTTCTAGCACATACCATTAACCAAAACATGGGAACAAATTCTGTCTCTAGTGCAGAGATTAACCAACATGTGGGAACAAATTCTATCTCTGGTGCACAAATGAACCAAAACACGAGAACAATTTGTGTCTCTGGCACAGAAATGAACCAAAACTTGAGAACAAATTCTGTGTCTAGTGCAGAAATTAACATAGATATGGGAACAAATTCTATCTCTATTGCACAAAAACAAAATGATTAATTATGGAAATTTTTCTTTTCTATGTCGTCTCGTCTCATTTCATCTTGTGTTCATTCAATGAATGTAGTTTGATGGTGTGAAGTTTTAAATAAAAAAGCAGGTCATGTTTTGTTTTTTTCCAGGTGTCTCCATTCTCACCATACCAACAACAACGAAAGCTAGAACTAAAGTGCTGAGACGATAAGTTTAATCTGCTTAATGTTAATGGTTTTAGAGCGGTCACACTGGTCATGTACAGCAGATGTACAGGATGTCGCTGACTGACAGGGGCGGTGCGATGCGGTGAAAAATATTGTACCATGACTTAAAGATTTTACGTCTCTTCTTTGTAGAATCTCAATGTTTTCTTGCCCTTTTTTCCCCTCGTTATTTTGGATATGATCATCAGCCCTGGTCAGGTGACATCACCTTTCTGAAACGTTCATGACAAAATAAAGGTTTAAATATTATACAAACTTTTTTTTTTATTATTATTTTACGTGTTTATTTTGGAGGAATTTAAAAATACTTAGAACAAAAATAGTTTTTACTAACTTAGTTATTAAAATGATTCGAATTTATTGCGATTCTCAGATAAAATATGAGACAAATACACATTCAAAACAACAAATTAACTGCCGTTAACGATAAACTGGGGATTAACGGTCGATCAAAAAAAAAAAACGGACATTTTTTTCTTCATCATTTTGAATTTGGAATAAACGCGTGTAAACTAAACGGCGCTCGCGCTATAGTGTTGGCCGTTAGCCCCGCCCCCAGTGCAGACACGTGGACCGGACAGATCTCCCGCAGAGGCACAGAGAGCGAGAGAGACAGACAGAGAGAGACCACTTCCGTAGTACGTTTTTTTTTTTTCCTCCTTCAGCAAACTGAAAATAAGCCTCAGAAACGAAACACTGCCGCGCGTGCGGTCTGTGAAAGAAACGGCCATGTAGTTTTAAAACAAATATATATATATATATATATATATATATATATATAAATAAATACACGTTAACGGAAAACTCGCGAGCCCGAAAGACAAACGATTAAAACGGTCACGCACACAAACAGATAGAGGAAAGAGGGGGTTAGAGCTAGGCTAGTCACCGAGTGAAACGCTCGAACTTCACCGGGAAACGCTGTTAGTTCAGGATCACACCGGGGAGCATCACGTGACTCGAGATTTTAAATTTTTTTAAAAATGAGAAAGGTTACCTTTCCTCCGTGCGAGCGCGTGGAGTCGAGGCGGCGTTGCTCTCTCTCTCTGTGTGTGAGTGTGTGTGTAAGTGTGCGTGTGTTACCGTGGACTCTCGGTCCGTTGGTCGCGGCGCAGCTGCTCTGTTCCTCTCAGACGCAGCATTGGCGGCGGTGGTTGTCGGTGTTTTCCGGTCGGGTTACGTTACAATCACATGACTGACTAAAGGACCTTAAAAACGGCGCACAGGCGGTTGTGAGGGGGGGAAACACACACGCACACATACACAGGCTACTTCCCCGGAGGGGTTGGTTTGTGTATGTCTGTATGTGTGTGTGCGCGCGAGTGTAAGAGAGAGAGATGGGGGTGCCAAAACAAATGAAGCGTTTGGCGGTATGCGCGCGCCAAACGCGATAAGACGAGTCGTGAAATGTTTTGGTCGTGCTCGCCATGTTTACGCACACACACAAACACACAGATGGAGGTGATTTAACCTTATTTTAATACATCTCGGGAAAACCGTAGGAGGGCTCATCTCACATACACACACACAAAACGAAATGACAGAAGAAGAAAAAACAGCTAAAGCAGCGGCTCATTTGCATTTCGGTTGACGCGGGTTTGTCAACGGCTGCTGCGCGCGCTCAGGGTTTTTTTTTTTCTTCTTTCTCAGCTCCGCGTGCTTCAGATCCATTTAAATGAAACATAATAATAATTCGCACGTGCGATGACCATAAAAGGAAGAAGATGACCGTTAAATGATAATAACGGACAGCAGCGAAACGAAGGCGTTTGGTGTAGAAAATGTTAGTTTTAGACATTAAATTTTTCTTGTAGTGTTAAATATATTTTAAGTGCATTGTGTAGATGTGTCGTGAAAAGGTAAATACCTTAAACATTTTAGGGGAAAAAAATTACAACAAATTGTATGCGTAAACATTATTTTTGCAAAATAATCAAACTCAGCAAAACTCTTCACTTGAAATTATCCTAGCTGTCTGTCTCTTATTTTAAAATGTAATAGTACATGTTTTAATTGAGGCACAGGTAAATTTGACTTAATGCTTTTCTTTTTCTTATCTTTTCTTAGTTTCTTTTTTTTAATGCAAATTCAACACAATCCTGAACAACCCCTGTTCTTGAGGAATTTTTATTTCCTTCTAAAAATAATTGTCGTTTTACCAAAATATATATATATATATATATATATATATATATATATATATATATATATATATAAACTGAAATTCTGTCTGTGCTGTATGGTGCACAGACAGTATAAGCAGTGTCGTCATCAATTTTTATGTCAACCGAGAGCTTGTCACTGGCGGTCCTCTCAGGCCTCCCTGACCATGTAACAATAGGCAGCGTCGTCATCATCACCCTTATTGTCACATTGTGAGGTCATAATATATCTGCCAAAACATTGGAGCAGCGGGTTGACCGCACACTCCTTTCAAGTCATGGTAGCGCGTCAGGATCTGCACCCTCTAGTATGAAGTACTATAAAAAAAAAAAATTAAACTTTTTATAAGACTTACAAATATACATGAAAGTTGTCAATCCTTTCCAGCGTTGTACAAAGGGCAGTGACTTAATCAACAATTGTGATTGGGAAACGGACGACACCTAGCTAGTTAACCAGCCCATGATTATTACGCACATGGAATCAATTCTCATGATGTATTATTTACCAGCAGCTGATCCTGACAAAAATACAGCAATCAGAATAGTTTTCTTTATGGCTAACATTTGCATATTAGCTAGCTAGTTATAAAAGACGTGACTGGTCCCCAGCCTCAATCAATGTTATTAACCTACGCAGACATGCAAGAAGTAAATAGGCGCCATCATTTCATGATAAAATGTACACACCAAAATATGCTACGTGTTTGAGAACATAACATTTAGCTATTAATATATTATTAACACTTTTTTTTGTCGACTTTCCTTTAGCGGCCTTTTCGTTAAAAGAAACTACTTGGCTAGGTGTATTATTAAACGGTTGCCCTTCTCAACAGATCTCAGAACAGCACAAAGACGTCTTTAAGTTTTAGAGATTGACCAGGACAGACTCCAGCAATGTTTTACACTTTTCTTTGAATTTAACTATAATCCTGTTGAAAACTGTCCAAAGCGAGGGTTCAAAAGTCCTAGCTGTTTGTCTCTGGGACAGTCCATGTTCAGATTCACCAATAATCCAATTTCTTTGGAAATCCGACATTCTGAGTTCTGTGCATGGTTAAAGATGTGTCCATTCCAACCTGGGGAAAAAATAATCCAATAATTGGAATAGTAATTGTGGTGCATATGTCTTATCAGAAACATGTACTGTATGGGACAGTTTGTGTTTAATCACAATTAATAAATAGGAATTTAACAGTCAGTTATCAGTTATACATTATACTTTTGGAACTTCATGTGAGTAATGGAGCTCTCTGGAGACAAGACATAGTATGTGCTAGGTCTATGTGGAAAAACCCACTACATATACAGTATACATATGCCCCCCCCCCCCCCCCCCCCCCCCATTCTTTCAATGCCCTTCACTCTGAAATAGGCTCAATCTGGACTCATCAGACCACATGACCTTTTTCTATAGCTCCAAATCCATTCTTTAGGAAACTGAAGCCTTTTTTCTGATGACTCTGACTAACAAGTGATTTTCTTATGGAAACACATCTGTTTAGTTCCAATCCCATGAATTCTCATAACATTGTGTGTCTGTGTGTGTGTGTGTGTGTGTGTGTGTGTGTGTGTGTGTGTGTGTGTGTGTGTGTATGGAAGTACTTTTACTTTCATTATTTAAAAATAGAGTTTTTTCTGTTGATTTTTTCACCATGTAAAATGTATGATTTTTTTTTTCCCAACCACTTTTCTTCCACAAAGTTTATGGCTCAGTACTATCTTTCCAGGGTTTGATAATGTGTTAAATGGTTCTTAACCCAGTTCCAGAAACCTTAAATCTCCTTATCTGCCCAATAATTTATCCCTCCTGAAATGGCGCCTTAGTAGAGATCTGGCGAAACATTTTCTTGTCCTAAATGAGGCATGAGCCTGTGTGTGAAGAGAAAGGGACGAAGTGCTAATATTGTTAAGGCTGAAAAAAAAGAAAGAAAGCGCTATAAGTATTAGCGATTCTGCTCTGCTGTTAGTCAGGGAACCTTCTTCATAACACATTACACAAAAGAAATGGATTTTTAGATTTCAGACATTTTGAGCAAACTGACTGTGAAATTGTGATGTAAAAAAGGTGGTGATTTATACTGTACAACATAAGTTTCCAGTTCACAGGGTTACACTAATACTAATTTTGTTGATGTAAAATACAGTATAATCAGTCATTTCTATCATAGTGTGTGTATGTGAGAGTCACCTATTTGTTTATTTGTCCTAAATGTTTTGACAGTTAAATAGACAAGACGCCTATAAGCTGCACTTCGTACAGCACAGCAAACAGACGAGCGCTTTGTGTCGCCGTGTAGCAGGATATGGAGCTTAAGGGGAAGCACAACTTCAGAAAAAAAACGTCAGGAAATGTGGAAGACATCACACACACACACACACACACTACAAAGTGAAGTGAAAAGAGAGGAGGTGTGGCTATGTTCTTCACAATACTGATACTTGAAAATCCAGATGTTAGTAAAAATTTTAAACATTTTAAAATAGCAGGAACCATCAAGGTTTTATAAACCTCGAAAATGTGGAAAATAAAACTTATAAACAGGGAAAATAAACATTTTAATTTGCACATAAACAAATGTATGGTGTCAATTATATTATTATTATTATTATTATTATTAATATTAAATTGGCCATACCCTTTTAATTTGTAGTTGTGTGGCAGAAGGGAAGGACCTCAACAGTAAAACAGCAGCATAATTAGAAGAAAAAATCTCATTATCGAGTCATGAAAAAAAATATATTTTTATTCTATTTAAAATTATAACATCATTATAATGCTTTTAATAGAGAATTTGACATTTCATGTGCGGTTCCTACATTTAATTACTCCAGCACTAGAGGGCAGTATTGTCTATGGCGTGAATTAGATGGTGTTCTGATGATTAAAAATATTCTTAGTGGCGTTTTTAAATAGATATACTACTGTCTGTTTAATTTTAAAAAAAGTTTTTACTATCTTATGTGTATTATATTGCAAAAATTAAGGGATAAAACAGGTTTTTAACAAATGTTGTCCAATTTATTTAAGTAAAGTTTTTTTATTTAGAATCACAACGCCTTCCTGTTAGCCAAGATGGCGGCGGATCGAGTTTTAATTCCTCCACCGTCGCTCTCAGCTAAATTCGAAGGGTATGAATGTTGTTTTTTTTATTACTTGTTTTATTAAAGCTTTATTATTATATGTAGGGACCATGTCTAGCACTGTTAACCAGAGGAAATTGTGTATTTACGGCTCAGAGTGTTTGTACTTAGCCACCTGGCTAGCCGAATATGGCTGTTTAGATGTGGACCGGGTTTCAAATCAGTTCCTATTTGTAGACGTAGGGAACTACCAATGGCGTGTGCGCCGTGAATGTAATCCGTAAGTAGTGCTATTACGTAGTGAGCGAGAGAGATTTGGGATGCGGCCGTTAATGCGTAGAACTGAACTAAAGCTTACTGATCTTTAACTTAATTTAACAATTATTTTCAAAAATATTAACTTATATTCGCATGATTCTTGAAAAAAAAGATGTTAACGATAATTTAGGGAATAGATTTAACCTTAATCTTAAAATAATATATTTAAATAAAAGTCCCAATTTAAATGTGTATCTATTATTTTTTAATACTGTTGTTGTTGTTAAAAAATAACACGACTTATTGGTGACTATAAAATAAATCATTACAAAATTACAAACTGAGAATTTTAAAATGCGTGAATGAAAACTACATTTTTAAAAATGTAATATATATATATATATATATATATATATATATATATATATATATATATATATATATATATAGTTATTAAAGTATGAATTCTCAAAGAGGATAATATCAATAGTAGGTAACTACATTTGTGTGTTTTACTTTTTATTTTATTTTATTTAAAGCATTAAAGAAGCTTCTAAAAGAGGGTGTGGGTGAATAAATAGGCAAATTAAAGTAAGAAAGAAAAATATAAGGAGTGATGAATGAAAACAAAGAGTACAACGTGTGTGTGTAATATATAAAGTTGCATTTTTATAGCGCATTAAAGCTTCTTATAAAAGTTTAGGAAAGAGACACGGAAATAAATGGAAGAACATTTATATGAAAGCCAAAGGAAGCAGGAGAAAACAAATTATGCAGATGTGCGTACAGTGTGAGCATCACCAGATCTACATAAATAAAAGGTTTTCATTTTTATTAGAAAAGTTAAACTGAATATTTTTACTGGGATTATTTCATATATTTTTTTTGTACGTGGGCTTCAACCTGAAATAATAATATCACAGATTACATTAAAGCTCATCAGATTATTTTAGCTCTAAACGTTTTACTATTTTTCCGTCAATGGTGTGTATTAACTCTAGGTAAAAATCAAATACAAATCGACAACAGGAATGAATACAGATTGTACGCGCACACACACACACACACACACACACACACACACACACACTGGACTGTAATTTGTTTTCATGTTTGAATTCATGTTGTAATTTGTTTTCTTACCTGACCCTTTATTTTATAAACTGGAGCTGCAACAGAAGTGAATGTTATGTTGTATATGAAATATTGTACACACTTATACACACTATATACTGTTCAAATGAGTTTAACATAATGTATATATACTGTATATAGTCACTTGACTGTAATGCCTGAAACCGATCCTGTCACACCCTGATCAGAGTTCCTTATGTGTAATTTAACACAAGTCTTTTTCACTTTATTCCTCTCAAAGGTCTTTTGCATATCTGACAGTAAGAGACAGGCTGCCGACCATCCTGACCAAAGTCATCGATACCATTCATCGAAACAAGAACAACTTCTTTGAGAAACATGGAGAGGTAGTACAATAAATAAACATGTATATATCAATCAGTGAAAAAATAAGAAGGCTGAATTTTAGTACGAAATCATCTGATCAAATCTCCTGTGCAGTGTCATGTCAAAGAACGTCCTAATCCTCATGGGTTCTGTTGTTCATACATTGCTTAGCAACTTCAAGATAATCGTCGTTAGATATATTTAATGATCAGGCAGAACAGGATGTATTTTAATTTAATACTAAAGAGGTCAAACTTTGAAAGGCTGATCATCATCAGAGATTGGCAGATAGCAGATTCTTTTTTTTTTTTAGGTATTTAATTTTTTTACACAGGAAAAAAAGTCCTTCAGGAAGCTTGGAGAACTATTCCTCAAAACTATATTAAACATACACGAGCTTTGGAAGCACAATATAAAGAAATTATGGGGAGTCAAGACTTTTGCACAGTACTGAAGGTTTGCTGTCATGATAAATAAAGTGCCAGCATATTGTGTAATTTGACCATGGGGTGCACAAACTTTTGCATACAAGTGTATATTCTAATACTGGATAAACATAACATAGTATGAACAAGCGACAGATCTGTGAACCTATCCGTATCAATCAGGGTTTGATTTCTGAACACTGTTGTGGATCCATTGGTACTGAGAATGGGAAAGAAATTCACCACACAACAGTGACTGGTGGAGTTCCTCCTATGTGGGTGGAGTCGAATCAGATTCCAGGGGGTAGATACACCGGAGTGTGTTTCCCTGTAGGTAATTATGTTTATTGTTCTGTGTTGTTCAGCATTTGATTAAAGGTTCTTAGAAGGAGTTGGATCAGGTGTACCTCCACCCGCTAGGAGTTTTGGTTTTGAATCTATGACGATCTCTGTTGTTGCAACAAAGCCGATGGAGTAACTCTGAATGTGATGCCACCACCACCATGCTTTAATCTTAAAAACATTGGCAGTGTCCCAAAAATCAGGCCATGTTGGAGACGAGATTTGGAACTTAATTGGCGTACATTGCAGGGTCTTTAAATACACCGCTTAGTCATAACTTTGTGACCACCTGTCTAATATTGAGTAGGTTCTTCTTTTGCCACCAGAACACTAATACGCTGTGGGTTCTGGCATGTTTCTATCAGAACCAGCATTAAACTTTTCAGCAGTTTTGAGCTACAGTGGTCTCCCATGACCCTGTCACCGATTTACCATGGAGCATTTTTTTTTGGTATGTCCTGACCACTGCAAAGTGGGAACATACAACAAGAGTCTGCAGTTTTGGAGTTGTCTCACCCAGTCCTTCGGACATCACAATTTGGCCCTTGTCACAGCCACAGTTAAAATATCTCATTACAATGGCACCTGAAAGTGGATGGGACATAAAGTCTCAGACATACGAACGAGTTCCATTCCGAGAGCTCGTTCATAAGTCTAGGTACAGTATTTCCTCTTTTGCTTGCCGCTTCTTAGCAGTACTAGCTTTATCGCCCCTGCTTCCTGACATCCTGAGATGCACACTGTACGCCTGACATGTGATATAACTTCAGCGAGTGAACATGTGCACTTTTTTTTTTTTTTCCCCCGATTTTCTCCCTAATTTAGTCGTGTCCAATTCCTTCCCGTCACTAGGGGGCTCCCACATTAAGGCTACTACTACCACTCAGCCGGGAGGGCCGAAGACTATCACATGTTTCCTCCGAACCACGTGACGCCAGCCGACCGCATCTTTTCGAACTGCTCGCTCGCGCACCGTTGGGGACGGCGTAACACACTCGGAGGACAGCGCTATCCGCTCCCTCCGCTGCGCGAGCTCACAGACGCCCCTGACTGGCTGTAGAGCCGTGATTAATGTCGGAGCACTATGTACCTCTCATCTCTCCCCTCTCGGCCAATCAGCTCTCTCTAGACCTCCAGCTGCGAGAGGTTACAGCACCACCCGGGATTTGAACTAGCGATCTCCAGATGATAGGGCGAGCGCTTTAACCACTGCGCCACTCGTTGGCACACTTTGCAGTTTTGTTCGTATCTTCGGAAGTTCATAACTCGAATGTTTGTATGTAAGGGACTTACATAAATCTAGGATTACACCACATGTTCAAACGATCCGATCCAGGTTAGCCAGTAATTCACGTGTGAAGACCAAGCACTCCAGTTTAGCATCCGCTCCTGTCATAACGACTTGTGCATCGACAGGTAGGCGTGGAGGCAGAGAAGAGAGCCATCTCCTTCCTGTCCAAGCTGAGGAACGAGATGCAGACGGACAAACCCGTGCTGCTCCTGACCGACTCTGCAGCCGACGCGGAAGAGTGGAACCGGTACATGCAGAGACAACAAGACCTGATGGAGGACGGGCAGCCGGTCAGCTGGTTCAAGTCACCCTGGCTCTATGTGGAGTGCTACATGTACAGGAGGATCCAGGAGGCCTTGGCGCTCAGGTGAGCTCTAACTGCATGGTGCTGGAGGCGAGATTACATTCTTGAACACGTTTTGCATTTTAGCATTGAAGAAAGCTGGAATTATTTATTTCTCAGAGATATTCCAATAGAACAGTCTGATAAGTCTGATAACTGTGATTTTGTGGTTTATTAGCTAATCTGACCAAAAAAAAAAACATCAGAAAAGGAGAGGAAGGGGAAAGGTAAAGTATATGGTATGTGAAAAACAAGTTTTGCTTACGGGTGTTGGGAGCAAATAGTTTTTCATCATGCTGACTTTTGAATGTAGGTCAAATTTAACTTCATGTCAGCCTTCTAAGGCAAAGTGGACTGTGTTGGGGGGAGGAAAAAAAAGGAGCAGATGGTCATCATTAATTAGCATCAGGCTAGGGATATTCAAAAGAAAAAAAATATCTATGGTGTGCTCCAGAGTGTTACTGTTAAAATGTTTTTTTTTTTTTTGTCATTTTGCTTGCTAACAATTTCTTGCTAATGCTCCGTATACATCATGACGATCGCATTCGACCAATCAGTGATCACCATCATTACTGGCTCCACCCACACATTCCTTTTTGAACCTGTAACATAGTAACAAATCATAGTAAACCCTTCTTCGTCTTTTCCTTCTTCTTCTTCTCTTTTTAATTAATTTTTTTTAAATCAGTCCTCCAATCAGTGATTTCGACGCCTTTATGGAAGGGAAGACAAACAGCTTCTTCGAATCCCAGCAGGCCGTCGCGTCGCTCTCTACGTACCTGCGAGAGGTTCTCAGCACCGCAGACACCACGGACAAGAAATGGCTCCTTGAACATTTCCTCAGGTTATTACAGGTGAGTTCTTTACTCCGGCCCGAGCTCTAACTTCTTTCCCAGGACGGTTTTGGTTTTATTCTTCCTGAATGAAGTGTGAAGTGTACGAGCGAAACACGGCACGCACTCCAGATTCATGTTGGAGCTGGAGCTCAACTCATGAGGGTGTAACTTTATATAAATCAATAAAAAGTGCTCTTCACCAGACATGCTTTAACACTCAGTATGTTGTAGTTGGTCGCATACAGAAATAAGTCTCATTTCCCCATCAATTACAGAAAGTATTGGCATCCTCTTTACTGCATTCGTCCATAGACAGCGAGTGATTTTAAGCGTGCATTTATGTAAGATTTATTAAAATGTGTCTCTTATTGTTAGGCCTTTCCAATGGTACAATGCCAACTAGTATAATTAAATTCATGTTAACGTGATGAAATATGATGAACCCCCTGAAAATAATCTGTATTTCCATACAAATTCTGTACTTCTGTCCTTATTAATTTTTTTTAGGCAGTGTTTCAGAAATAGTGAAAATGTGGATAATTAAGAAAATTTTGTAAATCATCACGCATTTTCTCTCAAATCTTTCAGTGATTGGCTCAAACACGAGATGAGCTACTTTTTGAGCCAATAAAATAGCTGGAAAAAATTATTGTGTCAAATAAAATAATTAATCAATCAGTTAGTAAAGAATTAATATTGCTATTGAATACAATGTTGACTATATACAGATATTATATATTTAATAGTGTTTGCTTACTAGATAGGCCATATAATAAATAAATAAATAATAATTCTCCTCTGAGATATGGCAAGGTCAAACACTTATTGCAGTACTTAATTATTTAATTAAAGATTGATGAGGTTGTTTACAGTATCAGTGGATAAAATTTGTTCTTTGATGAATTTCACTTATATTACTAAAATAATTAACGTTTAATAACGTTTTTTATATTTATATGGGAATGTTTGCAAAGATAAACTTGTCCAGATGTTTTTATTGCAACACCTAATTGATCAAAATGTTCTCAGTGTCATGTAAATGCAAAAAAAAAAAAAACTGTAAATAAAAATCATAAAAAAAACCCATTAATCTTAGAACCAAGCAGCTGATTTGTATTATGCTCTCAAATGCTGATTTCTTTTCCTGCCATGCTTTTCTACAGTGCTCCTCATGTTGTTTTTACAATTCAGTGTTTGCGTTTAAGAAGTGCAGCCTGTTTTTGGAATGTGTGGGCGGGGCTAAGTGCTCATTGGCCACTGCAAAAGTGATGATCAGCTGACTGGACCGGGATGAGCGATCAGTGATCAGTGCCAGCTAGTACAATTAAATTCATATTATTCATGTATTTCTCTTCAGTGTTTCAGAAACGACGGGCGAAAATGTAGACGATCAATTGACCATAGGTGATTCTCTCAAACACGAGTCGAGAATCACGTGACCGGATGATAAAATTCTACCTGACTAGCGATTGGGTGATAAACCCTCTGACGTTACAGTCTGTATGTAATTACAGACTACCAACACAGTAACATCTACCCTATTCTATCATAAAGGAAATAATAATAATAACAATAAGGCTATATACGTACTAAACAAACGCATGCGATGATGAACCATTAACTAGCCACCCACGCACTTCACCACCAGTCTGCAGCGATGCCACGTTTGACTCCAGTCTGGTCACCTGACGATCACCTGTGTAGTGGTCAATCAGCACTAAGCCACGCCTCTACGTATAAACAGGTTCAACTTTGCTGATTTACATTTGTTTTTTTCCTGCTCTGCCTTCAATCAAGAGAAATTAGATATATGGCTGCAGGTTTAGTGTTTTTAATGTAATGTTTTTGCTTTTACGTTAAGCTGAGCCCAGTTCGATCCCGTAAAGGTGTTTCTTGGCTGCAAAAAAAGTTTGACGATTCCTGATCTAATGAACTGATCGACTTGTGGTTGTCTAAACCACAGCGACTCCATCCAGGATGTATCAGTTACTGAAGATGAATTTCTTAAGGCTCTTATTAATAAATGGAAAAATTCATTCATTGTTCTTTTTTGTTGGTTTTGTGTCGCCCCAGGTGTCCCTGTGGGGAAACAGGTGCGATTTATCCATCTCATCCGGCCAGGAAAACTCTCAGAAGACCAGCCCGATGGATTCTCTGCCCGATCTTCGGCGCTTCATCCTAGTGGATGATTCGTCTCGGGTGTGGTCCGTGTTAACGTCCGTACCCGGGGTCAGAATGGACATCGTTCTAGACAACGCCGGCTTCGAGCTGGTCACAGATCTGATACTCGCAGACTTCCTGGTCTCCGTCGGCCTGGCGAAGGAAGTGCGCTTCCACGGCAAGTCCATGCCGTGGTTCGTCTCCGACGTCACCAAGCAGGATTTCGATTGGACCCTATCGCAAACCGCGGCGTCCAATCACAAGCACATGTCGTCCTGCGGCGTCCAGTGGAAGCGCCACTTGAAAGACGGAACGTGGTCGTATCACGACCATCGCTTCTGGACTTCACCGCACGAGTTCTGCGACATGCCGGCAGACGCACCGGATCTCTACTCCGCTCTGCAGGGGTCCGACCTGATCCTGTTTAAAGGAGACCTGAACTACCGCCGGCTGACAGGAGACAGGATGTGGGAGCACACTGCACCCTTCGAGCGAGCGCTCCGGGGCTTCCTGCCCGCACCGCTGTGCAGCATCAGGACCCTGAAGGCTAACGTACAGGTCGGGTTAGAACCAGGCCGGGCGGAGAACCTCAGCTCCCAGGACACAGACTGGATGACCAGCGGCAAATACGCAGTGATCCAGTCCTGTAGTCCACTCAGGGAGCAGCAGCAGGGTTTATGAAGATGCCATGAGACCGACAATAAGAAATAAAAGCTGATCTTATAAAGAGAATTTAATTAACTACAGTACAAGTACATTCTCTTTAATGTTTTTTTATTTTATTTTCAATATCTTGAATGTCTTACCAGGTGGCTGTGGTTGGTTTTCAGATATCCAGTGTGACACAATATAACTCAACTTACAGTGCTGTGCAAAAGTCTTGACACCCCCCGCCCGCCCCCCCTTCTCCTTCCTTTATTTCCTCAAATTTTTCTTCTGGTCTTAAACAATTCTTTAGGCTTCCTGAAAGGCTTGAGTAATGTTTTTTGTTTGTTAATCCACAAATGAAAATTGAATCATTAAAGCATGAAAAACAATGTCTAACTTGAGGCATGAACCAGTGAGAATATCTGTACACATCTGTTTGTCTCCAGTACAACATAATCCATTGTGTTTACGTTTATTCAATATTAGAATAGACGCTTGTGTGCAAAAGTTTGTGCACCCCTGGTCAAATGACATAATTTACTTCCACTTTTTCTTGTTTGTTTGTTTTTTCAGAATAAGTTTGTTATTATGACAACAAACTTCAGTACACTGCTGTGCAAAAGTCTTGGCACCCCTTAATTTCTTCATATTCTGCTTCCAAAGATCGAAACTTTCTTGTATTTTTATTGTAGTCTTGAGGCTTATTTTCAGTTATTATTTTCAGTCCAGTCCCTGTACCTGATCTGTTTCTATGAATGTTTTTTTTTTTTGTTAAGCCACCTTTCAGTGACCTATGAAACATTCAAGCATAAAAAACAAACATTTAACTCAAGGGCGTGACCCAGTGAGAAACAAGTGCAGATGATGACAGATGTTCAGGCCGGTGATTAGTATACTGCTGATGCTGAATGCTGAGTGGTTGGGAAACAGACGAGAGGGGAAATGAGGTCGCTGCTGAACGATTTTCAGATTGGCAGTTTAGGCACTTTGCAGCCTGTCGCAGAAAACCATTGTCCCATTTCTTTCATTTAATCTACATCATTTAATATGAAGAAATGAGGGGGATCAAGACTTTTGCACATTACTGTATATTTTGTTATGTTTACAGAGGAATGTCAGAAACTAGATGAATTCAAATACTCATGAAATAGATACTTTTAAAAAGTAAGCGCAAACAACATTACCTGATTATAATAAATAGTTCAGGCATTGATATGTTACTCATTCATTATTATTAACAATAAAAATAATAATAATACAGTGCTAAATCCATCATCAGCTTACAGATGTGCACAGACAGAAAACAAATCCTCATGTTAGCGCACTTGGACAGAGACGGACAGCACCTTCGGGGGAATATGCATCTGTGCAGGTTATATGATGTGAACTTGATCAAGTTGAAGTTTACGTTAGTCTTATAATGTGGAAGTTTTCCCACACTCGGGAGTAAAGAATATGGTATTTTTCCATGTTCATCGTATTATTATTACGGGTGCCAGGTTTCTTAAACGCTCATAAGAATGCATGACTATGTTTGCATGCAGCTTGATAAGTGAACCCCATTGTGTGTGTGTGTGTGTGTTTGGTGATGGTAATTGAACTGCATTCAATAAAGTCACAAAAGCAGCTTGAAATGTCAGTTTTCTTCCTGCAAAGCTACATCACCACTCATCACCACTCACCATGATTTAATTAGCGTTCCTGATGATGATGATAATAATAATAATAATAATAATAAATCTAATACGGTGTTAGTTAAACAATGCTCTCCAGGAGTGTAGGTTGCTTTTGAAGGTTGTTCTGGACAGCGATTTATTTCTGTAAAAAATTCACAAAAAGTTATGATCGACATCTAAAAGGGTAGGTGTTAAATTCTGTTCAAGGATTTTAAATGTAAATGGTAAAAGGTATTTTTTACATTATTATTATATTACATAATGCAAGTCCAAGTTGCCGTGAAATGTGTTTGCAAGTACAGCATTCAGTCACATGGGGGAGCTAGTTAGTTTCCTACCGCTGTGACAATTTCTGTCATAATTCTGTCTGTAGTTAAAGTGAGAGTAGAGGATATAAAAACCCATTAAATCGTCCGTAAGTTCTGCCTGTAAATGCATTTTATCTGGTATCATTTGTAAAGTCTAGTTTCATTATCGACACGTTTTCAGTATCTCATGCATACAAAGTTGTAATTTATCATGTGTAGCCTCTCAGAAATGGCTGCTTTGCTACTGTAGATTTTCAAGGTAATAAAGTGATAAAGATAATCAGTAAGATAATTCATTCTTATATATAGCTCTGGAAAAAACAAAAAAAGAGAGAGAGAGAGAATTGCGAAATAGTTCCTTATGTTGTCTTTTTGGGTTGGTGAGATGAACAGATTTGTTTCATTTTTTGTGAACTTTGTTTAAAACTTTAAAAAATTGTGGTTAAAACTCGAATCCCCTGAGTTTGCGCGTTGATGTAACTAGCCATAACCTTGCATCTGTCCATTGCGTTGTAGTTCCTGATGAACAAATCCATGTTTTTTCCTCTAAATAGGCTCATCTCACAGCAATGTCTCTATATATAAGTCCGGATGCTTATGATGATCTGGTGATTCTGGGCTAAAATAACAAGTGTTTCTTTGTTACTGTAGTAAATCATTTTGATATACTTTTTTTAATAAGAAATTGTTTAAAAAGTCTAATTTTATTAGATCTTCCACTCCAGGCATAATGAAAAGCAAGTGATGGCTCCCCAACCTAGATTAATAATATACGTGGCCAAAAGTTTGAAAGAGAATGACACAAATATTCGTTTTCACAAAGTTTGCTGCTAAACTGCTTTTAGATCTTTGTTTCAGTCGTTTCTGTGATGTACTGAAATATAATTACAAGCACTTCATACGTTTCAGAGGCTTTTATTGACAATTACATTGCATTTATGCAGAGAGTCAGTATTTGCAGTGTTGGCGCTTCTTTTTCAGGACCTCTGCGATTCGACTGGGCTGCTCTCAATCAACTTCTGGCCCAAATCCTGACTGATAGCAACCCATTCTTTCATAATAAGAATCATAATCATAAGTTCTCAATGGGATTAAGATCTGGGGAGTTTCCAGGCCATGGACCCAAAATTTCAACGTTTTGTTCCCCGAGCCACTTAGTTCTCACTTTTGCCTTATGGCTCGGTGCTCCATCGTGCTGGAGAATGCATTGTTCTTCACCAAACTGTTGTTGGATTGTTGGAAGAAGTTGCTGTTGGAGGGTGTTTTGGTACCATTCTTTATTCATGGCCGTGTTTTTGGGCAGAATTGTGAGTGAGCCCACTCCCTTGGATGAGAAGCAACCCCACACATGAATGGTCTCAGGATGCTTTACTGTTGGCATGACACAGGACTGATGGTAGCGTCACCTTTTCTTCTCCGGACGAGCCTTTTTCTAGATGCCCCAAACAATCGGAAAGTGGCTTCATCCGAGAATATGACTTTGCCCCAGTCCTCAGCAGTCCATTCGCCATACTTTCAGCAGAAGATCAATCTGTCCCTGATGTTATTTTTGGACAGAAGTGGCTTCTTTGCTGCCCTTCTTGACACCAGGCCATCTTCCAAAAGTCTTGGCCTCCCTGTGCGTGCAGATGCGCTCACACCTGCCTGCTGCCATTCCTGAGCAGCTCTGCACTGGTGGCACTCCGATCCCGCAGCTGAATCCTCTTTAGGAGACGATCCTGGCGCTCGCTGGACTTTCTTGGACGCCCTGAAGCCTTCTTAACAAGAATTGAACCTCTTTCCTTGAAGTTCTTGATGATCCTATAAATTGTTGATTTAGGTGCAATCTTAGTAGCCACAATATTCTTGCCTGTGAAGCCATTTTTATGCAACGCAATGATGGCTGCACGCGTTTCTTTGCAGGTCACCTGGTTAACAGTGAAAGAACAATGATTTCAGGCATCACCCTCCTTTTAACATGTCAAGTCTGCCATTCTAACCCAATCAGCCTGACATAAGGATCTCCAGCCTTGTGCTCGTCAACATTCTCACCTGAGTTAACAAGACGATTACTGAAACGATCTCAGCAGCTCCTTTCAAATTAAAATTTTATTTGTCACATACGCAGTCATACACAGCGCGATATGCAGTGACATGCTTAGGCGACTGCCCGTGACCTTAGAATAAAAGACCATTAAAGACTATTTACACAAAATGAATATAATAAAGAAAGTAGAAATAGATTTAACTAAAAATAAAATATATTAAGGAAAATAAGGAAAATAAAAATATATGAAAAATATAATGACAGCAATGAAATGCAGTGGAAAGTTTTTTCGGGATTAAGTTAAATTGAAATTTAAGTTAAATTTCATGGCAAAGAAGGACTATGCGATTCATCTGATCGCTCTTCATAACACTCTGGAGTAGATGCAAATTGCTATTATAAAAACTTAAGCAGCGACTTTTCCAATTTCCAATATTTATGTCATTCTCAAAACTTTTATCCATGACTGTAATAGAAAAAAAGTGTGTATATATACTCAGAATTTTGAAGTTGTAAGTTGAAAAAACTAGATTTTTTTTTAGAATAACATTACATTGTTGGGGGAAATTTTTTTTATATATATATATATATATATATATATATATATATATATATATATATATATATATATATGCAGGGCTGAAGTTGTTGAGACAAAGTGAGTGGATTTGTGGTGAAAATCTTAATTGACGCAAAGGTGCACTCTATGAAGGAGCATTCGGTTAAGATGAGATTTTAAAAAAGGAGAGGGGCAGGGAATCATTTTCGAGTTTTAAATTGAAATTTTCAAGAAAAAAAAAATTTAGGGGGGGAAAAACCCGAATGTTTTTGAGAAAAACGTCATGATGTTTAAAATCACTATAATGGAGTTGGATTTAGTTAGGATAATAACCGATGGTAAGTTAGAGAGGTGGAATGTAGTTACTCATGCTGTTTAACAGACATTAAAGTCGAATGCTGTTTCACGTTCGGTATCTTTTGTTTTACAGCAGACGAGCGCAGTTTGCAAGGTCGTTACTGCGAAAGAACAAAATATCGTACTGAACTTGATAGACTTTCCCTGGTAGTGGATAAAGCAGTAGGGGAAAAAAAAAAAAAAAGTTAAAGGAATAAATAAAGAGAACTTCTGGACCCGAGTGTTAATAGACGAGTGGTGTCTCAAGTGGTGAACTTTGAGGGTTTAAAGTCTGAGCATTTGAGACACAATATTGGAATGGATGGACGTTGACGCAGAACTCGTCTCCTGAAGCCTGGGGATGAGATGAAAAGATCATTGTGTCACAGTTTGTTAAGTAAAGACCTCACATAGACACTACTCGAGCTCCAGGTGTAAATTAGGTTCTCATATGCAGAAGCTTTGCAGAAGATCGTAACATGCAACATAAATACCCTTTTTGTTCACAATGCAGGTGTTTGGGCGTGGTAATGTAATATGCTAATGATTGGCAAGGGCGATTCGTACACTAGCGTTCCTCCACATGACCATTCGCAATTTTTTATTTCGCAATAAAAGCATGGAAACTCGCAAGGTGCGCGTATGCATTGTAAAGGTCACCCATCATGGTTTGTCCATATCATCGGTCATGGTTTTAATTAGAAAGCTCGTTAGTCGCCATATTGAAATTGAATGTTGTGATATCACTACTTGCATCAAGCCAGTCTGCTTTGATTGAGCCTAAACCGTTTTTTTTTTGTTTGGAATTTTTTTGATCTTGAGAGTGCATTCGTTTAAAAAGAGCACAAAGTGCACTTGCTAGGGGACAGTGTTGAACGTGACGCGGTACGAAGGGTTCGAGAGCGCCCTTTGGCGCACCCCAGAAGTCTGCCTTTGACTCGTCCTTTTAGAAAAAGTTAAATGCAACGGTTCACAGCGTTGTTGAGTTCAGCATTCGTCCTTGTGAATAAAGTGTAAAATGTGCACATGCAAAAGTCTGGCTGCAGGACCCGTTCGCTCGGTTGACCCCTGATTGATCAGGTGACCTCGTTCAAACATTTGTCTACCACAGTAGATGTCACGGTGCCATTTCAAGTCCTTAGATAAGCTTTAGACGAGTCGCGTTCGCGATTAAACTTCAGGATGAAAATGCGAATGGCGTTCGAGTCAAACCGGGACTCGCGATGAACTTTCTGGTGGATGAGGACGGAAGACTTCGAGCACAGTGCGGTGAGGCACTAATGCCGCAGTAAGATATTTGAATACATTTCCACATGCTTGGACTATTAAAGGAGTTCCTGGGAGGCCGGCGTTTCAGACGTGACTCAGACGAGCAGTCCGATTTTGGCTCCGGCGTACTGAGAAAACCTTTCACCTTGAGAGTATCCGAGCACTAGTAGATCTTTTTAACTTGCGTGACTGTGACCTGTCATTGTGTGCGAGCCAAAGTCCCGGTTTGACTTGAACGCCCCTCGTCATCAACCTAAGGCTAGTAGGACAGAAATGCTGATTCATCATCACACCACAAGCCTGACGATGTGAACTTGTCTATACGATGCTCCGCCTCCGTTTTGAGAGAAATGTCTGTGCCGCTCATCAGCAGGAGACGTCTAATGAAATTCATAATTAAATGTTGACTTTTAGGCTGACTCACAGACCGAAAGTCAAAGTTTTAGCTTGTTTTAATATTTGTTGTTGAAATAAAGCTGAAGCGTGAAACACCGTCTCTCACTTGGGTCATCGTGTTACGAACGCGACTAATTATAGCACCTGAACCCACACGCTTCCCACATCAGAGATGAGACTGGTTCAAAAGTTTACAGCCCCTTCACTTAGGTGAGCTGAAAAGAATGAAGTGTGTCTCACCCTTACAGCAGTGAGAATGTATTTAAGGTATTTTAATAATAATAATAATAATAATAATAATAATAATGATGGAAACCCTGTTCAGAGTAGATATTACAGGATCTAAGATTATGAACGAGCTATACAATCAATCAGATTCACGGCTATTTTAAGCACTGACTGATTTTCTTCTAGGGTTGCCGTGTATCTTGGGGTCACCCGGGACCAGATTCCAAGTGTCTGTTGTAGAAAAGCTTTCTCACACCATGATGCTCCCACCACCACGCTTTATTCATGAGGAGTGTCGGGATTCCTGCCTGCGAACATTTTCCTACATGTCTGATGATTCTCCGAGCAGGAATTCGATACTCTTCTTTTCAAATTCAACAACATACATAGGTTTGGCCAAGACATAGTATTCGTGCTGATAACATTTTTTTTTTATATAAAATGGGTGTGGCCAATGAAGCTACTTCAAGTTTATGCAACATGGAAGCGACCGATCTCGCTTCGCTTAAACATCAAGTTTCTAACTTCAGTCGTTTTGGAAAGATGATTTTATATGTACCCCCCCCCCGCCCCCCCCAAAAAAAAGGAAAATTTTTCAGCGTTATACTGTCTCACTTCAAACAATAAATGCAAATTATTCATATTTCTTTATGAGTAGTGATACTTAAATTCATATAAGCTTCTAGACGCATATGATCTGTAAAATAAAGCATTCTATAAAATGAAGGAATTGTCCCCCAAAAATCTGTAGTGTCCGTAACCATGTCAAATTCACGTGGCAATATCTTAACAGTTTTGCCTTTTAGAACAATACACTTTTTTTTTCATGTGAGATCTAAAGCGGCCGAGTTTCATCGGAACGACAGTTAAGATCGTCGAAAGATTTGAATTCAAAAACGTTCCGGATTCTAAAACATCAAAGGCCATGAAACTGTATTTAGCAAATGTGTTTCTTTTTATCTGATAAAAATAGAAATGTTTATGTATATTTACAAAAAACAACAACAACAACAACAAAGCATGGATCGCGAGATAAGAAGCGTTAAGTATTATGAAAGAATGCTGTTTATATGATCCTATCTGAAAATTCACTTTTTCATCTAGGTGAGATGAGACTTTTTAGCACCGATACCATGTTTTGTCTTCAGCTGCTTGTACTTTTGCTCGAGTCGAAATGTAAAATGGAGGACTTGTACATTTACTTGAGTAATGTTTGCCCTAGGATAGCTCTACTGTTACTTCCACCACTTTGTGTTTCCCGTTTTTCGGCCTTGTGAACTACTTTGTCTGTAACACTCCACAGATTTATGCAGGGTAAATACTTATGCAACGGCTTTTAAACTTCTTTGACTGAAAAAAAAAAAAAATCAATCAACTGTCATTAGACTAACATCTAAATCCATGAAGAAGTATTAATGCTTGTCTGTAGTAATCATGCATGCACACAAATAACACACACACACACACACACACACACACACACACACTCACACACACTCTCACACGTGCATGCGCACACTGCAGATAGAGAAGAAACTAAGCGACAGTTCAACGTCATTGTTTTCTGTATAACAAACCATTTGAAATTACTCATTCTTTCCAAGCTGTCCACTTTTTCATCTAGAGCCTCGCACCGTGATAACCTTCTCAGAAGCCCCCGCCCACCCGCTTTCCGTTCCATCGTCCTGTCTGTTTCAACATCGAGACCTTTTTATTTCTGGTTTCCTATCCTCATAGATCTTCTTATAGATTTATTACATCATCGCGGGTCGCGGTGCAGAATCAGTGTTTGTGCTTGAAACTCAGGAAGCATTGCCTTCTTTTTCTTCTTCTTCCTCTTCTTCCTCCTCCTCCTCTCTCTCTCTCTCTCTCTTTTTCTCCTTTCTTTCTTTTTAAACCGGTGGCCTGTGAAAGGGTCTGGCAGCTAAACGATGTGCTGACCTCCTGTCACTTGTTTACCTGGTTGCGATGACCTGGGAGTCTGGAGAACTGCCATTCGTATCGACCGTGTCTTTTAACCTGTTTGTCTCTCTCTCTCTCTCTCTCTCTTGTTTTTAGGAGGAGAGAAGGGGGGGGGGGGGTAAAGAGAGAGAGAGAGAGAGACAGGAGTTTAGATAGGAGACATGATGCGGGGAAATCATCAGTGATCAAGTTGACTAAGGATAATTATTTCTCCTTTTATATTCCGTTTTAAGAATCAGATCTGTAATATCGTACCTGTTGCTGTCTGTCCTGTTTATTAGAAAACAAGAACAATTTTAGCATGAAACAAGAAGAACAAGCTGCACTTTAAGGTCTGGACTTGAATTGAAGTCTAATATATTTAGGGAAAAACATCAGACATTGTGTGTGTGTGTGTGTGTGTGTGTGTGTGAAGGAGGAGCTCGGCCGGAAGTGCGAGAGGAGGGAGGGAGGGAGGGAGTGAGACAGAGGGAGGTTAAGTAGAAAAGAAAAGAAAAAAGCTCAGAGCGTATTGCTCCGAAAGTCATGCCAGTTGTCTTCTCTATGTGTGTGCGTCCATGTGCGTGTTTCCACGGCGATGTCTGGAGAGCAGGCTCGCACTGAAGCCCTGGCCGGTGCCAAGCAGCGACGCAGGAGCGAGCTAGAAGGCTATTCGGCTTCCCTGGCTTCCCTCAAGCTCTCGCCCATGTACCCGGAGGAGGAGCAGCGTGTCTCAGGGGGCATGTCCTCCACCGCTCACTACCTAGACGGGACGTTCGACTACACCGGCAACCCCCCGAACCCGTCAGTGGACTACTACCCCACCGCGGCGCCGGATCTCCAGGTGGCCCCGGAGCCTCAGGAGGAGAACCTGCAGCCCCTGGGCGCTAACGGCCCCACCAGCCCCATGGTGTTCGTCTCCTCGAGCCCGCAGCTCTCGCCCTTCCTCAGCCATCCTCCTGCGGGACAGCACGTGACTCAGCAGGTCCCGTACTACCTGGAAGCATCAGGACCCTCCGTCTACAGGTCAGGCTGGCTTTCAGGGGAAACTTTATAGTCGTCACATTCCAAACCCGGGTGTACTAAATAGTACACTTTATACGAGTGAAGGGTTCGAATAGAATAGAGGGAAAAGAAAGAAGAAGAAAAAACCACTCCAGTTTTAACATCACAAACTTCGTTTTAGTGTTTTTTAAACAGTGATAAATGGAACAAGATTCTGATGTGTCTCTTTTAAAGATAAATCCAACATAAATGGTATAAAAAGTAAAGATATTTACGAATATTCTGCACTGATTTTAGTTTGCAATGTCATGATCATGATGTTCCTCGAGCGCTCCTTCTTTCCTTGAAGCACGCGTCCGGAGGAGGGACACACTGACGGATCTGATCTAGGTTAGCCGCCGAGTTCAGCCCGAGTGCACGCTGTCACTAAAGCAGGAAAGGTGGACGTACAGTACCAAACGCTCCAGATTCTCAGAAATCCTTCGCAACGTTCTGCTTTTCACACAAGGTGAACTGAAGTTTGTAATAGAAGGATTTGTATTAACTTAAGAGGATTTTCACCACAGTGGTGGTTATTTTTCCTTTTTTATATGAACCTGGAACTGACTTGCACTCTCATGTCACCCGTACACACACACACACACACACACACACACACACACACATACACTTTGTTCTAGTTCCCCTGCAGGTACTGAACATTCTGTGTTAGGAGTTTAAGGGGTTCGGGGCTTCAGTAAGACCTCGGACTGCTGAGTTCGGATCCCAGCACGGCTCAGATTTAGAAAGGAGTGAAATGTACTAATGTTGTTTTGGGAGAGGCGTCTGGCAAATGCCATAAATGTAAATGGTGAAGAGGAAAAAAACCGTCCAAATGACCAACCATAATACGAAATTCTAGGGTTTGAATGTTTTTGTTTGTTTGTTTGTTTGTTTGTTTTTATTTCTACACATACATAACTACATACATACTTTTTAAAAATTTAAATGAAGCCTGATTTCAGTTAGCTAGAATTACATACTGTTCCTCAATTCATAATGTCAATCATATCACTCTTATCGCAGTTAGTAAATGATCAGATTTTATGCGGAATATCTAAACTGAATGATGCAAAGTGCATTCAAATAACCAAAATAAGATTTTTTTTTTTTTTTTGTAGTATTGTTATTGTTATATTTATTACTTTTAACCTAAAGATATAAAGTAAGATTTAGCATCTAAATATGTTGAACTAGATGGTTAAAGCTAGAAATCACCTCCAAGTTGGACTTCTTTGGTGCTCAGACAAACACACTCCCTGTTCGGTAATCGGAGAGAGAATCACAGATGAGAAATGGTTAGAAAAAGTCGATCGGAATAAAGACGAAGTTTCGCCTTAAAACGACTCCGGCGTTGTATATAAAATTCCCTTCTACCACTTCAGCGCTGTTATTTCAGCCAAAGTGAAAAAATGAACTAATCCCAGTAAAAACATTCACTTTATCTTTTCTCATTAATTTCTATTGGTGCAGGTGTTTGTTTACACTGAGACAGTAGCGCATTGGTAGATTATTTTAAAGTAGATGATTAAATCCCCGCACATAACTGATCATAACATCACTTTTACTCTACATTTAGATTTCACTGATGGTGCAGGTTAGACTTTTTGCCACCACGTTGCATGGACGTGTACTTGTTTGCCGTTGAACTGTACTTAAGGTACGGAATGATTTGCTTCGTGTTGAACGGCTGAATAATATTCACAGACTTACAGTGAAATAATGCACCATGCATTCAAACAGCCAGGTGTGTTAGGGAATGTTTGTGTTTTATTGTATATCTTTTTAATATTAACCTGAAGGACCTTTGTCGAATCTGCCCAAACCTTTTGGTGCTATATCGGTGCTAAAAAATGTCTCACCTGGGTGAAAAAGGTGAATCTTCAGTTAGGATCGTATAACAGTATTTTTTAATATAAAACTTAACGCTTCTTATCTCCCGGTCCATGCTTAGTTTTTTTGTAAATATAAATACACATTTATATTTTTATCAGATCAAAAGAAACCCATTTGCTATAAACACGGTTTCCGGCCCTTTTATGTTTTAGAATCCGGAACTTTTTTGAATTCAAATCTTTCAACGATCTTAACTGTCGTTCAGATGAAACTCGGATTTCACATTCTAAAATGCGATTGTAAATTGTTAGGATATTGCAACATGTATTTGACATGGTTACGGACACTACAGATTTATTTGCTAAATGAAAGCAGTTTAGGCAACAATTTTTACAGCTCATATGCTTCTAGAAAATGGCCATTTTGGGGGCACATATAAAATCATCTCTCCAAAACGGCTGAAAATGGCCTTTTGTTCACCTTTCTTCTTATTAATCATGTATTTAATCAGCGGCAGTGCGAGGTTTCATAATTAATGACAAAGCTCTGTGCTGCCTGTTATAGACGGCTGACTCATTTCTGTTCCTCTTCCTGATTTAAGGCTTAACATTTGAACCTTCTAACCTTCTAACCTTTCACTCTCTCATCTAACTCACCCATTTCTGCTGGTTTCCCTCAACTGTGCTTCAAAAATACTTTAAAAAAGCAGTGCGTTAGTGATGTTTTTCTCACTCCGGTGGACATCCTGTGAGGGTGAGGAGCTCAGCCGCAGCCCGTGTGCTTTTAAAACCTTGAGAAAAGTACAATATGTGAGAATAACATATTAGGGGTGAGTGTGCGTGTGTGTGCGTGTGTGTGTGTGTGTGTGCTGGGATTATCACTTCCTGTCTGAGCAGAGAGAGGAGATGTACTACGATAAGCACGCTTACTAGGAATTCTGAGGATTTTATGTGCCGTAGACATTTTTTTTTTTTTTCACTTCATGTTATTTTATTGTAGCTTGTCTAAAAAGTATTTTATAGAACTGGGAAGAAAAAAAAATCACTTCAGTGATGTATCACGATTCTTTGGAGTGGTAATTCATGTATCATCACACTGACTCGAAAAATCAACTTTTTTAGAAATCTCTTTTTAAAGGATGCATTTCTGCATTTGAGGTGCATTCCTCTATAATCCTACAGGTGGCGCTATTCACACATTTGCACTGCGCAACGTTTTAAAGTTTTTTTCTGTTTTAAAGTTCGTTCAGAATTGGGATGAAATCTGAGGAACAAATGTAATATTGAATCGGAGTATTTATAAAATCGCAATACGTCTGTCGCAGAATCAACAAAGCTTTAAAAAAAAAAAAAAAAAAAACTTAAATCATCAAAAAAAATTAACAAATCAAATCGGTATCATGATCATATTGTATCGGGTGATCCCTGGTGATTCCCATCCCTAGTAATTTATATTGTTCTTTTATTTCATTGCACACATTCGTATATGCATTTATTATATAAAACTGTTATATATTATTATCTTTTTATTTTTAATCACTGGTATTGGTTTATTTCTGTTTAATTACATTTTCTAATTTTTATTTTTGATGATTTTTAGGATGTAACTTTTATCTATAATGTACATTTATATACATAAAATAATTTTTATATAAAAAATCTGAATGATTTTAAATTTTTTAGAATCATTTTTTTAAATAGTTAATTAATGGAATTTTTAAGTTATTTTATTTATTTGTTTGTTTGTAATGTGTCTTGACCATAGAATTATTCTAACATAAATGTATTAGTTTGTGTAAAGCAAAGCTAACTCCCTTATTGATTAAAAAAAAAAAAAAAAAAAAAAAGTTTTTGCATTATATTTATTTGGGTTTGTTTTTTTATTCTCTTTTTCCTGTAGAATTTTTTAAAAAATTTAGATTTTGAAAGGTCCTCTTTAATGATCTGGGCTTGAAACTCGATGGTGGTCCAGCCCATGACGGATCGCAGAATTCTGTGTAAGACAAACATTTACTTAGACCAGAAGTGGAGGTTAAAGGTGACCCTGTCAAGAAAGCAATCCTGTCCACGAAGCTTTATAGAGTGTTTATATAATATACAATAATAGCTGTTCCTGCGTTATCCTCAACTGGCCGTTTTAATAGGAACAGCCGGAGCTCTCCACTTGAGTTGTTACCAATCAGAAGGTCAAGCCCAGGCACCTCCAAAGTGAGCAAAGCAATCTTAATTTCTTAACACCAATCGGCAATAACATCAACACCACTGTCAGGTGAGCTGAGCAACAACCATCACCACCTACAGTATAGACACACCAGGCTCAGCCACGCCCTCAGGGATCAGCACTGGACAAACAAGTCCAATCCTCAGAGGTTGATGATGCCTGTTGGTGTACTTATGACAATTAAATGCTTTCTCCTCCTTCTTCTTCTTCTTCTTCTTCTTCTTCTTCTTCTTCTTCTTCCATCATGATGCACTGTCTTAAAGTCTTCTCAAACTGGTTCCATCAAACTGGACAATGATTCCAGTCACTAGATCTGAAATCTGCCTGAAGCTGAAAAATCTGCAGCAAAACCCTCGAAAGCATCTCAAACCAGTGTTTCCAACACCTTGTGAATTCCAAACGAATGCCATGTGGAGAATCAGAATGTAGTAAACAAACCTGAACAAATACAACATACTGAATTTAGGCTCGCTTTGATGATTCATGCGGAAGCCATTGCCATGATAACACCCGCTTAGCTCCAGTAATGGAATATACAGGCATGAAATGGTGACCTTTAATTTCCGTTGGTTTCTTTTGAGCACAGCTGGATTCTTATTTATAATAATAATAATAATAATAATAATAATAATAATAATAATAATAATAATAGCAGTAAGCAGGCCAGAATTAGCACTACAGTTCCTTTGGTTCCTCAGTGATTTGTGTCTGTATGTTTTCCATCTTCTCAAGGCCGATGTTTTTCATGAGAACTTTCAATAAAACTGCAAACTAAAGTGTGAAAGTCACACGACTTATTGCTATTCTTAATCCCACCCACCGAGTTCAAGGTCAATATTCTCAGAGACTTTCTGACTCGTTCCATCCCATGCCAAGTCAAACAGTTGCTAGGAAAGTTCCCCCGACACCATCTCAGGTTCTGATGGAAACGAACCGTCTGGGATTGAATGGAAACCTCTCAAATGTTCATTGAAAAAAATGTTTCCTTTTTAATTCCTTTTTAATAGATTGCTATCCTGGCTTACTTTTCTCATCATCTTAGAATGTGGAGCAAGCGACGAGCTTCTTAACATCCTATTTTGATTTTGTTGGCAGATCCTTTCTTATGCGTTTGACCTTGGGCCTATAGTACATATAGTCTATAGTATAGTCTGTTTACCTTTTATCATGTACATCATGTTGTTAGAGCGCTTGTGTCCTCTGCAGTTTCTGGGTAAAAATTACTTTCATTTTATTTTGCAATGTATTTTAAAACGTTTAAATGGACGTTTAGACACTAATTCTGGAGAAACGCTGGAGAAATAATATAAAGATAAACAGTAGTTTGTCACAAATTTCTATATTTAATGCATAAAATGTACTCTATGTTGTTAGGGAATATTTTTACTCCGTTCAGACTGAACTTTGAGAAACTTGATCTTATATATACTCAAATGATTTTGTAAGTATTATAAATATCTTAAAGCTAAACCGAACTAAATGCCTTGTTTGTAAAGTAAATTTCTTTGTCCTAAGGGGATGCTAACTTTAGCACCTTTACAGCTGACTTTTAAAACCGGCACATTTACTGCAATAAAAATGTCGTCTAAATGGTTATTTTGCTGCAGCATAGAATAAATGATTAATGATGATGTGTCTTGATGTTGGATTATTTTAGCTCTACTTTTATCACAGTGTAATCCGTTTTAATCAGGGGTCATGTTTATGAATTACTCTACCTCCTTTAATTAAGTAATTAATCTTACCTACTGTATATAGTAATTATTTTGTCTTCGTTTATTTTTCGACCACAGGTCCAGTGTTTTAGCCAGTGCAGGGTCACGTGTGGAGCTGTGCAGCGCCACCGGCAGGCAGGATGTGTACACCGCAGTGGGGGCCTCGAGACCGGCGGGAGGTTCGGGCACCTCAGGAGCGATCGGGTTGGTGAAGGAGATCCGCTACTGCGCGGTGTGCAGCGACTACGCCTCGGGGTACCACTACGGAGTCTGGTCCTGCGAGGGCTGCAAGGCATTCTTCAAACGTAGTATACAAGGTAGTCTCATAACTCACACTATAAATCACCCAAACCTAAATAAAAATCTAACTCAAGGTAAGACCCAGTGAGAAACAGGTGCAAGTGATTTTGGGAAGTTACCATAAATGATTCTTCGCCCGTCTAGGGCAATAATATAGAGAGAGAGAGAGAGAGAGAGAGAGAGAGAGAGAGAGAAAATACAGTAGATCTACTCTTATCTGTTTATACAGTATGTCACAAAAGTAAGTACACCCCTCACATCTCTGCAAATATTTCGTTATACCTTTTCACAGGACAGCACTGCATAAATGACTCTTTGACACAATGAAAAGTCGTCAGCGTAAAGTTTGTATAGCAGTGTCAATTTATTGTCCCCTCAAAATAACTAAAAATACAGCCAATAATAGCTGAACCCCTGGCAACAAAAGTGAGTACATCACGGTCGTACATCAGTGGCTATAGAGTATTTTAAAGCTCAAACTAACAAACTAAAAAAGCACAAACATTTTACACTTTTTTTTTTTTTTCCCCATAAAAAAATGCAGATATTTACTTGGCATTACTGAACACTTATTTAGTGTTTATGGAAGCGGCCCGTAATTGGCTGTGTAATTGAATGTGGCTAAAAATGTAGCTAAAAGTATTTTATTCAATATTTAATCCAAATTGTAGCTGTTGGATAACTGCTGTGGTATAGAAGGAATAAAAACACTTCAAAATGCAGAAACGTTCCTCACTTCTTTGTGACGTAATAATCCCGTCTGATTACAGGCGGTAAAGAAAGAGATCAGGGGCGTTGGGACTGAAGTTCAGGGTTGGATTTCTCGTCTGTCTTGTGGAAGGCTCATGTTCGTGTCCTAGTCAATGGCCCACACGAGGCCTTTGGGGATTCAGGGCTCCCTTAGTACAGTGCGAATACGTATCCCTACACTGACTCCAAAATCTTATTTTTATTTGAATTCTTTTTGTATCTAGATGTTTGAATTTGAGATGGTAAAATGTTGCAGTTCCTCTGTAATCCTACAGGTGGCGCACTCTTAAGTAACCCTAGTCCAGCATCCTATGTGGGAGGAGCAATTATTTATGAAGTTTGATTAGAATAGTAACAAAAAAAAATAGAACTAAATCTTAATATCAGATCGGGATAGTTGTAAAACATGATGTCGCTATACAAATCAAATGGGAACCTGGGTATCGTGATAATATGATGATAGTATTGTCCGGTCCCTGGTGATTCCCATCTAGACGCTCTTTATAACCACCTCTGATCGCTTTAAACGTTCAGTAGCCATTTTTTTTTCTTTTGTTTCTTTATTGTTATTTCATATCTTTTTTATTCCCTAATCGTACATGGGGCAAATGGGGGAAAAAAACCAAGAAAGAAAGAAAACTACATTTTATAGACATTCTTACTCATTGTTGGAATTTCCTTCAGGATCAATAAGGTGTTCCCTCTAGACGTTTATAATTCTCCCGATATCCTGTGGGCGGAGCTTCGTGAGTAAGGACAGGAATCATTAACATGTCAACGTCCATAGACCTTATGATGCACCTTTGATATCCTGTGAGCGCTGGGTAATGTTCATAAGAGGTGATGCTCAGTAATGTCAGATTTGCACTTTTTTTCTGATTGAGTTGTCATATTCCTGCTTTCTTCAAAGGTTCGAATTGTAAAATAGTAAAAAAACAACAACAACAACAACAACATGGCAGCTGCAACATCTTGTGTTTGATCATGAGTTTGTTTCGAGGTACAAACAGATTTGCTGGATGTTTGTGAAGATGCCTCTTATATCCTGCTCCTCAGGTCACAACGATTACGTGTGTCCGGCCACCAACCAGTGCACTATCGACAGGAACCGCAGGAAGAGCTGTCAAGCGTGTCGCCTACGCAAATGCTACGAAGTGGGCATGATGAAAGGAGGTGTGTATTCCCATACACTCCCATACACACTGAGAGTTGTGTCAAGTGTTCGATGTAACCATAGCATAACTGTCCCGGTGAAATGTGTGTTTCGGCCAATATTAGATGAGTACGTAATATGAGCGGTGTTCAAGTCAAAGCGGGACTTTTGATTGGCAGTACGATTATGGCTCCGACATACTAATAACTCTCTTGATTCGTGTCCAAGCACTGGTGAAACACTGGGAGAAATGCATTAGTGTACCAGGGGATTCCTTTATAGAGAAATAAAGGGAGTTTTTACTCGCAGTGTTCTGTTGTTCTGTACAATTAAAAGTCCCGGTTTGACTTGAACACGCCTTGTGCATGAGTAGGAATAGAATTGAATTCGTTATCTCATGCATGAAACTGATGCGACATTTATACAGTTCACTATTTCCTGCTTCTACAGTTTATCTGGGTAAAAGATGAGGCCAGTATCACTCTCGCTGATATCTAACCAGACTGACGTGTTTACACAGACAGAGTGTCAGGGTCAGGGAAGACGTTCGAAAAATGATTGCCAACAGCAGCCATACCGCTATGTTCCGGTTAATGATTCACGTAATCAGATTCAGGGGGGAAAAAAAAAAAGTGGCACGTCGAGGTCAGCTTGAACTAGTTAATTCATGCGGTTCTCCGGAATGAATTGTGTGTTTTATCAGATTCCGTGTCACACCTGAGCTGTAATTTGATTTGTTGAGCTCATTTCCTCCATCGGGGTAAAAAGCCTGAATCAGAGTGATGGAGCATGAAGCTTCGGCAGTCGTGTTACTCAGGAATTAGTGCTGTAGATTGTAGGACTTAAAGTGAGAAATTAAACAGCCGGTGCGTTTCTTGTAATACACAGCATATATATATATATATATATATATATATATATATATATATATATATACAAAATCCCTCCAGGATGCCCCTGAGGCGCCGGAGAGCCATCACACCGTTTAACACTGTACCCCTTCACTCAGTCACTCGACTCGACTGTTAACAAACAGTATGTCTTTATAGTGTGAACCTATTGGGCCACCAATTCGAGTGCGAGTGAACTTAGGAAGAAATACGGTGTTCCTGTCGTACCCTCGATACAATGCCAGTACGTCCAGAAACAAGGGGCGCCACGTTGAAATGTGTCTGGCAGAAAACGGAGATCACTTCCAACCTTGCATGTGACGCAATCGATTAGACCCACGTCAAGGCAGGTAGCATTTATATTAATATTCAGGGCCTCTTTTGAGTGAATCACCCTATTACGTTTGTTCATTTTTCTCATTTTGTTACAAAAGTAAAAACAAAATGCTTTCTACGCTAAGAACACCTTGTAGTGGTGGTAAAGGCTATTTTTATTCATATTTTCTATTTTTATTCAGGTTTTTGTACGTGATGTAGACTTCAATTCATGTATATGGCTATTTTCCATGCTGAACGGTCCCTCTGAAATATAGCGGAGAAAAAGAGTCAAGTCAAAATAAAATGTCCACAATAAACATGGAACAGCCAAGGTTTTGGTTGTTTGCCGGTTTTGGTTGTATTTCCCAACTAAACCAAAGGAAACAGAAGTGAGCTATGAGAAAGTCTGTGATTGTTTGATTAAATTTAACTCCGCCCTTTTTGAAAGGTCAATTGGCAGGCCGGTTGTGTAACCTTTACATGTAATTATCTGAGCCATTATACATGGGCCACTGAGAGTTGAAAAGAGAAACACGTACTAACGTAAAAAAAAAAGAAGAAAGTTGTTCTTTCAATGTTTTTAGCCAAATTTTAACGCGTATTAATGAGACAGTGTGTCCCTCCGCAGGTTATCGTAAGGAGCGCGGCGGTCGAGCGATGAAGCACAGCAGGAGACACGGCGGACTGAAGGAGCGAGAGCGAGGTTATACCGAAGCCCAGGGTGGTTCTGATGCGAGAGAGGCGCCTCCACAGGACGGGCGGGGCACCTCCGGGATCAGGAGTGCGGTAGCAGGCGTGGTCTGCATGGCCCCAGAGCAAGTCTTGCTGCTGCTTTTGAGGGCGGAGCCGCCCACCCTGTCCTCGCGCCAGAAACTCAGCCGGCCCTACAGCGAGCTCACCATCATGAGCCTGCTCACCAACATGGCCGACAGGGAGCTGGTTCACATGATCGCCTGGGCCAAGAAAGTGCCTGGTGAGGGAGAGAAAAGTCTACGTCTATGTTTTTTAGAATAGTGCAACAGGAACGCTATAATTCTATAGCGTCCTATATTTATGAAAATGGGTCTAAAGTTACATTTCACCAGCCAATCACAAACTTTATCATGAAATATCTTTCTTTTTTTTTTTTTAAATAATATATAATTCACGCAAAATATAGTAATACAGTACCTATGCTAGTCATGCATGAATAACCTTTTTGCTCTATATTAAAGTTAACCAGATAAATAGCTTAGCTAATGTGAATTATTTAATATTAAGTAGATGATGTAGCCAGTAGCTTAGCGGTTAGCTCTGTTGCCTCGCACCCATGCCTCGGGAAAAGTTTTCTCTAGTCTCTAGTTGGACAACAGAGGTTCCTAGATGGATGAATGGCTTCAGATTCAGATTTATGGTCATTTTTCAAGTATAACAAAATTGAGGCAAAATTAAGGCACAAAATGGTACTAATACAATTGTAATACATAGAAAAATGGGGGAGGGGGGGGGGGGCGAATATATATAAAAATAATAAAAATACACACATACACCACATATACTTGTAAAATCTGAAACATAAGTAATGAAAGTTATTGCAGTTATTTCAGACTAGCATTGATGTAGCTAGTTAACTATTGTGGTGATGTCGTGGTCAAGAATACCTACTTCACCCTGCTATTTTTTTTATAACATTATCCCCTTTTTGCTAAGATAAAAGATTATTCCCCCATCTTCTTTAGAAATACAAAAACATAAATAGCGAGGCAATTGTTACAACAAGTGCTCTTAGGCTAATAAATTCCTTAGCTAGCTTGCTAGCTAGTTGGCGTGCTAATTCTTTCTTGCTAGTTTCTCATCCTAGTTTCTTGGACACTTTGGACAACGCCATGCTAATTTACCTAGCTAGCCTTTTTTACCCTGAGGTGGGAAAAAATTATTAGCTCACATAGCTTATTCCCTTCACCACATTGTGTAGTGAGCTATGTTGATACAATTTATAAGAAAAACAAACAAATCATGAAAAGTCTCTGTAGAAAAATGTAATATTTAAAAATAGTGTTCTTTAGAAGGTTTTTGTTTACACTGGTTGGATTTTTTCCTGTCACATGAGGGTGAATGCTAACCGAAATCCTGTGTGTTCATGAATTAGCAACGTCTGCAGGAGCGACTAGCGCTGCTCCGGTCATCGTTCTTGCTCATGATCTCCCAAATAAAGAACGAAAAACGTTTTATTGATCTGTTACCGAAAGTGTTCGTGGATTTTCGTTTTAAGCCAGACGGATCATGGTGTTACGGACGTATCCTTGGTGACAGCCTTGCGTGCTTGCGTAACCATAGCAGCACTGTCGACAAGGCAGGTGCTCGAGCGTCAGATGACGAGGACACACACACACACACACACACACACACACACACACACACACACACAAGCGATAAGAAAAATTGATGTGATTACTGTCATCAGTGTTCCTGCACATTTAACTCAACCTCTGACTGAGGCCTTAACACACACACACACACACACACACACACACACACTCAATTTAAAGAGCCAAATTTTTATTAAATGTCAGACATACACACTGCAAGTAAGCAGGATCTCGATCAGAGACATCGTTTCTAGATGAACTGTTGACGTTCTATTATTTTTTTTTACTTGTTTGTACAGTAAATGCTTTAAGCGCTTTAAGTGCTACTCACTTTAATTGATACACATCAGCTCAGATTTACCGCAGGTCTAAAGCTGCAGTCTCGCGTTTGTTTTTGCTTCCCTTTAGAAAAATCCATAATTAAAAAAAAAAAGAGAGAGAGAGAGAGAGAGAGAGAGAGAGAGAGAGAAAGAAATCAAATGTATTTTATTCACACCTAACACTTTTAGTACTCCTGTGTAACAGGTGCATAGAACACACACACACACACACACACACACACACACACACATGCACACACACTGCAGACCTGCACTAACCCATGTGTTTTTGGCTGCGTCCCCGCAGGTTTCCAGGACCTCTCCCTGCATGACCAGGTGCAGCTGTTAGAAAGCTCCTGGCTGGAGATTTTGATGATTGGTCTCATCTGGAGGTCCATTCACTCACCTGGAAAGCTCATCTTCGCACAGGACCTCATCCTCGACAGGTAACAATGTGGCCGATATTAACTGCTCTCTCTCTTTCTCTAAAAAAAAAATGGATAAATGGGTGGATAAATAGATGGGACGATGATCCCTGTGTATACAGGAGGCAGATGATAATGGATAAATGGATGATTGATTGATAACCGTAGGTGTATGTGTATGTATCTGGATGGATGGATGAATGAATGGAGTGATAACCCTGAGTGTGCGTGTGTGCGTATTAGGGTTTCAAATTACTCACATTTTTCTTAAGCAATACTTGAACGTTGCTATAACAATGATTCAAGCACCGCAATTCGACAAGGGAACAAGAATACTCTAAACAAACAGAATAAAAAAATGATGCTGCTCTTGTCTCTCTGTCCTGATTCAAAAACAAAGTACAATTTACAATACTGTGCATCGTCTGAACTGAGAATGTGCGCCCTCTTTTAATGTGCAAATGTCTCGATATTTGAGCTGCTGAGAAACATTATGCAAAACAAACATTATCGTTTTTTTATTATTATTTATTTATCCGGTTAATTATTAATGGCAGTAAATAGATTAATGGTTAATCGTTAACATCCATAGTGTGTGATGATGTCTGTATATATGGATGGATGAATTAATAACCCTGGGTGTGTATATATACCTCTAGGTGTTTGTACAGTATGTATGTATGTATGTATGTATGGATAACCCTGAGTGTGTGTATTTATGAATGAATGATTGGATTGATTATTAACCCTGACTATATGTATGATTCTATGTATATATGTGTATGTATGTATATTTGGATGGATGGATAGATAACCCTGGGTATGTGTATGCTTGTAAGGTTGGATGGATGGATGGATGCTACGGTCCATTGGTTTTAAATGAACGAGTGGATAAACGTGTGTATTTTCAGATCGTGTGTATGTATACAGTATATGTATATTGAATGGATAAATGGATAAATTTGCATGCAAATATATATGATGACAATGTGTACTGTAGATAGGTGGCTGTATGCGTGGATACTTTTATATCTAAGTGTGTGTGTGTGTGTGTGTGTGGTCGTTTGTTCTCAGTGGTCAGCATTGTGATTTCATTGTGAGATTGAGACAGAAATGAAACTTTCCCTGGAAGATCCGAGCTGGTACTGAAGGTGCGGAGGGTTATTGCGTCACAGAACATAAGAGCCAATCAGGTGTCAGTAGAGAACAAACCATATTTAAACCATAAATCTACATATCCATAAATAAATGCGGGGAACATTGTAATCACTTCTGTAGATCTTGTTTTTAAAAAAAAAATTTTTTATTAAGTGTCACATCAAGAGATTTGTGACAGTCATGTGACCGTCAATTTTATGCTGCGCTTTATACAGATTATATAAAAATCGTATACGACTTTAAGCCATTAGTCCAAGCCTTTCTTACTAATCTTAATAGAAAGGACAAAATCCTATCTAAATTACAATAAAAAGAAATGACATCTGTGCGGTTAGAATTTCCCTTCAGTATTTCCATTTTCGCCTGCCTCTCGACACGGCACTCATCCATCTGCTGCTCAGGGACCTGGTTAATGTCACTGTGCTCTGCTCGGCTTTTTCTATTTTTCTATTTCCTGCTCATTGTCGTGTTGATGATGCAGAGGTCCCGCTGTGTGCAGAGCATCTTGGAGGAAAGTCGTATCCTATAAAATAGGGCTGAATTATGATTAATGAATAAGAAAAAATAAATAAAAAATAGTTCGGGCTACAAGAAAGCCCAAGAATGCTATTAGCGAGAGAACGCCCAGGTGCTCTTGAAAAGGCCATGTCACAGGTATATGTGATTAACCAGGACGTGGCAGTGGAGAGGGCCGGCGTCATCGCTGACTGGGGAGGAGGCAATCTCATTAAAAAAGGGCAGGTAGAGATGTAGAAGCTAAACAGAACAGTAGAGAGAGCGAGAGAGAGGTGGCATGGCATTGAAGGCAGAAGAGAACCGGGACACGGGGTTTAAGAGTGTGGGAGTTGAAGAGATAACCTTTAATACCCTTTACAGGTACAACGTGTGCCCTCCTGCTGAAAGTAAACATGTGCTCGGCAGCGTCCGAGAAACAGAGAGAGAACACGTGACGGAGGCAGAATACTATAGCCAGTTACATCACAGCGCACGCACTACCTCCCGATTGGACAGAAGGTGTTGACTAGCTTTCTAATAACTGACGGTTATCAGCAGCTACAAATCGCAGATTCATATACAAATGCATAACTATTAACTGATCAAATGTACAGTACTTCTTGTTGTGTCATGAGCTGCAAACTGTTGTGGAATTAGAGGAATAAAACACCTCGAGACATGCTGTTGTAGAAAAATAATCAACTTCAGGATTGTAAAGTGTTTGAATTGTCTACAGCAATTGTCTATTATTTTAATTAACATCCTTGTGAATGAGTTGTTACTATGGAAACAACGGCAACATTGAACAATAGAACAGTAATAATAAGCCTGTGAACAAGGGGAAACCTTCAGTGCTGCAAATACGTCCAAAGCGAAAGTGCCAAAACATGCAGTTCCTCAAACAACCGCTAGGGGTCGGTTTCTAAAGCTAGTCGATCTGTACGCGGGCGAATTTTTTATGACGTTCATCAGGTAAAATTACATTTAGCCGTAAATTTACGCATAATTATGGCCAATTTGAGTGACAGTTACATTGCAGGTGTCAAAACGCAAGCCTCACTTTTGCTAGCTTTTGCTAATCGTTGTAGTTTAACATTCCACAAGAATCATACAGCAGGACGTGACACATCGTCTCATGGTAATTGAGGTAAAAGTCGGTGTGTTCCAATCAACACGCAGTTGCTGTTTATTTCGCCCATTTGCACTTTTTTTGGGATGACTGGAATTTAGGAGGGGGTAGCTCCTGCCAAGATCCACAGTTGAGCTTCAAAACGGCTCTTCAGAAAACAGGAGGGTTTGTCCAGTTTATGGTGGCTGCAATAGTGTCAGAGCTCTCACTCATCATCTCTACCGCTTTATCCTGTATTCAGGGTCACGGGGGGCCTGGAGCCTATCCAGGGAGACTTAGGGCACAAGGACAGGGTGCCAATCCACACACAGCCAATTTGGGAACGCCAACCTACATGTCTGGACGGTGGGAGGAAACCGGAGTACCCGGCGGAAACCCACCAAGCACGGGGAGAACATGCAAACTCCATGCACACAGAGACGGGAATCAAACCCGGACCCTGGAGGTGCAAGGAGTGCTAACCACTACACCACCATGCCGTCTACCATTAGAGAAAAATAATCAACTTCTTCTGATCAATCAGATTCGAGCTTTCAGTTCGCTGGAGTGTCCCTTTAACGATCTAGAGTCCTTTGTGGGGGCATTGGTGGCTCAGTGGTAGGTTTCTTGCCTACCAAGTGAAAGGCCTGGCTTCGATGCCCGAATCCCAGCCACTGGATGCAAGCCCAAATGTAAGAATGAGAGGGTTGCTTCCGGAAGGGCATCTGGGCGTGGTAAAAACCTGTCCCAAAGTTGTTGTACAGATCGGATGGTCTGCTCTTGATGGGAGCAGCCAAGAGACCAACAACAACAACAACTAGGGACCTTTATGCAACATGTGTTTAGGTTTAGGAGTTTTTGAATGCGGTCTAATAACAGTAAAAGGTTATTTTACTGTAACACCAGGGTGGTTTAAGTACCATTTTTGTGTGTGTGTGTGTGTGTGCGTGTGTCTGCCCCGTAGGGCCGAAGGAGAGTGTGTGGAGGGCATGGCTGAGATTTTTGACATGCTGCTGGCCACCGTGGCTCGTTTCCGCGCCCTCAAGCTCAAGTCCGAGGAGTTTGTGTGTCTCAAAGCCATCATTCTGCTCAACTCCAGTGAGTACTTCTGCAAAGTTTAAACAGTACCAAAGAAAAAACGCCTGGAGAGGAGAGGGGAAGAGTTGTATTTGTAGAGTTGTTCTCTGGTCAGGTTCAAAAACCCTTTTTCTTTGAACCTTTACTTATATGCTGTCACCTTTTAATCAAACTGTTGCTTCGGCTCAGACGCTTTGATAAATACAGTGTGTGTCGATTAGGTGCGTTTTCGTTCTACTCCCCTCCCGTCGAGCCCCTGAGGGACGGCTTCATGGTGCAGTGCATGATGGATAACATCACCGACGCCCTCGTACACTACATCAGCCAGTCAGGAATCCCGGCGCAGCTCCAGTCCCGGCGTCAGGCACAGCTCCTGCTCTTGCTCTCTCACATCAGACACATGAGGTAACGTATACAGAAGAGAACGCCGAGATACGAGATATACGATTAACGTGCTGTGTTTTCAATCCTGTGTTTGTATCTCCGTATTTGTTGTGAAGCTATAAAGGGATGGAGCACCTGTACAACATGAAGTGCAAGAACAAAGTGCCTCTGTACGATCTGCTGCTGGAGATGCTGGATGCGCACAGGCTCCGCCCCCTGGGCAAAGTCTCAAAGGGCTGGGCTGATAGGGTCTCGACTTCGCCCGCTACCGCCACCTTAACCCAAACCGCTACAACCACCAATCAGCAAGGCAGCGTCCCGCCGTCTCCCGCAGGTTTACAGTCGAACCCGCCGTGTGCTAACCAAAGCCCCAGCCCATGAAAACAACCCGCGGTAATGCGCGAGAATATAAACGCTGAGAGATCTCGCTGGTCGGTGTTACGCTCTGGTCGGAGCTCAATTCAATCCAAAGTGTCTTAAATGATGATTTTCTTAACTTGAGGCTTCTTCCCTTTCAATTTTATTCAGCTTCATCTGGATTGGATTGTTCATTTTCCCATGATGCTTCGACAGGCGTTTTTTTCCCCCCCCGTTCTTTAAAGTAACCGTCAGACCCACAACTTACAACCTAAACTGAATTAGACCGCACCAGGAATTTGCTGCCCGCTGCTCCCATTAAAACAGACTCAATAATAAGTCAAAAATTATCCGCACTCTGGCTGTAGAATTCATTTTAATGAACTTTTTAGAAAAGACGAATCCATCAATTTTTTTTTTTTTACATAATCTCCTTGCTTTTTTTACAATGCACTTTATCCATCTTTCAAAATGTTTGAGTCTGAGCTGCGAGCCACGAATGCACCGCTGTCTTCACTTCTACATCAGGAGTGAATCTTCATCCTCGTAGTTCTGCTTTCCGGGGACCGAACAGGTGACAGTCTGATGGAGCGAGATCAGGACTAGAGAGGAGGACGCTTTAACACCTCAGTGTGGAGCAGAAGTGAGCGGAAGCGCATCGTACCGCGAGATCACGACGCCCACGGCTATCAGTCCCCCGTATTTAAATCCGTCTTTAGAAGTTTCGTCTTCAGCTCTTCGATAAGCGTCTTACTGTAACGAGCGCCGTCGATTGTTGAACCTTTTTCCTGAGAATGTTCCAATACTTCCGGTCCTTGAGAATCCCAGAAAACCGTGAGATGAATTTTCCAGCTGGCGGTCGACTTTTGAGCTTTTTCTCGGTCGATTAAGGATCGAGGATGTCTCCGTTCCGTACTCTGCTGTTTACTCTCAGACTCGTAGTGATGAATCCGTGTCTCGTCATCAGTAATGATTCTCTTTAAGAAACTTTCACCTTCCTTAGAGTATCGCTCCACATTTTGTAAACCGCAGATATCCTTCTGTTTACGCTCTTCCGTGAGTTGTTTCGGCACCAGGTACACCGTCAGGAATCTACGGTGGCCGAGAAGTGCAAAATAAAATAACAAATTCCAAAACAATATAACAAAATCTAAAATCTAAACAAAACCAAAAACAATACAACAAATCAGAAAACATATCAGAACAACATATCCAGAAACAAAATACCAAATGAGAAAACAAAACGAAAGGTAGGTATAGTTTGCAAATTAAATTCTTATCGCTGATTGGAAGAGACATCTGTCACTCAAAACATACAAGCAGTACTGTCAAGTGAGGTCAAATTTATTTCTAAAGCATATTTAACACAACAAGCTGCTGTACAATCCTAAAATACAAAAAAATAATCCTTAAAAGAAAATACATCTAAATGTCCGTGAGACTGCAGTACTTCCTGTATATTTTGAGTGACAGATGATTCCTCCAATCAGCGGTAAGAATCAACATGCTTCCGTTGGGTTGCGAATTAAATCCTACCGCTAATCTAGAGTGGCAGATGTTTCGTCCAATCAGTGGTAAGGATGTCACTCGCAAGCCACACCTACCTGTTTTCAGCTTGTTGATTCTTACCGCTGATTGGACAAGACATCTGTTACTCAAAATATAAGGAAGTACTGCAGTCTTACGGACATTTAAAATAAGCTTGACTTCACTTGACAGCACTGCTTGTATGTTTTGAGTGACGGATGTCTCTTCCAATCAGCGCCAAGTATTTAATTCGAGAACTATACCAACCTTTTTCGGTTTGACTCAATTGTCGTTGTGTTTTTTCATTTGGTTTATTGTTTTCGGTTTTGTTATTTTGTTTTTGAATTTGTTATTTTGTTTTGGGTTTTGTTATTTTGTTTTTGAATTTGTTATTTTGTTTTGGGTTTTGTTATTTTGTTTTTGAATTTGTTATTTTGTTTTGGCTTTTATTTTTTTGTTTTTGAATTTGTTATTTTGTTTTGGGTTTTGTTATTTTGCTTTTGATTTTGTTATTTTGTTTTGGGTTTTGTTATTTTGTTTTTGAATTTGTTATTTTGTTTTGGCTTTTATTTTTTTGTTTTTGAATTTGTTATTTTGTTTTGGGTTTTGTTATTTTGTTTTTGAATTTGTTATTTTGTATTGGGTTTTGTTATTTTGCTTTTGAATTTGTTATTTTGTTTTGGGTTTTGTTATTTTGTTTTTGAATTTGTTATTTTGTTTTGGGTTTTGTTATTTTGCTTTTGAATTTGTTATTTTGTTTTGGGTTTTGTTATTTTGTTTTTGAATTTGTTATTTTGTTTTGGGTTTTGTTATTTTGTTTTTGAATTTGTTATTTTGTTTTGGGTTTTGTTATTTTGTTTTTGAATTTGTTATTTTGTTTTCTGTTTTGTTATTTTGTTTTGCACTTCACGGCCACCGCAGGAATCACTGCATGTTGCTGTTCTTTTGTACAAATCTCAAGCGGGGCGTCCATGTTTGCTCCCACTGAAGTTACAGATGGACTGATGTAACATGTTCACACCTGCACAGCAGTGACCGGGGAGACGGGAGCCTCGAACGGAAAGCGCCGATGAGACAGTGCGGCCGAGAGAAGCTTTAATATAACTAGAGTGCGGATCATTTCTTTTTTTTTTTGGATTTTCTCCCTAATTTAGGCGTGTCCAATTCCTCCCCGTCACTAGGGGGCTCCGACATTAAGGCTACTACTACCACTCAGCCGGGAGGGCCGACTATCAGGTGTTTCCTCCGAACCACGTGACGCCAGCCGACCGCATCTTTCCGAGCGTAACACACTCGGAGGACAGCGCTATCCGCTCCCTCCGCTGCGCGAGCTCACAGACGCCCCTGACTGGCTGTAGAGCCGTGATTAATGTCGGAGCACTAAGTACCTCTCATCCCTCCCCTCTGAGAGAGCTCGGCCAATCAGCTCTCTCTAGACCTCCGGCTGCGAGAGGTTACAGCACCACCCGGGAATCGAACTCGCGGTCTCCGGATGATAGGGCGAGCACTTTAAGTGCGGATCATTTCTGACTCACCCTCAATGTACACAATGAGTCAGTGAATTAAATAAGAAACTCTGTGTATTACACATGTCCTCGGTGTGATTTTCTAGGCGCTCTACTGAGATTAAGCAAGTCGTGTGTGTCGCGTCACACACACCTTCAAGGTGCTTGTCTGGGCTCTGTATTCAGAGTAAGCAAGCTTTTCCACAAACCACATGGGACATGGGAATCACCAGGGATCGTCCGATACGATATTATCACGATACCTCGCTGCTGATTCCGTCTGTATTGCGATTCTGTGAGTGACATGATTTTATAATGATCCCAATTTCCTGATTTTATTTCTGGATTTTAAATCAAACTTATGAAACAGGTGCTCCAACCACACACACACACACACACACACACACACACACACACACACACGCTAACACTGCCTGTTACGGTGTGAAAAAATTACAGTTCGCCACCTGTAGGATCATAGACGAACTGCAACTGAAATTACACACTGTCAGTGAGTCGAGCTCTGGTTTTCTCGAGTGGAAGCATCGGAGCCATCAAATGTAATATGTGTAAAAATGTCGATTAAGCTAATTTTACCTATAAGATATTATACAGTGTAACATAAATCCACTGATGGTTTAAATGGTACAAAATGACTTGTATGTTGATCTGTAAATGAGACGATGGACAGCACTGAAATAAATCTGATTAAATCTGATCCGATTGTTTGTCGCTGCATTAAGTCTTCATTGTAATGATCAGATTAATCGCGGTTAATTAGGCTTTAATTAACAATATGGCGTCCACAACGATTTTCATCCAGCTTTTCAATCAGCTCATAAAACTTGAACCACCACATCTTATTTTGCTTATGTTTAAAAAAATAAATAAAAAATTGCCAGATGTTGGATTAATAAAATGATGCCAGTAGATCCGGACTTGAGGAAATCATAAATATAATAATCCAACCTATCTCTGCTCTGCTACTGCACATCATTTTCTCCATAATAATAATAGTAATAATAATAATAATAATAATAATAATAATCGAGTCCTCGAGATAAGGGATGTCTCTGATTCAGATGCATCTTCTCCGATCTCATCTTTGTGGAAAAAAAGATTTTAAAGGGATGTCGATGTTCAAAACGTACATTACAGTGTGACATTGATGCAACAGGTCATTATGTCTCACTGAACCGGCATGGAAAGTCAGTGTCAAGCTATAGTGTGAGGTGTACAATCCTGGTTGCGAATGTGGGTTTTGGCAGGCAGCTGCTCTGTAATTAACGATTGGAGAAGACCTGCGACGCCGAGTGATACAACATACAGTAGATTAAACGTCCCAGTGCTGTTACCGTCTATTATCAGCACTCTGATCGAATTACTCGGTCGGAACTGCTGTATGAACACGGTGAAATCAGACCAGGTTTAGTGCTGCTCCTAGCTTGAGCCCAGATTGTGCAGGAAAGGGGCGAGGCCTTATAAAAAATAAAATAGGGATAATACTAATAAATAAATAAATAAATAAATAAATAAATAAAGATAAGTATAATGACTTACAAAAGTTTGTTTGCCAAAATTAACCTGCTCGAAACTTTATCACAAACTTAACACTTACAATAAATAAACAAACAAACAAATAAATAAATAAATAAAAAGCTCAGCTTTTACATGTCAAGGATTTTCAGCTTTTTGTTTGTTGTCGTTTTATCTTCATTTCTTTTTAACAGTAGGCGGTTTTTCATTCTCGTGACCGCCGTGTATCATTTAGAAGCATTTCGCCGCATTCACACACAACACATAACGCACACGATCATACGAACAGAAACATATATACATACATACATACACACACATATATATATATATATATATATATTATATATTATATATATATATATATATATTACAGTATATTTAGAAAACCTAAGCATGGACCGGCGGATAAGAAGCATCAAGTATTATGAAAAGTGCTGTTATATAATCTTAACTGAACGTTCACTTTTTCACCGAGGTGAGAAACTTCTTAGCACCGATACCACGTCTGGGGCGCAACCTGAACTTGTTGTGTACATTTCCCTCCGAGGTATCCAGTCTGATGACTGATAAAAATCACAAAATCACTCAACTGTGTGTCTCAAACAATCAGAACTGAAGTCTTTTTTCCCCCCTCAGTGGTTCATCATGGTGAGCATCAATCAATGTCTTTCAGGTTGCCGGTTACGGTGGCACAGCTGGCACACCTGTATGACTGCATGCCATGTTTATGCTTCCTGTTGTGATCTTTGTGAACCGCGAGCTGAGCTGAGCGAAACCAAACTAGAGCAGGAGAAGCTGTGAGAGACTGTACACTTCAGGTTTCACGTCCCTGACCCACTTACAGCTACATTCTTAGGAATCGTTGCACCACGACACATTTATTTATTAAATACTAGTAACAGTCAGTGCAGTGCGGCAGCACATCCGCCTCTGTGGGTTTTATATAGTTTTTCAATATCTAGACTGTGTGTGTGTGTGTGTGTGTGTGTGTGTGTGTGTGCGTAATAAGTGTTTTTATAGTAGTGTGTAAAAGTATTAATCATCATCATTTAAAATATTTTGGCTTAAAAATCATGTTTAGAGAGACAGACAGAGTTAGAGAGACACAGACACAGAGACTTTATTGATACCCTTTTATTCTATTGCCCGTGTCTTCGTGAGTAGAAATTAAATTTGACTTGTATAGCGCTGTGAGGATGATTATAGTTCTCATGTAGCTTGAAATGAGACAAACTCTTTCTTTTATTAACGAGTAGAATGTTAGTTCTAATGTTAAGCTCGTTTGATTGATTTTTTTATTTATTTTTAGTTTGAATCATTTAGGTGACTCGGTTGAATCTTTGTCACCCTGTCCACAAATGTTGTCTATAGTTCCAGTAATGAAAATATTACAACGCAGCTAAGGACATATTATTATAAACAGACTGAGCAGCTCACCATCATGTCTTGCACTTTCTAGCGTCTACGGGAGTCACGGCACTGAGCCCAGCCTACTAACAAAAGCTGGGATATGTGAAGAATAATGAGTGTGCAGTAATGTACGTATTTAAGTCATAAACCTGACTTAAGCTTAAGCAAGGCACTCAACCCTATCTCCTCCAGGGGGCGCTGTGTCCTAGCCGACCCTGAACTCCAACTCCAGCTTCCTGGAATCATTTTATTCTGACAAATAATTGAATCTTGTTCTTAACCATGAAGAGTGTTAAAACACACACACACACACTCACACATGAGTAACTTGTATATATTAATCAGAAAGGCCTTGTTTACTGTCAGTGTTAGTAAACTGTACACTCATAAATAAGTACTGACAATTTCATGATTGAGGTTTTATACATTTTTTTAACAACCTTGTCATCTACTAGTACTTAGAAAAAAAAGAGGCTTAGCTCTTACAGACCAGTAACTATCAGTGATTGTTTAGTGTTAAAAAAAAGAAAGAAAGAAAGAAAGAAAAAAAAGCATCAACCGCATGCCGTGGATTAAAGATTACAAAAACAAACCGACAAACAATAAACTTAAATAAATACATTATATTGAAAGGGCGTTCAAATACTTTTGGATTTTATATAGCTTTTCGTATCTCAAATACAATCTTTAAAATGAAAAAATAATTTTCACAGCAAAGTCAGCAAACGCCGTCGCCGCGCGGTTCAGGTGCGGGTACCTTAAAACACGCTCGAGTCAGTGCTATAAAGTCTGATTGACTTCTTCATTGTCCGGTTTCCCCGAAAGATCCTTCTTAGGCTTCGGCTTCCGGTCCGATCGTCCTTACACTTCTGATTGCGATCAATAATTTAAAGTAATTTAGAAAAAAATTTAAAAAATAATACAAAATAAAAATAGCAGCGGTGTTCATCTGTACATGGGTAATAATATTCACATATTCAGCTTTGGCTAATGATAAGACAGTCTGTGTCAGTTCGGGTCAGAAGGTTAGCCCCGCCTCCTGGGGCTCGCTCAGATGGGCGGGGGTCCGTTGGTGTAGCGCAGCATGGGGTGGAAGGAGCGGGCGAAGTTGTTGTGGTTGGCGCAGCTGTAGTCCTCCTCAGTGATGGGCACCAGACACGCCAAGCCCACGATGAGCAGCAGCAGGAGCTGCAGAGGCAGAGCCGCCCGCAGGACCCGCAGCAGGAAGGGCTGGCAGCGAGCCGCAGCAGCGCCACCGTGTGGCTCGGAGGAACCACAGCGAGAGGAAGCGCACGCAGAAGCCCCGCGGGACCTGGAGACGAGAGCAGCGCGTTAACGCTCGTCACATCGACATCACAATGACAAAAATCATGTTCAATTAAAACAAAGTAAAGGTTTCGTCTCACTGCAATAATTAAGTACAATAAAACTACACGTTTTGAATGCAGTGTTTCGAGCTGATGCTAAAAATAACCTAGCAAGTCTATTAAAGCAAGTTTGGAATTTTTCCTTCTTTGAAAATTCTTCTTCTTATTATAACTATTATTAAGTGAGTTGTTCGCCGTTCTAAGCAAACACTCATGAGTAAAAAAGAATAAAGAAGAGTAAAGAAGAGCGCGTTCCTCTTACCTGAGCTTAAGAGCCTCTGATGAAAGTGAAATTTTTTTTTTTTTTTAGACTTATTAATTCAACTTAATTACATTTCCCTCAAAAAAAAGTTTACCTCCTGTGTGTAGTGAGCAGAAACATGACACACACACACACACACACACCATCAAGGACAAACCTTTAAGGCCAGAGCCTAAACAATAAAAAGTGGATTGTGTTTAATTCGGACGTTCTTCCCAATGATTCATGTGCATTATTATTTATTTTTTGATAGAAAGTTGCGTGGGACTTTGCGTATTGACAAACTTATTCCGGGTAAGACTGATGAAATCTACACTACTACGGACATAATACTAAAAAAAATGATAAAACACAAGAGATTTAAATCAGAAGAGGAAATGTAGCAAATTTGCTTTGAGGCTGTAAATGAAAATGAATTCATTGTTCCCATTTGATGTTTAGGAGCCAACGGAGCCAGTTTAACAATGTTGTTTGACAATGAAGATATTTTTATCTTCTCAGTCGCAGAATGTACGGCAGAATAACTACAAATGCAAAGACGCGACATAATCGGCTAAGAACACAAATTCATTTAAATCTTTTTTCGGACTGTAAAGGTTTAAAACAAACACGATTCAGACATATAAACGTTACAAAGTTGTTTTGAAGTATTGCTGCAGATGCATTTGTGCAGATGTTTGTAGAGTCACATGCTCAACCTGCAGTCCTGTGTGAACTCTACATGCATTCATTATAACACACAGCAGGATCACAGCACAGCTGCTTCACCTTCATACTACTGATTAAATCCGGGGTGTTCAAACCCCATTATTCACACCGGACACGTCACCGCAAATCAGCACATTCAGCTGTGTTTATAGGCGTGTTTCAGTTCACACTCACCGCATCTCACCCGGGTTTAAGTCGGAAACTGCACTACCACAGCTTTACATTGGATCAATTTTTTTCCCCCAGGGATTTCCAGCATCAAGGGAAATCACAAAAGCTCCAGTGACTCAGAGTGGATGTGGCTAAGAGTGGATGTGGCTAAGAGTGGGCGTGTCTCAGAGTGGATGTGGCTAAGAGTAGGCGTGTCTCAGAGTGGATGTGGCTCAGAGTGGGCGTGTCTCAGAGTGGATGTGGCTCAGAGTGGGCGTGTCTCTGAGTGGATGTGGCTAAGAGGCTTAGAGTGGATGTGGCTCAGAGTGGGCGTGTCTCAGAGCGGATGTTGCTCAGAGTGGGCGTGGCCTGAACTGAGTGTGGCTCAGAATGGGCGTGGCTTAGGATGGTTGTAGCTCAGAATGATTGTTGCTCAGAGCTGGTGTGGCTCTGAGTGGGCGTGTCTCAGGGTGGATATTGGTAAGAGTGGGCATGTCTCAGTGAATGTTGGTAAGAATGGACTTGTCTCAGGTTGAGTGTGGCTCAGAATGGACAAGGCTTAGCTGAGGTGTAGCTCAGAGTGGGTGTTTCTCAGAGCAGGGGTGGCTTAGAGTGGGCGTGTCTCAAAGTGGATGTTGGTAAGAGTGGGTGTGTCTTAGAGTGGATGTGGTTTAGAGTGGGTGTGTCTCAAATTGGATGTTGGTAAGAGCGGGCGTGTCTCTGAGTGGAAGGTGCTCAGAGTGGACATGGCCTGAAGTGAGTCTGGCTAGGAGTGGGCGTGACCTGAAGTGAGTGCGGCTCAGAATGGGCGTGGTTTAGTATCTCAGAGCAGGTTTTGGCTTAGAGTGGGCGTGTCTCACATCAGAGTGGATGTTGTTAAGAGTGGGCGTGTCTCAGAGTGGATGTTGCTAAGAGTGGGCGTGTCTTACAGTGGATGTGGCTTAGAGTGGGCGTGTCGATGTAGTTAAGAATGTAGTCTCAGAATGGATCTGGGTAAGAGTGGGCATGGATCAAAGTAAGTGTGGTTAAGAATGGGCTTCGCTTGGAGTGAGAGCCGCTTGGCTTGAAGTGGGTGTGGCTCAGAGCAGTTGTGACTAAGAGTGGGCGTGGTGCAGAATGGGTTTGCCTTGGACTGAGTGTGGTACAGAGTTGGAGTGTCTCAGAGTGAATTTGGCTCAAAGTGGGAGTGGCTTGGAATGAGTGTGGCTCAGGATGAGTGTGGCTCAGAGTGGGAGTGGCTTAGAATGAGTGTGCCTCAGAGTGGGAGTGGCTTGGAGTGAGTGTGGATCTGAGTGGGAGTGGCTTGGAATGAGTGTGCCTCAGAGTGGGAGTGGCTTGGAATGAGTGTGCCTCAGAGTGGGAGTGGCTTGGAATGAGTGTGGATCTGAGTGGGAATGGCTTGGAGTGAGTGTGCTTCAGAGTGGGAGTGGCTTGGTGTGAGTGTGGATCTGAGTGGAAGTGGCTTGGAATGAGTGTGGATCTTAGTGGGCGTGGCTTGGAATGAGTGTGCCTCAGAGTAGGAGTGGCTTGGAATGAGTGTGGATCTGAGTGGGAGTGGCTTGGAGTGAGTGTGCCTCAGAGTGGGAGTGGCTTGGAGTGAGTGTGGATCTGAGTGGGTCTGCTTAACGCGAGTGTAGCTAAGAGTGGGAGGGGCCTGAACTGAGTGTGACTAAGAGTGGGCAGGGTACGACGTGAGCGAGGCTGTCTCAGAGTAGGTGTGGGTGTGGCTCAGGGGATTCTGGGAACAGGAGCTCAATACAATACAGTTCGGGAGGTGCATCCTGGGTTTGCATTTTTATCTGATTAACGGTGGAATGAATAACGGAGAGAGCACAATGGAAAATTTCCATTCCAAGTACTGTGCATCTCACAAACTACCCGAGAAAACCTGAACAACTTCTCATTTGCATGAGAAACTACTTCACTCTGGTGCGCATACGTGTCTGATGTGTTACATCAAAACTAAGCAGATGTGACGTGAATGAAAGCGAGTGTGTTTTATGTGTTTTAAAGCCTCGTACCCTTTCCTGGTTTACTCCCCCTCCTGGGAGCTCCTGAAACCCAGAGACGCCCCCTGTTTGTTTGTTTGTTTGTTTACTTCTCCTGCTGTTTCTTGACACGTGACTGATGCGCACTGACTGACATCTTACGTGACGTGTCTGATGTGAATTTGGATCCTATTTGTGAATTATTATTCCTTATTAGGAACACCACTGAAACCACAGATTGGCACAGAAATGCCCCCCTTTGGCTGTGTTCTTCATCATCATCATCATCATCATCATCATGGTTCTAGATCCCTGGAGAGAGAGGTACCTGTGGCGCGGCAGGCTGGCTGAGGATCCTGCTCCTGACACATTACATTTGCTCCGTAGCTGTTGTGCAATGAGCAAAAGGAGAGGGGAGGGAGGGAGGGGTGGGAGGGGGGGGGCAGGTATAAAAAAAGAAAGAAAGAAAGAATGTTTCAGTCCAAGCAAATCAAGACAAAGCCTGTGGTCACAAGCAGAGGCATAAAGCTGGCTGTTGATCATAACCATCAATAACACCAGAAGCGAAAAAACAAAACCAAAAAAAACAAAACAAAAGGACTCAGCAAAGTAATGATGATACTGCGAGAAAACAAAAGGGGGCGCAAGAAAGCTGGCTTTCCAGAACAGACAGGATTTAACCCGAGTCTGGAATGAAAAGCCAGAGATTTCTTGTTCAAGTCTTACTTTTTTTTTTCTTCTTCTTTTTTTCTTTTAAAACATTTATGCAAAATAACACAAAGCAACCATGCAGACGGTCCTAAACCCGGGTCACTTTTTTTTTGGATCCCCGTTCGGAGGACATGACTGATCTGATTACCGTGTGGTGCTGGACGGGCACGCTGACCACAGACACCGGACTGGCCGATCCCGACGTGTCCACATCGTCCACCGCAGACCAAACGGACGCCACCTGTGAGGCAGTGAGGAACAACCATCAGGAGCTCTTCCCGTCGTTCTCGACTCCCAGTCTGCACTTAAGCGTTCGGCTCTTCATGTTCAGGTTATTTCGGAGACGGATCTTTACATGTAAAACTGATCCTGGATCTATAGGACTGGTTCTGATCATTTACAGCAGACAACATACTCGTACCCCATCAACACTCATGTAGCTTATTATTTTATATGCCAGAATGAACAGCGTGAACACTTCATTATCTTACATGAACTCATAAAGAGCGAGAAAAAGGAACTCAATAGCTAGCTGGTTATTACGAAACCCTTTCCAGTTTATTTATATCAACAAGTGGAACCAAGAAAGCGACAGATTGTACAAATCTAAAGTGTCTAAATTCATATCTGACATTCCTTCATTTTTATTTATTTTTCCGCCTCAAAACGTATGAACTCTCTCTCAGATCACTGCTTCTTTTCTTTTTAGATCTTTATTATTATTAATTTTTTTTTTTTTTACATCATTTACCTAATTTCAGTGGTAGGTACATAAAGTACATAAATCCTGCACCTGAAAACTAAAAACTAAAGATATAAAAATAGAGATAAAATAGTATTCAAGTAAAAGTAGAAGTTCTCCCTTTACATTTGTATTTGAGTAAAAGTTAAAAAAAAAAAAAAAGATTTTTTTTTAAAAAGCACCAGCCTTAAGTGTCAAAGTTACCGAACTGAACTGTATTAGCTCAGAGTAGCCTTAAAGTCATAAGAAAAGACTTTCTCTCTCTCTCTGCAGTCATCTCTCTGTTTCTCATTTTTTCTTAAAACATTTGCTTGTTTGTTTGTTTCGTTTCGGGTTGTGTGTGTGTCATTCTGATTCTGGTCCTTGGGTTCATACAGAAAAAAGACAAATCACACAAATTCCATACAAGTATATTAATTATCAATTAATTTGAGCGCAATATCTAAATTACTGCGGGCTATATTTAATTCTGTTTTATACTTACGTATTTTGATTATTTGAATTTTTAATTTCTTAAATTTGATTTTTTTTTCCTTGTCTCTTCCTTTCTTCCCAGTAAATAAATCAAAGCAACTGTAACCAATACAAAGCAGTTTCCCTCTGGGATTAATAAAGTTCTCTTGAATCTTGAATCTTAATGAACCTTTTTGTCAAATCATAATAAAGTGATCTCGGGTGACTAGAATAAATGTACAATTTTTTAAAATTTATTTTGGCCAAGAATTGCCCAGGTAGCCCATACACCACCAGGTCATTCCTAGACAAGCGTCTGCACTAGCAACATAATCATACGAGTCTTATTTAAAAATAGCTTAAAGTGATACATACACGTGAACTTCAACTGACGCTGAGACGCGACGATGAACGAATATTTATGACAAGTTAAACATCCTAAACATCCCGCTTAAGTCCCGCCCTCATGTTCTAGGATTAGCCCACATTTTAGTCAATCACAGACCAGCCCAATCACCAACAACTTTAGGCATTTTCATTTCGCGGTTTCTTTCTCGCAAAAAAAAAAAAAGGAGGACGCTGTTTTTTTCTGCAATGCATTGTTTTCCTCCTCCGAAGCCCTGAAAGGTGCTCTGTACTCCCGCGACTGCCTGACAGATGAACCTTTTTGTCAAATCATAACGTGACTTAAAATGAAAAGCATAAATGGTGAGTGATGGCTGTAAAGACTGACGTGTGCGTCTCCTGAGGTCTGGAGGCGTCTCTCAAGCAGCTGCAGGTCGGACGTGACGGCGTTGAGCAGCAGGCGGAGACGGTTCCCGATGACGTGCACTCTCTCCTGCGCCTCCAGACTCTCGCCGCCCTGCGCCTGCACCAGGAGCTGCCCCGAGAGGTCCTGCAGGCTGCGCACGCTGCGCTCCGTCTCGCGCAACTCCTGCTCGATTTGCTGCACACACACAAACACACACACACACATGGGAATAGTAACACGTCATTCACCGCACATCCGAGTCTGATTCTATACACTTATCTGACAGTGCGAGTGCGTCACCTCTAATGCTCTGTAATGGCACCGGAGTGTGTGATGGTCCAGTCCCGGTGCGACGGGAACGATTTCATTCCTCCTCCGGTCGATGTTCTCTAACCAGAGCAGCAGGCCGTGACTCAGCTCGTGGAACTCCTGCCATGAGCAAATTCAAAACACACACACACACACACACACACACACACACACGCGCACACACACACACATCAGCACTGAAAACAACAGAGATACTCAATAATAAATTAATATTAAAACAAACAAACAAACAAACAAACAAACAAACAAACATGATGGAGTTGACTTGAACTTTCGTGTCATGTTGCAAGTGACGTAATGGAAAGTAAAAAAATTTCAAGAACATCCAGGCGAAAACATCTTCAGGAATCTGATTTGAATCTAATTTCTAAACACGTCCAGATGTTTATGCAGGCAGGTTTTCATCCTAAAAAAAAATCAGTGGATTTGATTTTAGGTAAAATAAACGACTTGTACAGACAAAAGAATCTGAGAAAGATCATTTGTATAAATCTTTCTTTTGCGCTGGGTACACGGCTTTATTATTATTATTAGTTCCCTCAACTCAACTGTATGTGTGTGTGTGCGTGCGCGCGTGTGTGTGCGCGTGTGCACTGTAAAAAAATCCAACTAGCAAAATGTTGGCATAATGAGTATTTATTAGTAGTCTGGACAATAAGACATGAAAAAACTGACTGAACTCGTGAAAACAAGCTCATTAAAACCTCGCTGGGTCAAACTAAGGTTTAATTACTGAACAGACTTTCTAATGCCAATCAACACGCACAGAAGTTGGTTCGGAAGTTGGTTGGTTGGTTTGGCGCATGCGCGCTGTTACGTTTCTAAAATTGGCGCATGCGCGCTGATACGTCTCGGAAGTTGGCGCATGCGCGCTGATACGTTTCGGAAGTTGGCGCATGCGTGTTGGGTGCAGCGGGTATATATATATATTTTTTAAACATCATCTGGATTAGCAGCCCGTTTCTCCACCTCACAACGGACATCTTCTTTTAAACTTTTGTAAGTGGACATATTTATATCGAAGTCCTTTGTAGAAATTGTCTTAACATAAATGAGCGTTATTATATGGCGTTCTTTACGACGTACATAGAGCTTGGTGCAGTTGTTTATTTAACGTGAGACAGTGAGAAAGATGCAAGTCATCCTGTAACCTGAGCTCCTACAAACAATACATTTTGAGTTTACTACATTTATTTATTTATTTATTTATTTATTTATTTATTACAGGTGTTGCATATTATGAAGTATATTTACTGTATTAGAAATATTACATTTAGAATTGAATATTATTTCATTATTATTCACGGCACATGATTATTTTCTCTATATCCCTGCATGTGTGATGTTTGATTTATTGGTTATGTTGCTTATGTTAAGAGGAACTAACAGGTTACCTGCCTGGGCTTTCCCATGGGACAGGTGAGAGTGTGACACATGAAGCACGTGAGAGCAGTTTGTCTTAATAAAATAACTTGTTGCAAACTTAACTGTAGCCGCTTATTAACGCTTATTATGTAGCTTTGCATTTAACGTTTCAGAACACATTCTCTCAATATCCTCCTGGATAAACACATTGCCAGACTTCATCACAAGACCTCAAACTTTGCCATTTCATGTAAGTAAACATTTACAATGCAGTATTTTTTAATGATTTTAAGAACGAAGTATGAAGTTAGGGCAAAAAAATTATTCTTGTTATACCTTACTAGTTTACTTTTTTATGTGAGACTATTCATGCCCCATTTCGTTAAATATAACAACAACAAAAAAAAAGAAGTAAAAAGACTATTGAATATTTTGGTCAATATAATTGGTCAGATTAGCTCTGCACTAATGTTCAAAAGTTCAAAAGAGTTTTATGTTAATCAATGCTACATTTATTTGATCAATATAAAATATTACATTTATTTGATATAGTAAAACTGGAATAAGGTGAAATAATGTTAGACTTCAAAGTTTCTGTTGTCTACTGGAACGTACTGTACTTAAAACTGTAATTTATTGCTGTGACATTAAGCTGAATGTTCTGCATCATTACTCAAGTCTTTAGTGTCACATGGTCTTCAGAAATCCCTCTAACATGAGGATCTGATCATGGGAAAATCTCTTGATATTTTTGTATAGAGTTATCGCTTTTTTGCCAATTTTAATAATAAGAAGAATGTTAGCCTATAAAAATGTCTAATGCTGTCATTTAGTCCTGGGCGGGGGGGGGTGTATTGTTTCCACAAAACTCAATAAATCTTTCTTGATCATTATGAATGAATTAAAGAAATAGTGATTTCTTCGGATCATGAGACACTGAAGACTGGAGTAATGATGCAGAAAACACAGCTTTACATCACAGCAATAAATAAAACAATTTAAATACATTCCAATGGAAAAAAGCTGCTATATTTCACATTATTCCTGTTTTACTGTGTTTCTGATCAAATAAATGTAACCTTCATGAAAACTTGTGCGAGTTCAGTTAGATCTGCTCTGAAGCACAGTTCTTCTCTTGGAAAACATATAAGAAATAGAGAGATCGTATTTTGCCCATTACAGAAATGTAGATTCAAGCTTTAGCAGCCATCAAAGATTTCAGATGAATGCATAAGTAATCAGAGAAAATCTTGAAAGAAACAGAACCTGAGCTGAACAGTGAACCTGAAGCTGGGACTTCACCTTGTTCACATGTACAGTACAGTCGTGGCCAAAAGTTTTGAGAATTACATAAATATTGGAAATTGGACAAGTTGCTGCTTTTGTTTTTATAACAGCAATTTGCATCTACTCCAGAATGTTATGAAGAGTGATCAGATGAATTGCATAGTCCTTCTTTGCCATGAAAATTAACTTAATCCTGAAAAACTTTCCACTGCATTTCATTGCTGTCATTAAAGGAGCTGCTGAGATCATTTCAGTAATCGTCTTGTTAACTCAGGTGAGAATGTTGACGAGCACAAGGCTGGAGATCCTTATGTCAGGCTGATTGGGTTAGAATGGCAGACTTGACATGTTAAAAGGAAGGTGATGCTTGAAATCAATGTTCTTTCATAACCATGGTTAACCATGGTGACCTGCTAAGAAACACGTGCGGCCATCATTGCGTTGCATAAAAATGGCTTCACAGGCAAGAATATTGTGGCTACTAAGATCACACCTAAATCAACAATTTATAGGATCATCAGGAACTTCAAGGAAAGCGGTTCAGTTCTTGTTAAGAAGGCTTCAGGGCGTCCAAGAAAGTCCAGCAAGCGCCAGGATCGTCTCCTAAAGAGGATTCAGCTGCGGGATCGGAGTGCCACCAGTGCAGAGCTGCTCAGGAATGGCAGCAGGCAGGTGTGAGCGCATCTGCACACACAGGGAGGCCAAGACTTTTGGCCTGGTGTGAAGAAGGGCAGCAAAGAAGCCACTTCTCTCCAAAAAAAAAAAACCCCATCAGAGACAGATTGATCTTCTGCAAAAAGTATGGTGAATGGACTGCTGAGGACTGGGGCAAAGTCATATTCTCGGATGAAGCCTCTTTCCGATTGTTTGGGGCATCTAGAAAAAGGCTTGTCCGGAGAAGAAAAGGTGACGCTACCATCAGTCCTGTGTCATGCCAACAGTAAAGCATCCTGAGACCATTCATGTGTGGGGTTGCTTCTCATCCAAGGGAGTGGGCTACCTCACAATTTTGCCCAAAAACACAGCCATGAATAAAGAATGGTACCAAAACCCCCTCCAACAGCAACTTCTTCCAACAATCCAACAACAGTTTGGTGAAGAACAATGCATTCTCCAGCACGATGGAGCACCGAGCCATAAGGCAAAAGTGAGAACTAAGTGGCTCGGGGACCAAAACGTTGACATTTTGGGTCCATGGCCTGGAAACTCCCCAGATCTTAATCCCATTGAGAACTTGTGGTCAATCCTCAAGAGGCGGATGGACAAACAACCCACTAATTCTGACAAACTCCAAGAAGTGATTATGAAAGAATGGGTTGCTACCAGTCAGGATTTGGCCCAGAAGAATCTTTTTTTTCCCATGCAAACAGTATTGCATATTTCTAAATCTTTCTCTCATAATTAGAGTCTCCCTAATGTTAAATGTTATGAATACCTGAAAGTTTATCAAAACTGACAATGCACAACATTAGCGCCCTTTTTTCAGACTTCAAATATTGTGGCTCACTGAATGAAAACTGTCCTGGAAGATCTCGATGCGTTTATCCGTGATGGATCATCTGCACTATTCACTATTCTATTGATTCTCTGCAGGCACTTTGACAAAAATACGGCTGTTAATGTTTGTGTTGACATTATTAAGATATTTAAATTCTTATTCATTTTAACTCCGGCTCTTATTTTACTTTATCTGATCATCTCAACTGATTTTTAAAGATTTCCGAGGTGTTTCTTTCTGTACATTTTGTCTACATTAATCTAGTAGGAGCCAAAACGTTCATGGAACAAAAAGAAATATAAAAACATAGAAAAGATGGATGTCAAAAGTGATTTTTTTTGTACTCTTTATTACATTAGGCAGTACTCCTGATGGCGGACAGACCAGAGGGATGAAAGTGGGAGTTCCTATTGTACTTGAAGATGATGTCTCCCCTACGACTTTGACCAGTGTCATAAACCTTACTCTTGTGTTGTAGGAAGGGATTGTCTTGCAAGATGCTCCAGAACAGTTTGACCTTTGACCTGTTTGCCTTGGATTTCAGTACCAAAAAAATCGGAAGTACACTTTTGAGGTGATTGAGAATGGAATTGTGCACTCACTGCTCTGCAAGGGTACAATCCCTTAAGACTTAACTTCTCCTATGACTTTGCTTTTGTGAGCTGTTTTCAGACTTCAGATTATTATTATTTTGAACTCTTTTCCTTGTTTTGTGAAATTTAGACTGTAAAAGGCATTTTGCCATGTTTCTTTTTGTGTACGTTTATTTGAAAGTCATGGAATGTGGTTGTTGTGTGTTCCTTTTGGTTTAAAATAAAATTTGGAAGAAACTTTCAAGCAGTCAGTTACAGTTTTTTTCATTATATTGTATTACAAAAAATTTAAACACATATTTTGAACCCAATACATGTGACAAGTTCACATTTATTAAATGAATAAGTCTTTGAAACTATCAAATCACTTTTAACGTAACAAAAGAATATAAGTTGGGAGACCTTACTCAGTAAATTTAGTTAAGGCACCAACAAGTTGACTTAACTCAAAAAAGCTGTGCAGCAAGTTGCCTTGACATTTTGAGTTAAGTCAACTTGTTGGGTTAAAAGTGGAGTTAACTCAAAAAAGCTGTGCAGCAAGTTGCCTTGACATTTTGAGTTAAGTCAACTTGTTGGGTTAAAAGTGGAGTTAACTCAAAAAAGCTGTGCAGCAAGTTGCCTTGAAATTTTGAGTTAAGTCAAGATTTTATTTTTTACAGTGTGTGTGTGTGTGTGTGTGTGTGTGTGTGTGTACCTGGCACTGCATTAGCGCGTCCTGTAACGCCGCCCTCCTCTGCTGCAGAGCTTTACCCAGCCGGTCCCAGCGCGAGTTCATCTCCTTCAGCCTCCTCCTCAGCCTCCCGCTCTCCTCCGCATCCGATTGGACGAGCCTCACGCCGCTCAGGTTGATGGACAGCACTGTGGGCTTGTGGGTGTCCACCTCCTTCTGAAGATCCTGCACAGAGACAGGATTATGCATTTATTATACGAAAGATCATTTACTAATGTTTTTTTTTGTTTGTTTTTGTTTTTTTGTTTATTATTATTATTTGCTTATTCATTGTTATTAATATTGACAACATTTAATTAATTTTTATTTATGGATTTATTATTACTGAATGAAAAATCACTTAATATGTTATTATTTATTAATCAATTTATTTGTGTACTGTATTTATTTCTTATTTTTAGTTTTATTTATTTTTTTGTTACTACCTAGATATTATTATTTGTTATTAATTCTTTATTAAGTTATTTTCTTGTTAGGATTATTATTTGTTTATTTACTGTTATTGACATTTATTTTTTTTATGCATTTATTACATAAAATATCACTTATTAAATGTTTATTTATTCATTTATTTTCTCTTCTTATTTATTTATTGGTTTATGCTATTTGTTGCTACCTACCTAAGTCTAGACTATTATTATTACTATCATTATTATTGTTGTTGTTTGCTTACTCATTGTTAATACTAACATTTTTTTGGTTATTTATTTATCATTACTGTACTGTATATGAAAAGCACTTTTATTATTTATAATATTATTATTAATTAATTAATTTACACATTTATCTTAATTTTTTATTTAGATTTTTCTTACTACCTATATACGTCCTCATTATTATTATTACATTTATTTGTTATAAAAAAATAATAAATAATTTCAGATAAATAATTATTTATGAAATTTCATTTTCAGTTTTAGTTCTGATATTGATATTTAGAAATGGATTATATTGATTATATTTATTTTGGTTGCTCAGCAGCAGGGTCACTCGGGTCAGTCTCTGTGTATTCAGGTCAGTGAGCTTCTGTTTTTAGACTCGCACTTTCATACCAAAGACATGTGAAGAATTCACACACACATGCGCGCACACACACACACCATGTCTATCAGCTTATGAACACACTGTTAACTATAACAGCTCCTGTAAATTATACACACTCTAATTGTTAGAAATCACACATACACACACACACACACCTTGAGTTTTCTGATCTGTTGATCGATGGCTTGTATATCCGTGCTCAAGTCCCGCCCCTTCAGCTCGGCCAGCTCCGTCTCTGCCTGGCTAAGCCACGCCTCCATAGCCTCCAGGTCAGAGGTCAGCTGTTGCCATAGCAGCAGGTCTTCGCTGGAGTTATGGGACTGAGCCTGGATCAGCTCCCAGCGCTCGATCACACCTGCAGAGAGACACGAGACATCAGCACCGGCACGCTCCCCTCTGTAGGGTTTATCATCAGAAGTCACAACGCTCTGGACCATTTATTTCATGGTTCACGGTGTTCAATTATTTGACCAATGAGAATTCAGGATGCAATCACATGATCACCAACACGATTCCTGGTTCACAGAAACAGGAACTAAAACAGAACCTGGAGCTAAGCCATCCGAGTTTCTGAAAAGGTTCCTGTGTATGGAGCTACTGTGTGTGTGTGTGTGTGTGTGTTCTGGCTCGACGGTGACCTGTGTTTTGTGGTTCTGCGTTCTCGGGGTTGTTTAATCCGGCCAGGTCGCTCTCTTCCTCCTCCAGCTCTCCCTCTGCTCTCTTCAGAGCGCTGATGCTTCCTCGACAGTCTCCCATCAGACGCATCTACACACACACACACACAAAACAAGCTTTAATCAAAATAAATATTACAAATTACTCATGTTTCTTTCCTCTGCTTGTTTTCCATGACCTACATAAACAGTAGAAATACAAGAGAGAAAGATTTGCCCAAAATTTATTTAATTGTTATTATTATTATTATTATTATAGATAAACAAATCAATGAACATGACAGAAGACAATAATAGTTTAATTACTATAATAAAATTTCATATAATTAAATAGATATAAAACGTTGACACCTCTCTCTGGTCTTCATCATGAGAAAAAAAAGTGCGTAGAAGCTCTGACTTGCACCCTCTGAGTCAGGATTAGTTTTTATTCTTAGCTCACTTTATGTTTAAAATAATAATATAATGACATATAACGAATTAAAATCAGGAAAGAAGCTATAAAAGAAAAAAAAAAGGTGACCTTGCTGTGACCTTGACCCAAAAAATCAATCCAGTTCTTTGTTACGACGATAACTCGGTATAAATCCTACAAACACTCCATGTCCAGTTCTCAGACTGAATGTTTAATGCAGCATCATAACCTCGTCCTGGATTAAAAGCGTACTTACATAACCGCTGTACGACGCGTCCAGGACGTTGTGTGCCGGGTCACCTGCGAAGGAATAGAGTGTTAGAACAACATGTAAGAAGAAAAACAACAGCAACATGTTAGAGAGGAGTAAGAGAAGACAAGTCAAGTTTGTTTCTGCAAAATGGATCAGCATGCTACAGTATGAACACTGAGGAGAGATGACAGGGGATTAGTCCGAATCGATCAGATTCACGGGTCAAAGATGTCATGACGTAAACGAGTGCTTTTACTGTAAGTTTCCGTCACCGGATTGACTGGACAGATATAAATACAAACCGGTAAGAAATGTAAACGTTTCTCTAAAACACCCTTTTCATCAGGAAAAACTGATAAACCGGGGAAGAAAAATGGAAAAACTGAGGAACGAAACACAAAAAAGAGCCGCAAAACTGAAAGAAAGAAAAAAAAGAAAAGAAAAAAAAGAAAGAAAAATAAATAAATAAATAAATGAGGAGCTGAAAAAATGAGGAGCAAAACGGATAAACCAAGGAAGGAAAATGGAAGGACTGAGGAACGAAACAAAAACGAGCCGCAAAACTAAAAGAAAGAAAAAAAAAGAAAAGAAAAAGAGAATTTTTTTAAAATAAATGAGAAGCTGAAAAAATGAGGAGCAAAACGGATAAACTAAGGAAGGAAAATGGAAGGACTGAGGAACAAAACAAAAAAGAGCCGCAAAACTGAAAGAAAGAAAAAAAAGAAAAGGAAAAAAAGAAAGAAAAAAAATTAAAAAATAAATGAGGAGCTGAAAAAAATGAGGAGCAAAACGGATAAACCAAGGAAGGAAAATGGAATGACTGAGGAACGAAACAAAAAAGAGCCGCAAAACTGAAAGAAAGAAAAAAAGAAAAGAAAGAAAAAAAAGAAAAGAAAAAAAAGAAAGAATAAATAAATAAATAAATAAATAAATGAGGAGCTGAAAAAATGAGGAGCAAAACGGATAAACCAAGGAAGGAAAATGGAAGGACTGAGGAACGAAACAAAAAAGAGCTGCAAAACTGAAAGAAAGAAAAAAAGAAAAGAAAGAAAAAAAGAAAAAAAATTAAAATAAATGAGGAGCTGAAAAAATGAGGAGCAAAACGGATAAACCAAGGAAGGAAAATGGAAGGACTGAAGAACGAAACAAAAAAGAGCCGCAAAACTGAAAGAAAGAAAAAAAGAAAAGAAAGAAAAAAAAAGAAAAAAAATTAAAATAAATGAGGAGCTGAAAAAATGAGGAGCAAAACGGATAAACCAAGGAAGGAAAATGGAAGGACTGAGGAACGAAACAAAAAAGAGCCGCAAAACTGAAAGAAAGAAAAAAAAGAAAAGAAAAAAAAGAGAAAAAAAAGATTTTTTTTTTAATAAATGAGGAGCTGAAAAAATGAGGAGCAAAACGGATAAACCAAGGAAGGAAAATGGAAGGACTGAGGAACGAAACAAAAACGAGCCGCAAAACTAAAAGAAAGAAAAAAAAAGAAAAAAAAAGAAAAGAAAAAGAGAATTTTTTTAAAATAAATGAGAAGCTGAAAAAATGAGGAGCAAAACGGATAAACTAAGGAAGGAAAATGGAAGGACTGAGGAACAAAACAAAAAAGAGCCGCAAAACTGAAAGAAAGAAAAAAAAGAAAAGGAAAAAAAGAAAGAAAAAAAATTAAAAAATAAATGAGGAGCTGAAAAAAATGAGGAGCAAAACGGATAAACCAAGGAAGGAAAATGGAATGACTGAGGAACGAAACAAAAAAGAGCCGCAAAACTGAAAGAAAGAAAAAAAGAAAAGAAAGAAAAAAAAGAAAAGAAAAAAAAGAAAGAAAAAATAAATAAATAAATGAGGAGCTGAAAAAATGAGGAGCAAAACGGATAAACCAAGGAAGGAAAATGGAAGGACTGAGGAACGAAACAAAAAAGAGCTGCAAAACTGAAAGAAAGAAAAAAAGAAAAGAAAGAAAAAAAAGAAAAAAAATTCAAATAAATGAGGAGCTGAAAAAATGAGGAGCAAAACGGATAAACCAAGGAAGGAAAATGGAAGGACTGAGGAACGAAACAAAAAAGAGCCGCAAAACTGAAAGAAAGAAAAAAAGAAAAGAAAGAAAAAAAAGAAAAGAAAAAAAAGAAAAAAAAAATTAAAATAAATGAGGAGCTGAAAAAATGAGGAGCAAAACGGATAAACCAAGGAAGGAAAATGGCAGGACTGAGGAACGAAACAAAAAAGAGCCACAAAACTGAAAGAAAGAAAAAAAAGAAAAGAAAAAAAAGAAAAAAAAGAGATTTTTTTTAAATAAATGAGGAGCTGAAAAAATGAGGAGCAAAACGGATAAACCAAGGAAGGAAAATGGAAGGACTGAGGAACGAAACAAAAAAGAGCCACAAAACTGAAAGAAAGAAAAAAAAGAAAAGAAAAAAAAGAAAAAAGAAAAAAAAAGAGATTTTTTTTTAAATAAATGAGGAGCTGAAAAAATGAGGAGCAAAACGGATAAACCAAGGAAGGAAAATGGAAGGACTGAGGAACGAAACAAAAAAGAGCCACAAAACTGAAAGAAAGAAAAAAAAGAAAAGAAAAAAAAGAAAAAAGAAAAAAAAAGAGATTTTTTAAAATAAATGAGGAGCTGAAAAAATGAGGAGCAAAACGGATAAACCAAGGAAGGAAAATGGAAGGACTGAGGAACGAAACAAAAAAGAGCCGCAAAACTGAAAGAAAGAAAAAAAGAAAAGAAAGAAAAAAAGGAAAAGAAAAAAAAAGAAAAAAAATTTAAAATAAATGAGGAGCTGAAAAAATGAGGAGCAAAACGGATAAACCAAGGACGGGAAATGGAAAGGCTGAGGAACGATACGGAAAAAAACGAGAAGCGAAACAGAGACAAAATGAGGAAGGAAATGGTAAGACTGAGGACCAAAACTGAAAAAATTCAATTAAATTTGATTTATATAGCGCTTTTAACAATGTTCATTGTCTCAAAGCAGCTTAACAAAAGATTTTTGAAAAAGAAAATTAAAAAGATAAGTAGTGGAAGTGAAAAATTAAAGAGCCAAGGAGTCTCCAGTGTCAGTGCTTTGTAACAGCCAGAGTCAAAGTTGTGTCTTCAGGACAGACGAACTTTATACTCGCTTCAAGAAACCGTGAAAGAACGAGACGAGACGTTCCCCAGCGTGAACTGTAACTACAAGTGCACAAATCTGTATTAATGACCTCCTGTAAGACTGAACGGCCTTAAATCAGATCCATCTTTGACCCGTGAACACGCTCATGCCTGGCGGTGTCATGATGACGGCGTGACAGTCAGCGCATGCGCTCGTTATTACTGGATGGAAGACGAACACAGAGTGATTCCGGGTAGAAACGGCGACACTTTTTCATGCAGAGCTGATTTCATGAGCTGATTTACTGACAGGCACACGATTAAAACCTGGGACTGAATTAGCGAGCAGGTTTAAAAGGACACGCTCGGTGCGTACCGGAGGACGACCTCAGAGTGCTTTCTGTCAGTTTTATATAGGCCTCAGGACTCTCGGGGATCACTACGTCTGCGGAGAGAACCAGACACGAAAAAAAAAGAAGAAGCAAAACAGAAACAAAACACACCAGCTTTTAGCTTTTACTAAACACAGCTACAGTGTGGAAATGTAATGTACACGCATCCGTGTCTAAAACACACACACCTTTGAGAGGTGCGGTAGTGCTGCCTACGATGGCCTCGTCCTCCTGGCCCCGCCCCTTTTTCTTCGACACTACGGCGTGCCCCATGGGCTCGAGGTCGTAGTCGTGGTCCCACTCTAGCGGGATGGAATCCACGCTACCGGGGGTCTCGCGACCCGAGCAGTTAGCGCGCAGCGGCGCCGGGCTGACGGAGGCGGTCCTGCTGTTGGTGGCGGTGCTGGGTAAGGAGTTCCCCTCCTCCCACTGGAGGTCAGAGAGGTCACTCGAGCCGTCGAGGTCGAACTCCCGATCGGAACCGTCGCACTCGTCGTCGGGCAGCTGCGAACGACACGGAGGGGATTTTTCTGTTAGTCGAGTGCGGAATGAAAAACGCCGCCCTGGAACGGACGGGCGTGATGAAGTGGGATCGCCCCGATGTTGAATAAAGTGAGATACAATGACACGGCGTCTCACCGGCAGGCGCGTGAGCTTCCTGTAGTAGCGGTCGACGCGGCCGAACACTTCTCTGCAGTACCTCTGCAGCTCGTCCAGCTCCTCCTCGATTACCGCGGCGTCCATGGGCTCGCTCTTCTCCATCAGAGCTTCACCCTGACTGAACACGCTCCCGATCTTCCCCGCGTTCAGATCGATCTCCTGCTGGAAAGCCTGAAACACCAAGCGCACGATTAGCCGTGATGCAACAAGCCGATAAATACAGCGATAGCTACAGTATGCATGCGAACGCCCTGCTCCATCCCTTTTAAGGAATCATAAATTAAGCTTAAATGATGTTTAAAGTCTATTTATTTCATATTTTGCTTAATTTACACGTCTTTTCTAAACGTTATAATTGTTTTTAGATGCGAAAATATGATTATAGAGTTGGAAACTGGTAATATTGGTAATATTTTTGTGTGGCTGGAATGGATTATCCGCGTTTAAATTATTTCCTATGGGACAATGCGTTTCACAATACGACATTTCACCTTAAGAACTCGCCTCTGGAACGGATTAACTTCGTATGCCGAGGTACAGCCGTATTATTATGACAGAAATAACGCTTTTTTGCTGGCGTAGCCTACAGGAGTCATAATCACATATAGGGGCGGGGCTAATTTCCAAACATCAAACAGGAAAAACATACTGCCTGAATGGTCGATTTTTTTTTTTACCGCATTGAAATAACGTAAATAGATATATTTCGTATAAAACTAGAAACTCATACCTGATACCTAAATGCAACCACACCACTATCTTAAAAACAATCATTCATAAATAAATAAATAAATAAATAATAGACAAATAAACACTACGTTCCAAACAATACAAACTTAACGCTGAAAAGTCAGAGTTTACAATCTGTACATTCTTTTATCAAAGGGTTAAAGTGCGTGACTTATAGCGCCCTCTGGTGTCCGCGGATAAAAGAAGGCCCAGGCCGTTGGGGGCGGAGTTTATATTTCTGTCCAGTAGTTAGCATGAACGCGGTCCTCACCCGGAGCTGTTTGATTTTGGCCTGAACGTCACACTCGGAGAAGTGCTCGATGTTGGTGAGCTGCAGGTCCATCTCGGTCAGCCAGACCAGAACCCCGTCTCTCACCGTCTCAAACTCCTCGCGCTGGCTGATGAAGTGCTGCAGGACGACAACGTCATATTGTTCTTAAATCCCGGATGTTTTTTGGATTTTGATTGTAACCACCAATGTGAGAGGACCGGGGCTAACACAAGCTAGCAAACAGGGCTCTAGGGATTAATTACTGGTTGTGTAAGGCTGGCTAGCTTTCTATCAATCATGGATATTGAATTCACAGGACACAGCCGCTTAACTAGCTTGCTAGTGACCTTTCATTACGACACATTACAGCTAGCAAGAGCGGCTACTTGTATTATTGATTCAATATAATAGTTACCTGGATGCTGCATGCTAGCTGAAACTACAGCTAAAAGCTAAAACTATGCGCTCAACCAGCCAGCTGTAAATGTAGGCAGCTAGCTAGCTAGCGTAGCTAATGTTGCTAAACGATTACATGTTCAGCGCGGTCACCTTGAGCCTGCGCAGGATGGCCGCCACTCTCCTCTGCAGCGTGTCCCAGCGCTGGTTCCCATCATGCACCATTTGGCGAAGGCGGCAGGATGAGTCCGTTCGGTTCTCACGCGCCAGTCTGCGGTACTGCTTGTTGATGAGCTCGAGCTGAGTTAAACACTCCTGCACCTGCCTCTGAAACGCCTGCAACACACACACACACACACAGAGCATTTAGGGAAGCGCTGATGAATTCTAGATTGTGATTGAACCAAGACTTGTTCGTTGGCCAAGTCAAAATTTATTAAAAATCTTCTTGCTCGTCTTGCGGAACAGTCGCGAAACACGTTACTCGCAATCAGAGGTTCCACTGTATAACCTTGTTTTTACGTGGGATTTGCTTTGTTGTGTTGAGTTAATTCGCTCAACGATATCTCAATGTCATGTAGACGACGTCGCTTCAGCACCGTTTTATCGAAGTGAATCAAACTTTCACAAACGACCCAACATCTCCCATCCTCCAGTTTGTGCAAACGTTCCTTTGCACATCCACGTCCATTTTATTCATTCTCTCACTCTCTCTCTCTCTCTCTCTCTCACTCTGTCTCTCCACTCATTTACCTCGAACTTCTTCAGCTCCTCCTTGGCGACGGTGTAGAGAACTCCAGACGAGTTGGGCAGAGCTGCGGTTCTCTCCGACACCTTCAGCCAGTCCTCAAAGTGTGAGTAATCATCCAGAAATTTCTGCCACAACCTCCACGTCTCCTCGATCCTACACACACACACACACACACACACACACACACACACACAGATGCATATTAAAATATGCAATTAATCCTGTAGTGGATGGGCGTTACAGGTCAATTCCATCTACAAAAGTGGCGTTCGAGTAAAACCAGGACTTTTGATCTGATTCACGTCTGAAACCCTGGCCTCCCAGGAACTCCTTTAATGGCCCAAACATTAGAAGGTTCCAGGTTCATACCCCACCACCACCAAGTCGCCACTTGAGATGTCTAAAGAGACAGGACGTAGATGTAGTACATCCCGAGTCCTGCTTTGACTCGAACGCCCGTCATCGATAATGAACACGTGGGTGATGTCATGCGACACGACGCACAACACGCGTGTTTTGAAAAGGTTGTGCCTACAGTATGCACGCCTTATGAACTCGTACTTGAGCCTGCGCTCCATGGCCACGGCGCAGATGTTCCTCCAGCGGCGGTCCAGGCTGCGCGTGGCCTGCTGGATGGAGTCGCACTCGGTCTCGGTTGCGCAGGCGTCGCAGTCGTGCAGCAGCACCTCGCACAGGTTCAGCACTGAGGCCACGCCCGTGCTGTGCTTCTCAATGTCTCGCTGTAAATCCTGCACCAACACACACACACACTAAATTTAAACACAACACTGGAGACTCCTTCCGGAAACATCTGGTTACAGAAAACTTCGCCGTATGACGACTGTATGATCTGAGTAGAAGTGCGTCGTGACCTGCTGCTGGTTGAGTTTCTTCTGGATCTCGTTGCCGTCGCAGGTCTCGTAGACGATGGGCCGGGACAGTTCCGTCTCGATGTGTGTGAGCCACGCGCGCAGGCTGCTCATGTTCTTATCCAGCTGCTGCAGCGCCACCAGGGTCTCCTTCAGCTTCTTCACCCTACACACACACACACGGACAAGGAAGTTTAATTTTAAACCCAGACACTCCAGCACCAGTGCCATGAAACCCAAATGACCAGCTGCTGCCAAAGACTTTAAATCTGATCACTGCCACTGAAACCATGCTGAAGATGAAAACGTCATCATGTGGCGTCTCGCAGAGCAAAACACACACATACACACACACACACACACACACACACACACACACACACACACACACACACACACACATGGCCAGCCAGCTATAGCACACGACGAGAAGTGGTCTGTGGTGTAAAGCTGCATCCTGAAGAGCTTCTAATAAACTCAGACTGAAGAGAGTTAAATAAAGCCCAGGCAGCACTGGAGACGAGACAGTACAACCACTTCTGTTCTTCTGATAACGGTACAGAAACCCACCGTGTCAGCCTGCACTGATACTGCACCATGTCCTCCCTTTAAAACATACTGAACTTATTATTTTCCCTTTAAAACCTACTGAATTTTTAAGTAATAATTTGGGGTATTAAGGGAAGCAGTTCACTTGAATAAAAAAAATAAATAAAAATAATAAAGAATATATGAGTTTAAAATATAACTTTTTTTCCCACTTTAAAACATACTGAATTATAAAGTAATATGTTTTTTTAGGAAAAAGTTAAATTAAATTAATAATAATAATAATAATAATAATAATAATAATAATAATAAATAGGAAGAAATGTGAACAAAATCTAGATTTTTTTTTTGACAAAATGATTTTTTAACATACACACGTGGACAAAGTTGTTGTTACCCTTCGGTCAATGAAAGAAAAACTCACAATGGTCACAGAAATAACTTTAATCTGACAAAAGTAATAATAAATAAGAATTCTATGAATGTTAACCAATGAAAGTCAGACATTGCTTTTCAACGATGCTTCAACGGAATTATAAAAAAGAAATAAACTCATGGAACAGGCCTGGACAAAAATGATGGGACCCCTAGAAAATACTGAAAATAATGTGACCAAAGGGACATGTTAATTCAAGGTGTGTCCACTAATGAGCATCACAGGTGTCTACAATCTTGTAATCAGTCAGTGGGCCTATATATAGGGCTCCAGGTCGTCACTGTGTTGTTTGGTGGCATGGTATGTACCACACTCAACATGGACCAGAGGAAGCGAAGGAAAGAGTTGTCTCAGGAGATTCGAAAGAAAATTATAGACAAGCATGTTAAAGGTAAAGGCTATAAGACCATTTCCAAGCAGCTAGATGTTCCTGTGACTACAGTTGCACATATTATTCAGAAATTTAAGATCCATGGGACTGTAGCCAACCTCCCTGGACGTGGCCGCACGAGGAGAATTCATGACAAATCAAAGAGACGGATAATCTGAATGGTAACCAAAGAGCCCAGAAAGACTTCTAAAGAGATCCAAGGTGAACTTCATGATCAAGGAACATCAGTGTCAGATCGCACCATCCGTCGTTGTTTCAGCCAAAGTGGACTACATGGGAGACGACCAAGGAGGACACCATTGTTGAAAACAAATCATAAAAAAGCCAGACTGGAATATGCCAAACTACATGTTGACTTCTGGGAGAATGTCCTATGGACAGATGAGACAAAAATGGAACTTTTTGCCAAGGCACATCAGCTCTATGTTCACAGATGGAAAAATGAAGCATATGAAGAAAAGAACACTGTCCCTACTGTGAAACATGGAGGAGGCTCTGTTATGTTCTGGGGCTGCTTTGCTGCATCTGGCACAGGGTGTCTTGAATCTGTGCAGGGTACAATGAAATCTCAAGACTATCAAGGGATTCTAGAGAGAAATGTGCTGGCCAGTGTCAGAAAGCTGGGTCTCAGTCGCAGGTCATGGGTCTTGCAACAGGACAATGAGCCAAAACACACAGCTAAAAACACCCAAGAATGGCTAAGAGGAAAACATTGGACTATTCTAAAGTGGCCTTCTATGAGCCCTGACCTCAATCCTATTGAGCATCTTTGGAAGGAGCTGAAACATGCTGTCTGGAAAAGGCACCCTTCAAACCGGAAACAACTGGAGCAGCTTGCTCATGAGGAGTGGGCCAAAATACCTGCAGAGAGGTGCAGAAGTCTCATTGACAGTTACAGGAATCGTTTGATTGCAGTGATTGCCTCAAAAGGTTGTGCAACAAACTATTAAGTTAGGGGTGCCATCATTTTTGTCCAGGCCTGTTCCATGAGTTTATTTTTTTTTATAATTCCGTTGAAGCATGGTTGAAAAGCAATGTCTGACTTTCATTGGTTAACATTCATAGAATTCTTATTTATTATCACTTTTGTCAGATTAAAGTTATTTCTGTGACCATTGTGAGTTTTTCTTTCATTGACCGAAGGGTACCAACAATTTTGTCCACGTGTGTATATGGTTTTTGTTTTGTTTTTATAAGAATATCCCTTTAAAACCTACTGAATTTAAAAGAAATTATGTTTGCTATTTCTGGAAGCAGTTTATTTAAATAATAATAATAATAATAATAATAATAATAATAATAATAATAATAAAAAGAAAAGATGTGAAGGAAAAAAAAGAAACAAAGCAGACAAAATAACAAATTTTGACAATATTATTATTTAAAAAAATATATATTTGACATATTGTTATTATTTCCCTTTAAAGCTTACTGGAATTTATGTTATGCTTTTTCTTCTTCTATTTTTGGAAGCAGTTTAATTGAATAAAAAAATACTAATAAAAAAGTAATAAATAGGAAGAAACAGGTTAAAAAAAACATATGACAAATTAAATAAAGTTTTTATATCTAGCTAAACTTTGTCACTTATGTAGCAAATAAAATCAAAAACTTAAAAGAACAAATTCTAAGAAAAAATCTTTATAAAATTTGAACACAATATGTTCGCAGTCTGATTTCTTCCTGTGTAAAAATTCCAAAGTTTTCCATTAGTTACAGGATTAGTCGGAGAGTTTTTTTTCTCTATATATCCAGCACACTATTTCTGTAAGCGACTGGCGCGGGCCCACGGCTCGTCTCTAGTCTAGCGCGTTTCATAAACAATCCTGATGACCCAGTAATGATCGGCGCTCGGTAACTCACGGCCCAGACGTACGCAGCACAAGCCCTGAAGTCCTACACGCCGTGTGAGATGTGGTAAAAGTGAGAGCGCGGTCGTGCCTGGTGGTGTCGCAGTCGCAGTGTGGCAGGTCCGAGTCGGGTTCTGGACTTGGCTCCATGCTCTCTGCGGCCCGGTCCAGCACCATGAGGACGAAACACTCCGATCCCGATCACAAACAAACTCTTACTCCTGCTCACAAACTCGCTTTCGTCTCGACACCAGGTCCTCTGCAACTGTGTGTGTGTGTGTGTGTGTGTGTGTGACAACTGTTCCTGAGACAAGGAATGTAACAGTGAGCGGTGACTGAGTGACAGGAACTTCTGCTGCTAAAATAAGACTACAGTCATTAACACATGCCTGTGTGTGTGTGTGTGCGTGGGTGTGTGTGTACAGTAAACAATGACATATTTTCATTTCTCTTTAGAACATCTAATGTTATGTGTCGAATTAAATGACAAAAACACACACACACACATAGTTATAAAAAATAGTTTTATATATATATATATATATACATATATATATATATATATATATATATATATATATAGTTATAAAAAATATCAGAATTTTTATTTTGAGGTGATTAAAAAATTTAGCTTGAAATTGTCTTAAAATACATATTTTCTTATTTCAAAGACTTGATGCAAAAAACGAAAAATTAAAAGTTGCTTGTTTTTTTAAAAGCCAAAAAAAGTGAGAAAATTAAAAGAATAGAATATATATTATTTAATACAATATTTTATTAAATATTTTAATTAATTTAAATATTGAATATTCTTGTTATTAAATATTAACCATTTAACTAAACTGAATTATTTTTGCATTTTTATATTTAATTTTCTGTAGATTTGTTTTATTTTTTATTACCTTATTACATTCAAAACAGATAAATAATATAAAATACTGTACATTCATGCATTTATAAAACTTCTAAAAAAAAAAGCAGAAAAAGGAGAAAAACACATTTCTAAATATAATTTATTTTTATTTTTACATTTATTTTATTGCGAAAATATTCAGTATATTTAACTCAGGATATCTGTATTAGTTATAACATCACTTTTTACTTAAAAAAAAAATAGAAGAATCAACCTCGACTTAAACTTCCCTTTAATTCTTTATTGTTTATATTAGTCGCTTTGGCACTTTGCCTTATTATTTCTATAATTTATCAGTAATATTTAATCACATTCCAGATATGTGTTCTTGTTAAGACTCATCTCTCAACTCTAGCTGGAAAAAACAACAACAAAAAAAATAGTAGAATTTATCATTCTTTTTTAAAAATTATATTTCTTTTTTATTTTAACTGTACATTTACTTGTAATTTAATAAAATATATATTATTAAATGTACACTTATTTGTTACACTTGTAAATAATGATTATATTAATAAAAGTTTATAATTATAATATAAATATAATAATTTACATAGTAATAATGTAATAAACTTTTAATAGTTTTGTTTGATTTACTTTGCATTCAGATTTCATATTTAAAAATATTCAATATTACAGATATTTGTCATTCTCAAAACAAGAAAAATGAACAAAAATTTTTAAAAATATTATCATTATTTATTTATTTCAAATGTTTTTTAAATTTTTTAAATCTTGATCAGTTTGAATGCACACACACACACACACACACACAGTATATAGTATATAAAGACTGGGCGTGGTTATGTAACAAACCCCAGAAGCCGAGGCGCCGTTACTCACGTCCGCGTGTGTGCTGCTGAGACACCGAGAAACACATATTCACCGCCTTACACGTCACCCGACACGCTGAGCTTTCCACTGACTGTCGCCATGACGACGCTCTCACCCGGGCTAGCTAGTATCGGCCAATTAAACAACCTAGCATGCTAGTCGCAATGGGAATGCTGGATTAGATATTTGTACACTGGATCTGCATGTCGTAAAACATCCCGATACTGACTCACTAGTTTTCACCTGCAACTCCAACTTTATCCGCCAACTTGCGATCTGATTGGCCGAGAGGAACGACAGAGCTTTTAATTAATTAATTAATTAATTAATTAATTAATTAATTAATTAATTAATAGTTTATTAAATCACCATTTAACTCTCAGAGACAAACCGAGATAAACAAGTTAAGGAAGCTCTACTGTTAGACAGAGCAACATTATGTGTGTGTGTGTGTGTGTGTGTGTGTCACCTGGCTGCGATGAGGTCGAGCAGGTGCTGCCAGCGCTCGTTGACTTTGCTCAGCTTGTACTGGATCTCGGCCGCTTTGCTCTCGTGGCTGGCCTGAGCCAATCTCTCACCCATCAGCTCCAACTGCTGCTTATTCTCCTCCGCTACCGAGATCTCCTCCTGATAGTCCTGATACACACACACACACACACACACACACACACACACACACACACACCATTATAACATTTTCCTCAGCTCAAAACGTTGATAAGAACATGACCGTCATTTAATAGAGGAATAAACACTGTGTGTGTGTGTGTGTGTTGTGCCTCACCTTCCTGAGCTTCTCGATCATGTCCTCGATGCTGATGTCTCCGTTCTGAGACACTTTACTCTCCATCTGAGTCAGCCACTCGCACAGCTCCTTG
>QNUK01000146.1:319873-409873 GCA_013621035.1 Clarias magur | reverse complement strand
GGATTTGTTGCAGTAGCTAGCTTACAACAACTAGTTTCAGTGCAATTAAAATACACTACGGTTTACAAAAGCAACTCGTAAAAAGAAGAGGATCACAAAACCTACTGTAGGTACGCGACTCACCTTCAGCAGCGCGAGCAGCTCCTTCTTCCTCTGGTCCAGACGGATGCTGGCGCTCCTCCACCGCTCCTGAAGCTCCGTCAGCTCGTCCTGCAGCAGCGCCTCTGCCTGGGCATCGGCCGAGAGGAGGAGCTGCCTTCCCGCCTCCACGGCCAAGATGTAGCTGCCCTGCTGCCTCTGTAGCACTCGCTCCTTCAGCTAGGGGGCGGCAGAGAGCAGAGCAGAGACGTTAACGGGCCGATCCGAAAGGAGCGGTTTCAGGAGAAACCTTTTGGAGTGCGCGATGTTACTTTTACTGATTTGGAAACTTTGTGTAATAATTTAATGTTATATAATAAAAACAGTCCTAGAGACACGTTAAGAAAGTTACAAACCGCATATCTAAGCCAAGTTACAGTCATTGCTACTTATTTTGGTTCATTTATTCCTTTCATGCCACAGCAACATAACAAAAAGTTTTCTACCTATTAAATATCAAGAAGCATTTTCTCAGCTGCGGTCACATTTTGTGTTGTGGAACATCCGTGAAACTACTTCCTGTTCTCACTGATCTTATAACAGGCGTAAAACGGTCATTGATCTTGTTTTATTTCTCATGAAATTAATAAAAAAGAAAGCAAGTTATTGAATATGATGTGCCGGCTCGACTTTGCTCGGCTGTGCACATGTGGTCTGCGCGTTAAGGTTTTCACCTGTATGTGGTCGAGGACACCTCGCGCCTGCTGTAGCGCCGTGACTCGTCCTTCATGCTGCGGCTGCTGCTGCTGCAGTTCCTCCTCCGGTTCCATATCCGCCTCCTGCAGCCAGTGTCTCAGTTTGTCCGAGAGTTCGGTGTAGCGCTGCCACTGACACACCAGCGCGTCGATGATGCCCCGCCTCTGCTGCGCTCTCCGCACCACACCCTGCCACTGGTTACTCAACAGCGCCAACTTGAGGCCAAAATCCTCTCTAGAGGCCAACGCAGAGAGGGAGCGAAACAGCATTCGGTTTCTTTTAACATTGGTAGTAATAAATATCTGATCGGAAATTGTAAAACTTTACATTTTAAGCTTTTACTACACACAACATCAGGTTTAAAAATGTGTTGTTCTCTGGGGAAACTCAACAAGTTATACTGCATGTTTGCAAAAAGTCGAAAACTTCTATTGTACAATTATAAGAAAGCAATTATCAGATTAACCCATTTTTAGACGTTTGTACAAACGACGAGCTTTTTGTACTTCTTTCACTTGACGACGTTCACATTTTTGACCAGGATAAGAAATAAAAAAGCATTGATTTTTCTTTTCCTCCTAGAGATTCTCCTCCGCGGTCATATATTTCTCAAGTAAAAGTAGAAGTCCCACATTCACATGTGTAGTTGAGTACAAAAGTGATCACCTTCGAATTTACTGAAGGGTCAAACCTAGGGCTGAAACGATTCCTCGAGTAATCCGATTGCAAAAAATGATCGAGGGAAAATCTTCCGCCTCTAAGCTTTTTTTTTTTTGGGGATTTTTCCCCGATTTTCTCCCTAATTTAGTCGTGTCCAATTCCTCCCCGTCACTAGGGGGCTCCCACATTAAGGCTACTACTACCACTCAGCCGGGAGGGCCGAAGACTATCACATGTTTCCTCCGAACCACGTGACGCCAGCCGACTGCATCTTGCCGAACTGCTCGCTCGCGCACCGTTGGGGGCGGCGTAACACACTCGGAGGACAGCGCTATCTGCTCCCTCCGCTGCGCGAGCTCACAGACGCCCCTGACTGGCTGTAGAGCAGTGATTAATGTCGGAGCACTATGTACCTCTCATCCCTCCCCTCTGAGAGAGCTCGGCCAATCAGCTCTCTCTAGACCTCCGGCTGCGAGAGGTTACAGCACCACCCGGGAATCGAACTCGCGGTCTCCGGATGATAGGGCGAGCGCTTTAACCACTGCGCCACTCGGAGGCCCTCGAAGCTTCTTTTAATTCATTTTAAAAGCTTGCGTTATGTTTGTGCGCGATTATCCGTTTGGGCGTGACACAGCGCGCTTCCGGGTGCAAGCGGCCAGTAAACACAGGCGAAGAAGAAGCGCTTACGTCACCCGCAAAGCGGAAGGAGACGCAAACAGTTAGCTGTGTGTGTGTTGAACTGACGGAGCGTTCTGTAAATAAAATGATAAAATTATATTAAAATTTATTTTAAAGTTTGCCTTAATTTTTTTGATACTTGAAATACCTTTTTTTTTTTTGTGTGTGTGTGTGTGTGTGTGTGTGTGTGTGTGTTTGTTTTTGAACTGAGAAAAGGTAAAAAAATGTAAGAATGTATGGCTGTAATGCGCTTCATTCATCTCAGTCAACTTTAAGCTCTTGCTTGTATTGTGAATGATGACGAGGTTTATTTCTGATCGAAGGCTGTAGGCATTAAAAAAAATAAAAGTAGATTTTTCTAAAAAGGAAACCGATTAATCGTTGTAGCTCTTATATATTTGACATTGCTGTTGGATTAAGCAAAAGTAAATTTTATCCGATTACTCGATTACATTTTTGGTAGAATACTCGATTACTAACGTATTCGATAGCTACAGCCCTATTCGAAAGTATTTAGCTTGTATTATCTCACTCTAGCCTTTTTCATAAATCACAAAAAACGCTCTCTCTCTCTCTCTCTATTTCTCGTTTTCTTCGCTGCACAGAAACAAATTCATGCATATTTGCACACTCGCTGAACGCTGACCATAACGGCGCTTTTCCTCAAACGGGAGGTCACGTGACCAGCCGGACCAATCATGTTAGCTTGGTGACGACAACTGCAGGACGGTTCGTTTCACATGACCGAAGATTAATCGAAACTAATGACAGTTATCAGTACGGGAATTAAATCTAAAGCGTTTGGTTTACAACCTTTAGTAGTAAAAAGGCTACTTGTTTGTTTTTTTTTGTTTGTTTGTTTTGTTTGTTTTTGTTTTTAAAAGACAACATTTCTCAGACCTGTCTTCCACTCGTCCCTGATTCAGGAGCTGATGGCCGTCACTAATGATGGAGCAGAGGATCTGTTGTCGACTGAACATCTCAGCCTGGAACAGCTGCAGAAACAAACACACACACACACACACACACACACACACACACCCCGCGTTAAACACACATACTGTACTACATTAAACACACAGCGAGGCAGGCGAGGACAAACCTCACTCGGAGACGTGCTGTGCATTCAGACAGCTGAAACGTGGACAAAAGAGCTGGGGACATTTCATGTCAAATAATTAAAGGTTTCATGGTCAGGACGTAAACACTATTATAACTTTATCTTCAATTAACAATAAATTTAAACGTATTAATTTTAATAAAAATTTTTTTTTTTAGAATGTCAGATAAACTGCTACAGATAATCTGGGAACATTATAAAATATATATATATATTCTAGACATGAATATGCAGATTAGTGGACACTCTCAGGTCCTTCTTCCATCCCTTTTAGATAACAGCATGGCCTTGAGTGTGATATTGCTTAAATATATATTATATAGCAATATACAGTATATTATCGTACTGTGTTGTGTTATATTGTATTCTATTATTTTACATTATTATATGACATTATATTCTAATGTTGCTGATGTTAGAATGTAAACAATTATACAAGGATTTAAAAAAAAAAATCTGCATATCCATATATATTCATGGCTCTTGCTCTTTTATAATAAAAATAATAATACGGGTGTATTCTTTACTACGTTTCATTATTGACAGTTAATAACAGGTTATAAAGGCAAAAGCGATCTCACCTCATGCTCCCTCTGCTGCTCTAACAGGCTCTGGTAATTTCCCGAGATCTCAGCGCCGAGCTTCTCCTCGGTCTGGTTGAGGAAGCCGAGCCACGTTTCACACTTCTCCGGGAAAGTCTGTCTCTGCAGCATGACGGCCTGCAGCTTACTGCACACACACAAAACACAAACACACACACACACACACACACATACATATATTATTAAAAATAAAGAAAAATATAGAATTTTTTAAATTACATTATGTACAAATAATAAAAGAAAAGAAAAAAAGAAGAGAAAGAAAGAAAGAAAGAAAGAAAGAAAAATAAATAAGTAAATAAATAAATAACTAAAAAGAAAAATAGACCAACTCCCAGCTCTCTATTAATTTTTTTTTTTTTTTTTTTTTTAAATCAACAACCGTTACGATATTATCACGACGCCTCTGTGCCGGTAAACTCCTCCAGATGTGTTGCGTCTGTACCTGAATCTCTCCGTGCTGCGTGCTGAGGTGGACGTCCAGCTCCTGTTCAGGTTCTGCAGGTTTTTGATCTCCTGCTCATTCAGAGCAAGTCTGTATCCCAGACTGTTTAACCGCTCCAGATCAGGAGACAGCCGACTCAGTTTCAGCATCTGGATCTACACACACACACACACACACACACACACACACACACACACACACACACACAGACACAGACACGGTTTCTCTTGAGAAACACTACAACACACTCTTAAACAAACTGCAGTCATCACCGTATTGGATCGGACCTTGAGTTTCTCCATGCGTTCCTGCACGGCGGACAGATCCGCAGACCCGGCCGGATCGGACTCCTTCAGCACCTCCTGCGCCTCCTCGGGCCACCGACTCAGACGCCGCAGCTCCTCCCTGAAGCCCTCACAGACCTTCACACTCGCCTGGCGACCGAGATGTGGTGGTGTCATTAAGATGCTATTATTACGATGTTACTTACTAAAAAGCACTGAAACTGGAGACGCCTCCCTAAAGAAAACTTCGCTGTATGTGTTTATATGGATCGTTCGCCGTAAAGAGGCTCTGTGCACATGGTTACTATGGAAACAGCACCACCAGAATACAGTGCTATGGCATGAAAATATGGCAGTTACATGTTAATGCAGATCTAATACGTAACCACTTTATTAGAGTTATTACTGCTAATGATGTCACCTCTATCAGAGCCTGCTGCCTGCGGAGGGCGTGTCCCACTGTTGCTAGGCGACGGATGAGTGACAGGTAGTCCGTGTGGAAGGTTGCCATGGATGAAGGTTCCACCTGCAGCCTCAGCTGTTCCTCCACATCTATCAGCTGCTGCAGCTTGGCCTGGACCGAGGCATGGGTCTTCAGTACGTCCTGCAACAAGAATACACACACACACACACACACACACACACAAACATTAATGTGTCTCCTGTACAGTGTTCATGATAAAGTAAAATCTGATAAATGTTCTGTTCCTTTATCAGTTCAGGGTTTTGTGACTGAGAGAAACAGTCAATTAATGAGTCTAACTGAATCAGTGAATGATAGAGTTAGGGAGGGTGTGAGTCGGTGATGAGTGAGTCAGTGAGAGAGTCAGAGAGTAAGTCAGATGTGAGTGAATCATTGAGTCAATGAGTGAGTGAATCAGTGCATGAGTAATTGAATCAGTCAGTGAGTGAGTGAACTGGCGAGCAAGTGAATGAGTGAATCATCGAGTCAACGAGTGAGTGAATCAGTAAGTGAACCAGTGGCTGAGTGAGTGAATCAGTGAGTAAGTGAATGAGTGAGTGAATGAGTGAATCAATGAATGCATCAATAAGTAAGTGAGTGGGTGAATCAGTGAATGAGTGAGTTGGTGAATCAGTAAGTGAATCATTGAGTGAATCAGTGAGTGAGTGAATCAGTGAGCGAGTGAGACGGTGAATCAGTAAGTGAATCAGTGTCAGTGAGTGAGTGAGTGAGCAAATCAGTAAGTGAATCAGTGAGTGAGTGAAGCAGTGAGTAAATCAATGAGTCAGTGAATCAGTTAGTAATTCAGTGAATCAGTGAGTGAGTCAGTGAATCAGTAAGTGAGTGAATCGGTAAGTGAATCAGTGAGTGCGTGAATCGGTAAGTGTATCAGTGAGTGAATCAGTGAATCTGTGAGTAAATCAGTGAGTGAGTGAATCAGTGAGTGAGTGAATCAATGAGTCAGTCAATCTGTTGCGTGAGTGAATCGTTGAGTGAGTGACTAACATTTGCTAGATTACATATATTACCGATACTTTAGATACTCACATCACAGTCATGAATCCAGGTGTTCACTTCCTGTTCCGTTGCATCCCTGTGGGCGGAGCTATTGAGTAATCTCTCCGCCCTCTCTTCCAGCCTCTGTACATCCTTACTGCTGCTCTCGTGAAGCTCTTTATAGCCCTGCCACAGCTGCAGCAGGCTCTTACTGCTCCTCAGCTGATCTGAGATCTGCTCCAGCAACGAGTTCCACCTACAGTACACACACGCGCACAATCATAATGTATAATATGCATCATGCATTATGATGAGTTGATGAGAGCCGGACTTGTGTCGGGGTGACCTCTGACCTGTGGTTGACCTCGGTGAGGGTGCTGTTGAGAGACTCTGCCACAGTGCAGTGACAGTCTTTCAGCAGCTGCTCTGTGAGGGAGCCGAACTTCTTCAGACTGCTCTCCTGCTTCTCCAGCTCCTCCTGCAGACCCTAACATGACGGAGCAACACGCAAGTTAACATCAGCTCACACATGCACATGTACTCATACACTCTGCTCTATTCTTTAGCCGGATATAGCGGAAGAAGGATCTTCAGTACCTCAAGGTTCTCCACCTGCACGAGCACGGCCTCGGGAGAACCGGTGAGGAGCCTGAGGCGCGAGATGGAGTACTGTCCCTCCATCAGGTAGCCCTGGATCTCCTCAGACGCTCGCTTGTACAGACTCCACTGCTCCAGCACGGCTCGCAGGCTGAGTTTCACCTGGCCAACCTAAACATACGAGATTATAGGAAAAAGGGTTGGGGTTAAAACTTAATTATAAGGACATAATTGAGGTTCATACTTTCCAGGAACAGCCTCGATAATCATAAACGTGACCCGTCACACACAGTCTGGTATTAAGTCGGGCAGGTTAGATTTGCGCTATGGCCAATAGGGGGCAGTACGCGAGATGTGAAACCAAATCATCTGCAAATTTCTGCAGAAATTTGTTTCAAAATGTATTATTACAGTATCTTGCTGCTCCTTCAACAGAACCGAGAAGGCGTCAATCCTTAACATTGTTTTAAAGCACTTTAACAAACACCACCCACGGTGGTCGCGCCAGTTGTGATACACAAACATGCATTTTCTTCCCAACATAAAACCACACTGATGGAGTTATTTTTAGGAGTTGTTTAGGACAAAAAAAATCCATCAATTGATTGATTGATAATTTTCCGTTGTGTTGCTCAAACGGAACAAAACAAACAAAAAAAACCCCCACAAACACCAAAGTGAGCTAAAACAATAAGAGCGTGCTTTCTGGCAAAAAGAGGGATGTGATAACTAACTAACTAATTAATTAGTTATATATATTCAATAAGCAAAGATTCACTGTGTACACGGTAACCTTTTATTTAACACCTCATTATTTTCCCATGGTGCTTCATTATTTTCCCATGGTGCTTCAACCCGCTTCGAACTCACCATCTGATCCAAGCTGGTCCAAGCCTGATGTAGCCCTTTCAGCGTTTCCATGACGACAGCTGCAGCATCTCCTTTTTTGCCCTGGATGAGAGAGCATCCTTTCTCCTCCACTTTTTCCAGGTCTTTCTCCTTCTCCCTCACCAGCTCCTCCAGCTCCTGCATAAACACACAGCCATCAGCACTTACTGTAAGTACTGAACCTAAAGTATGTTCTCACCAAGGAGATCACACTAACATCACCATGCTAATCAGTGGCTCAGTGCAGGTGTGTACAGCACATACAGTCTACCACGAGTCTACATACAGGACGAGAAATAACGCTGTTAAAATGTGCTGTTCTGACGTATCATGGACATTGTGATGTCTTAATATTATTACACATTTATTAAAAAAATAAATAAATAAATAAACGAAACTAACCTGATGTTAATTAAAATGATAAAACTTCTTATGGATTAAAAAAAAAAAAAAGACATTTCAAGTTTAAAATAAAAAACAATTTTAACATTAAAAATAATTTTAAAAGTCTGAAACCGTTGAATAAAGATTCAAATGCTTATAAGAATCGTAACAGAACATTCTGATCATTTCATCTATTCCTTATTAAAAACCTAATCGTGACTTACTAGTTAAAAATGGTTTATGAATCGCTCTTAGCAAAAAAAAAAAAAAAACAGAAAACATGACGATTTATTTATCCAGCTGTTTAATATATCTGATTTCTTTTTACCTAAACAGAAGATTTTTGCACAGGATTTAATCATTGGTTCATTATCATCATCATTTAAAAAAAAAAAAAAAAATGCACAGGATAAACAAAAGGACGTGTGTATGAATTCTTATTGTAAAGAAAGACTCATGAGTGAGGATCATAAGCACTGAACCCATCGATCTGTTCCCCCAGTGTGAGTGTGTAATCACCTGGCAGTCCTTCAGCAGGTTCTGCACCGAGGCCACGTCCTCGATCCTGGGTTTCTTCTTCAGCTTCTCCTCCTGGGTGCTGATCCAGGTTTTCAGGATCTGGACTCCGTTTTCATACTCCAGCCAGCTCTCGAGTAAACTTTCCAACAAGGTGATCTGAGACACAGGGAGACACGACGTCACCATAGCGATACACCAGACTCATCTGCCATCCTCCTCACTCACAGATTATCGTTTTTAAAGCACCACCGAAGTGAGTAAAACTCTATTCTCTATTCCGCTCACTGCAGGGTTTGATACAGAGAAGCAGAAACGCGTCGTGCGTCGTTGTTAACTCGTGCCGCGCCTCCGCCTGAATGACTGACTGACTGACTGACCTTCTCGGTGATGAGTCCCTGCAGAATCTGCCAGCGCCGGTTCATGGCCCCCAGACGCTCGGCAAAGTCGGTCTTATCGCTGCGCTTCCCCTCCACGTCCTGACTGCTCATCTGCAGCACCGACTGGTTCACAAAGTCCACCGTCAGCTGCTTACAGGACAGGTCGATCCCGAAACCCTGCGCAGGGGGACGAGAGACTGTTTAAACTGAGCAGTAGACTGAGCACTGGACTGGACTGAGTTGATCTGAAATCTCTATAGACGACTCTAGCACAGTGTCTGTTCAGTGTGGAATCAAACTAATATATACCCTGTTTACTGTCTTATTATAGAAAAGTCTCACAAAGTGAGAGAGAGAGAAAGAATAAGAAAACAAACTAACAAACAAACAAGCAAATAAATAAATAAATAAAGGGGGAAAAAAAGTAATAAGGAAAATAAGAAATAATTTACATTATCAAAAAAAATTAAATAATAAAAAAGGAAAATAGAAAAACAAGAAAATATATAAATAACATGAAATAACAATACTATATATTATATACAGTATGTTTTTTTTTCAAATTAAGAAAGTAAAAAAGGGAAGAAGCAAAAAACAAGAAATAAATAAAAGAATAAACAAAGCAAAACTGAAATAATAGAATTAAAAGGATTAAAAAAAAAAGTTAAATACATTGAAGGGGTTAAATAAAAAAGAAAATATAAAAAAAAAAGTTGAAGGATGGTAAAAAAGCATAAAGAAAAAGGTTAAAACATTTTAAAGGGAAAAATGATAAAAGATATTTAAAGGCAACTAAAATCATAACAAAATAGAAACATAAACGATGACCAGGGGAAAAAAAGAGCACAAAAAGTAAAAAAAAAAAAAAAAAAAGAAAAGAAGCAAAGACAATTAAAAAAAATTAATTAAAAAAAACAAAACGTAAATGATTAGTTAAGAATGTAAGGCAAAAAATTTAAAAAGAAAAACTTACTAAGTAAGATGGAAAGCAGACAGAGAGAGAAAAATAAATAAGACAATAAAAAAAAGAAAAAGTGAAGGAGAAAAGAAGATCCTAAAGAAATGAAAACTAAATAAACCAAAAGAAAAGAACTAACAGACAACAAAAAGTGAAGGAGAAAAAAGTAAAGTAAACAACAAAGTTACTAATCCTACCCTATATACCGAGACAGACGACACACATACACACTCTCTCTCACACACACCTTGTATTTTTGGATGTAGGCCTGCACCACCTCTGAGCCCACTGCCCCCAGGATCGTGTCCTGGTCCTCCTGGATGACGTTCTCCATCAGGGAGATCCAGCTCATCAGCTCGGTGATGGCGTGACGGGACGCCAGCTTCTCCATCTGCAGCTGTACAGCACAGAGACAGTGTGTAAGAAGAAGAAGAAGAAGAAGAAGAAGAGAAAGGAATCTTCCTGTGTTTTATTCAACATCTGACCTGATGGAGTTTCTCCTGCACCACAGGGATGCGCGTGAGAAGCTCCGCCCACTGCGTCTCCACATGGCCCAGGTGAGTCCGGAGCGCCGCCGTGTCCACCTTCTTCAGCCTCAGCAGCTGGTTCCCACGACTCAGCACAGACGCGCGCAGGGACGATTTAGCGTCCACTTCTTTAGAGAACTCCTACAGACAGAGCAGGGGTAGGATGGGGAACGAGTGTGAGACAGGGGACAGGGTTTAAAATTTTTTATTTATTTATTTATTTAAACAGTAATCGTAAAAGTTCCTCTGATTTCAGGATGAGCAGGAAACTCCAGGACGGAGGTGTGTGGACGTAGCTGAGAACGTCCTCACTCACCAGGAACGCGTGCAGGTGGTCTCGGACTGTCTCCAGCTCCTGAGGAACGGTTACAGACTGCGTGCTCCAAAACTCCAGCCTGTCCAGAGCCGAGGACAACCACTGACCCAGCTCCGCCGAGTCGCTCTGGTACCTGGTGAGGAGGACAGAAGGAAAGGAAGAACGGTAAGCAAGATAAAGCATGTAAACAAAGAAAAAAAAAATTTAAACAAATAAACATGCAATTGGGTGCAATGAAGTGAAAAAAGTAAAGGATGTGTACAGTAAATGGAGTGTAAATTAGTGAAGTGAGACAAAGTCACGGCTGAATACAGCTAATGTAAACGTGAAGCAAGGGGAAATAAAAACACAGTATAAAAAAATTTAGAGTAAAAAAACAAAACAAAATGCAATAAAGAGTAAATGAAAACATAATGATACCGTGAAGACTAAATATTAACGTGTACAGTATCAGTAACTACACAGTAATGTAAAGTAAAAAAAGTCTAAGTGTAAAGTAACAATGAAAAAGTAAAGCGCAAAGAGCGAAGAGTCAAAAGCAAACAGTAAAATAAAGAATGAAAAAAGTAGAGTGGAACCTTGGATTGCGAGTAACGCGGTTTACGAGTGTCCTGCAAAACGAGCAAAGATTTTTAATAAATTTTGACTTGAAAAACAAGTCTTGGTCTTGCGCTGTGGAATTGTGGGTAATCGTCTCCCCTGCTTAGTGCTCGTCTCTTACTGGTATAATCAACATCTTCCTCTCTGTTTCAGCATGCCTCCTTTGTGTGCACACACACACACACACACACACACACACGCACACACATACACACACACATACACGCACACACACATACATACACACACACATACACACACACACACACCACACACTCTCTCTCTCTCTCACCTTTACACCCTGCTCCCCGGCTTCACACACACACACACACAGACACACTCTCTGCTCTACACAGAAACTCTGCTCTGTCGCGAATCTTTTCAAAGTTAAAGTGCTGGTTCATTTGTTTGTTTGTTTTTCTTTACAGCATTGATTCCGTTAGTATGCTCCTGCGAGTGTCATTAGGGAGATTTCTTTTTTTCCCGTTAAAACAGTGTTTCCGTTGTTTGTGTGTTTGTTGTGAAACTTAAAAATCAAGGTGGGGAGAGGGAGGAGGAGTTTTACTGTGTTAGACGAGGCGAGGGAAAGAGCTAATTCCACACACACACACACACACACACACACACACACACACACACACACACACACACACATACACACACGCACACACAAATACACGGCGCCTGTGCCTACGGCGCAAACACTTATCTGTCGGGATTTATTTAAACTTTTTTTAAAGGTAAAGTGCATGTTAATTTGTTTTATTTTTACTTTCTATATTGTATTAATTTTTTTATGTATTTCTTTTTTATGGGCTGTGGAACGAATAATTTAAGTTTTTTATTATTTCTTATGGGAAAATTCGTTTTGGTTTCGTTTTGGAATATGAGTCCACTTCCGGAACGAATTAAGCTCATAATCCAAGGTTCCAATGCTGTACAGTAAAAAGTAAAGGATTAAGTGTAAAGTAAAAGGCTTGAAGCAAAATAAAGAAGAAGGTAAGGAGAAAATATTAAAGAGTGAAAGATAAAGAGTAAAAAGTAAGATGTAAAGTAAAGAATGAAGAGTCAAGAGTAAAGAATACAGCAAAGAGTGTAAAGAGTAAAAAAAAAAGTAAAGAATTAATAAAAAAATATTTTATAAAGAATAAAGAGAAAAGAATGTGGAAAGAAAAAAGTAAAGAATAAAGAATTAGAAATAATGTCAAGAATAAAGATTAGAGTAAGGAATAATGTAAAGAGTAAATAATAAAGTGAATAAAAGAGTTAAGTAAAGAAGGATGTAAAGAGTAATTCATTAATTAAAAAGTAAGAAGTAATGAATATAAAGTGAAAAAAGGTAAAGAATGTAAAGAACAATGTAAAACAAAGAATAAAGTGAAATGATTAAAGAGTAAATAATGTGAATTTTATAAAGAACAAAGAGCTACATAAAGAGTAAAGAATGACAAGAAAAAAAAGAATGGTATAAAGTGTGAAAAGTGAAGTAAATAAATGAAAATAAATAAATGAAAGAGTAAAGTGCAATGCGTAAAGTAAATTGTAAAGTGTAGAGTGTAAAGCTGTGGAGTGTAAAGCTGTAGAGTGTAAAGTTGTAAAGAGTAAAGTGTAGAGTGTAAAGCTGTAGAGTGTAAAGCTGTGGAGTGTAAAGCTGTGGAGTGTAAAGCTGTGGAGTGTAAATTTGTGGAGTGTAAAGCTGTGGAGTGTAAAGCTGTGGAGTGTAAATTTGTGAAGTGTAAAGCTGTGGAGTGTAAAGCTGTGGAGTGTAAATTTGTGAAGTGTAAAGCTGTGGAGTGTAAAGCTGTGAAGAGTAAAGTGTAGAGTGTAAAGCTGTAGAGTGTAAAGCTGTGGAGTGTAAATTTGTGGAGTGTAAAGCTGTGGAGTGTAAAGCTGTAAAGAGTAAAGTGTAGAGTGTAAAGCTGTAGAGTGTAAAGCTGTAGAGTGTAAATTTGTGGAGTGTAAAGCTGTAAAGAGTAAAGTGTAGAGTGTAAAGCTGTAGAGTGTAAAGCTGTATAGTGTAAAGCTGTGGAGTGTAAAGCTGTGGAGTGTAAAGCTGTAGAGTGTAAATTTGTGGAGTGTAAAGCTGTGGAGTGTAAAGCTGTGGAGTGTAAATTTGTGAAGTGTAAAGCTGTGGAGTGTAAAGCTGTGGAGTGTAAATTTGTGAAGTGTAAAGCTGTGGAGTGTAAAGCTGTGAAGAGTAAAGTGTAGAGTGTAAAGCTGTAGAGTGTAAAGCTGTGGAGTGTAAATTTGTGGAGTGTAAAGCTGTGGAGTGTAAAGCTGTAAAGAGTAAAGGGTAGAGTGTAAAGCTGTAGAGTGTAAAGCTGTAGAGTGTAAATTTGTGGAGTGTAAAGCTGTAAAGAGTAAAGTGTAGAGTGTAAAGCTGTAGAGTGTAAAGCTGTAGAGTGTAAAGCTGTGGAGTGTAAAGCTGTGGAGTGTAAAGCTGTAGAGTGTAAATTTGTGGAGTGTAAAGCTGTGGAGTGTAAAGCTGTGGAGTGCAAAGCTGTGGAGTGTAAAGCTGTGGAGTGTAAAGCTGTAGAGTGTAAATTTGTGGAGTGTAAAGCTGTGGAGTGTAAAGCTATGGAGTGTAAAGCTGTAAAGAGTAAAGCTGTATAGTGTAAAGCTGTAGAGTGTAAATTTGTGGAGTGTAAAGCTGTAAAGAGTAAAGCTGTATAGTGTAAAGCTGTGGAGTGTAAAGCTGTATAGTGTAAAGCTGTAAAGTGTAAATTTGTGGAGTGTAAAGCTGTAAAGAGTAAAGTGTAGAGTATAAAGCTGTAGAGTGTAAAGCTGTAAAGAGTAAAGCTGTATAGTGTAAAGCTGTGGAGTGTAAAGCTGTAAAGAGTAAAGCTGTATAGTGTAAAGCTGTAGAGTGTAAATTTGTGGAGTGTAAAGCTGTGGAGTGTAAATTTGTAAAGAGTAAATTGTAGAGTGTAAAGCTGTAGAGTGTAAATTTGTGGAGTGTAAAGCTGTGGAGTGTAAAGCTGTGGAGTGCAAAGCTGTGGAGTGTAAAGCTGTGGAGTGTAAAGCTGTGGAGTGTAAAGCTGTGGATTGTAAAGCTGTAAAGAGTAAAGCTGTATAGTGTAAAGCTGTAGAGTGTAAAGCTGTAGAGTGTAAAGCTGTAGAGTGTAAATTTGTAAAGAGTAAAGCTGTAGAGTGTAAAGCTGTAGAGTGTAAATTTGTGGAGTGTAAAGCTGTAAAGAGTAAAGCTATGGAGTGTAAAGCTGTAAAGAGTAAAGCTGTATAGTGTAAAGCTGTAGAGTGTAAATTTGTGGAGTGTAAAGCTGTAAAGAGTAAAGCTGTATAGTGTAAAGCTGTGGAGTGTAAAGCTGTATAGTGTAAAGCTGTAGAGTGTAAATTTGTGGAGTGTAAAGCTGTAAAGAGTAAAGTGTAGAGTATAAAGCTGTAGAGTGTAAAGCTGTAAAGAGTAAAGCTGTATAGTGTAAAGCTGTGGAGTGTAAAGCTGTAAAGAGTAAAGCTGTATAGTGTAAAGCTGTAGAGTGTAAATTTGTGGAGTGTAAAGCTGTGGAGTGTAAATTTGTAAAGAGTAAAGTGTAGAGTGTAAAGCTGTAGAGTGTAAATTTGTGGAGTGTAAAGCTGTGGAGTGTAAAGCTGTGGAGTGCAAAGCTGTGGAGTGTAAAGCTGTGGAGTGTAAAGCTGTAGAGTGTAAATTTGTGGAGTGTAAAGCTGTGGAGTGTAAAGCTGTGGAGTGTAAAGCTGTAAAGAGTAAAGCTGTATAGTGTAAAGCTGTAGAGTGTAAATTTGTGGAGTGTAAAGCTGTAAAGAGTAAAGCTGTATAGTGTAAAGCTGTAGAGTGTAAATTTGTGGAGTGTAAAGCTGTGGAGTGTAAATTTGTAAAGAGTAAAGTGTAGAGTGTAAAGCTGTAGAGTGTAAATTTGTGGAGTGTAAAGCTGTGGAGTGTAAAGCTGTGGAGTGCAAAGCTGTGGAGTGTAAAGCTGTGGAGTGTAAAGCTGTAGAGTGTAAAGCTGTAGAGTGTAAAGCTGTAGAGTGTAAAGCTGTAAAGAGTAAAGCTGTATAGTGTAAAGCTGTAGAGTGTAAAGCTGTAGAGTGTAAAGCTGTAAAGAGTAAAGCTGTATAGTGTAAAGCTGTGGAGTGTAAAGCTGTGGAGTGTAAAGCTGTAGAGTGTAAAGCTGTGCAGTGTAAATTTGTGGAGTGTAAAGCTGTAAAGAGTAAAGTGTAGAGTATAAAGCTGTAGAGTGTAAAGCTGTGGAGTGTAAAGCTGTGGAGTGTAAAGCTGTAGAGTATAAAGCTGTAGAGTGTAAAGCTGTGCAGTGTAAATTTGTGGAGTGTAAAGCTGTGGAGTGTAAAGCTGTGAGACCTGGTCCAGTGTTTGAGCGTGGAGTCGAGGCGCTGCAGCTCTTTGCTGATTTTGGTGGTGCTGCTGAGCCAGCGCTCCCCGAGCTGCGTGAGTTGAGCCTCGAGCTCCGAGCAGCACACGCGCAGTAACAGTCGCTTCCCGTCCTCCAGGACCTGATAGAGCTGCTGCTGCCGCTCCACCAGGGAGCTCTTCAGACACTGCGGGACAGAGCACACACACTTCAGAGCGCACGCCGGGGGTTATTGATACGGACCTCCGGGGGGCGCTGCAGGAGGTGCGGGGTACCTGGTAGAGCGCGATCCTCTCACTCAGTCTCTCCTCGGTCTCCTCCACCAGGCCCACAGCCGGGATGCTGCTCTCCACCACCTCCAGCTGCTTGTACAGGGCCTGGTAGTCTCCGACGAAGCTGCTCCACTCCTGAAACACACACACACAACATAAAACCAACACTCAAACCTAATAGGGTTTATATAAACCTGTTTAATATAACACACACACACACAAACACACACCTCCAGGATGCCCTCGAGCTCGACTCCTCTCCTGTGCGCCTGCTTGAGGACGGTCTGAGCCTGAGCGACGGTCTGCTCCAGAATCTGAGCCTCTCTCTGCACCATCACCGCACTGACCTGCCTGAAGAATGCCTGAGTCAACACAACGTGGGCCTCCAGACCCTGGAAAAACTCCTACACACACACACACACACACACACACGTAAAAAAAAAAACAACAAAAGGTAATTACAGTACCATTGACAAAAAAATCAGGTTCCGACCCCTAGGACAAGTTCACACCCGATACACACCTTGTGCTTGTCCAGGAGGATCTGAACCTGGAGCGCGGAGCCCGCGGTCGTCTTCTGATCGACGGCCATTTTGTCCTGCGCCGTGTCCACGAGCTCCTGCAGGTCCTGTAAAGCTTTCTCGTACTGCGTCTTCAACACCAGCGTCTGGTTCAGAGCACTCCGCCTCGAGCCCACCATCTCCACCAGCTCCTCATACACGTCCTACACACACACACACACACACACACACACAAACTGCATGTCAGGCAGGAAAAATAAAGATAATGGAGCACTGACAGAAATCACTTTCCAACTGAAACAACATATCAGCTGCATTTCCAGGAAATCCACAACCCTGTTCAACCTGGAGAACTCGTAACCTTTCCAGGAACCTGGGAACCTTTTCAAGACACGAGGAACTCGTCCAAGAACCTAGGAACCTTTCGGACTTCAGCATTTATTTCTGGGGCTGTCTGTAACTTTTCCAGAAAGACAGCAACAGTTTCAAATATATATATATAGATTTTTTTTTTTCATGAGCTCAAACTTTATTTATTTATTTATTTATTTATCTATTTATTTATTTATTTTACATGAACCCCAAAACGTTTTTTTCCCACAGAAGCTCAATGTTTTAATAAAACTCAAGATCTTATCTACAAAAAACATAAATTATTTCAATTTTTACAGAAACCCAATACTTTTTTTTTTTTTTTTTTTTTGCAGACACCTTTTATGTTATTTATTAATTTATTTTGTACGTAAACACAACACTTTTTTTTTTTTAAACAGAATCCCAGTAGATTAGTTCACGCGAAACTAATAATCCACAAGCCTAGTATAATTTTCAGTAACATTTTCAGGAACCTAATATCTTTTTTTCAGAAACTCAAGAACTTTTTCAGGAACTTAAAAACTTTTTAACAATCCAATATCATTTTTCAGCAAAGGAACATGGAACATGATTACACTTCCAAAAAAAAAAATAAAAAGTGAAAAAATGCTTTTTTAGGAACTTTTTTCAAGAACCTTTTTTTTTTTTTAACAAACAGGAATTTTTCAGGAACTTAAAACCTTTTCGGAAACCCAACACAAAAATGCAGAAACACGAGCTTTTTCAGAACCTCTGAAACTTTTTCTAGGACTTTTTTTTTTTTAATGAAAAACCTTCAAGAGCATCTCCACCATTTTTAATTTCTGGATTATACTTTCAGTATTGTTTCCTTTCCTGGCAAAAAGAAAACAAACAAACAAAAAAAAAAAACCCCAGATGTGTACAGGCTCTGTCTCGTGGACTGCTTACACACTAGGCACGACGATTTATCGTCTATCCGGTACGATGCCTAGGAACGCTCCCACTCCCCCTCTCACTACTGTTCACATTATTATCATTATTATTATTATTGTTCTGTGCTTGAATACTCTTGCGTTTTATACTTTCTGATCCTTTCTAATATCAGCCCGTGGACCGGACGCCGTACCTGCAGTCTGAGCAGCTCCTGCGTGGTCACCGGGTCCGACTGCAGCGTCTCTCCTTTAGTCCTCATCTCACACACCTTCTGTTCAAACTCCCTCAGACTGTCCTCTGCTTCAGCCAGAGTCTGTACACACACACACACACACACACAGGTAAATAATAAATAATCAAGAAAAAAAAACAACAGAAAGCACAAGCATCTAGCTCGAGGGTCCTGAATTTAAATGTAAGAATGTCCGGTCGATAAAATTTCCTTCGAGTCAAGGTCATTTCGAATTTCATGCATGTGTCTGTAAAAAAGAATAAGCGATTTGTTCTTGTTTAAACCACGTTGTGTCTTACTTTCGTTTTTGTGTCTTCCACATACTCTGTCGACACACAGCAAACTACCTCAATGATTGTTCTGCTGAGTGACACATACAGTATAGCCTCGCCCGCCTCAAGGGGAAAAAAAGCGCTAGATTACTGATATTTATCAGAAAAAAAAAAGCATCCGGGCCATTTAACGATGTCTGCTCCGGACCACAAAGCGTCGTAGTTAAGAAGTCCTTTATTTCGTTTAAATTGAGTTTTTCTTTAAATATTGCGGTGGGTGAAAACATGTGACAAGGGCGAGCGAGCCGATGTCTGATCCGAACCTCCAGCTGTTTGGACGCCGGACGATCTGCAGCACCGCCCATCTTCTGCAGCAGCTGATGCTTCGAGTCGCACATCGCGGAGAACAACTGCCGCAGTTCGGCCTGGAAGAAGACGGAAAGTGAAAGACGTTAAGGCTTCGTCATTCCGTGAGTACGGTACCGTTGTACAGCACATGTATTTTTTTATTGAAAATGTATGCGATCTAATGATTTATCGTCTCGTCACTGACAACATTTTATTTATTTATTTTTTAAACCCACCATGATGAAAGAATTTAATCGCTAGAGAGCATTTCCGTCACAAACGTATAGAAAAATATACAAAAAGCCCCGCCCACTTTTCCATGTGTTCAACGTCTTGTATTCGCACCCTGGCCCCTTGATTCCTGGTTGGCTCTTTTATTTTAATAGCGCTTCCTAAACAACGTCTTGATAAACCATGTATTAAAATAAAAATACATTTTTTCTTAACGCTCGTTGAAACACAGCGATGCACCTGAAACGCGGTGTGTTCCTGCAGTCTGTCTCTGATGCTGTCACACCCCTGCTCCAGCAGCGAATCCATCAACCTGAGCCTCCCGTCCAGTCCGTCCAGCACCTCCTCGATCAAGTCGTCGCCTCCCCCGTCACATCCCTGCATCACCTCCTGACACTTGCACACCTCCTCTCTGACATTCTTCACCTCCTTATTCAAACCCTGAATGACAGACAGACACAGACAGAGAGACAGAGAGAGAGAGAGAGAGAGAGACGCTCATAAATCATGTGATGCATCGCTAATTAATTTTTCAGTTCGTCTAATCGATAATAGATGCGGCGTACCTCTAAATGACACAGCTGAACCTCTGAGTCATCAGACAGCAGCACGGGGCCGGAGAGCAGACTGTTCTCTGCTGTGTCTAGCCAGGCGGAGGCTGAACACACGGCCTTGTACAGATTCCTCTCCCGAGTGTGGTCGGGGTTAACGTTAGCCTGGTGTAAAAAAAACAAACAAACAAACAAACAAACAAAAAAAGGACAAATCGAAAAAACGTCCTTCACACAGAATCTTAGTACGTTATACTTATTAGTATATCTTAATATCTACCTCGGCTAGCTCCTCCTCTTTGTGGTTCAAAGTCTCGAATAGAGCACTTGGCGAGAAAACTTCCGGTGTGAGCTGATCACCTCTAAAAAGACTTCCTGGGCTGGACACTCGAGACCTCTGGTACACCTACATGTGCGAGACAAGAGCAAGGTCTAAAATCCCATCACCGCGCTCTCAAGGACGGACCGCACCGCACACGCCGTTTATTAGCATGACGGGTTTGTGACGTACCGAGCTGAGCTGCTCGTCCTGCATGGTGTTCACTAGAAGCTGCAGCTTGGTGTTCAAGTCTTTGTTCAGATTCTCCCACTTCATTATCATACAGTCCTGTTCGTTCGCGCTCGCACTCTCACCCGCATCCTGCAGGTCTGCAGCACTGTGATACAAAGACAAAGTCAGAAGAAAAAGAAGAAAAAAAAAAAAACACAAAAGGAAAATCGGTACCCTATGGTCATAAAAAGCCGAATGAAAGAGGGATTTTGAAGGAATGGCGCCCATTATCCAGGAGGACACACCTTTCTCCATTGGGCGTGGTTTGCTGTGAGAGAATCTCCTCCCCTCGGCAGGCGACAGACTGCATCAGCTTCCTCTGCTCCTCCAGCTGTGCCTCTAACTCCTACACAGCACAGACATAAACTACTACTACACTACGCAGACTGACCCAATGGGTCGTGGCCTAATATTCTAATGAGAATGTTTGATAAGACAGTGTAGAAAAGCAGCGATAATCAGGATATTTCCATTTTAAGTCTACCCGATCATGGAGTCACCAGAGCTGCGACACATGCACTTGCTAGCTTAGCTCTGGACTAGCACACCGATCTTAACCCCACACCCCTTACAGCCAAAATAGAAACTGTGTCTAGATATCTATGCCACTGTAGCAACGTTAACCTGATTAGAAATCAAGCACACGTTTAAGGTATGGTGAGGTGGTAGATATACACATCAGTTTATGGTGTAAGGTTTGTACCCGTTGTTTCTGCACCGTGTCCTGGTGCTGCTGGCTGCGAGTGGACCGAGCCTGACTCAGCCAGTCCAGTACGCTCGGGCTCTGAGACAGAGATGAGTCCGGCTCCGTCTCCTCCTGCTCCATCAAAGAACCCTGAGGTAACAAAGAAAACCTGCTGTTAGATTATTGCCATAGCTCAAACTCTATGGATAACCCTAACACTAAGCCCGTGCACTAATACCTACTTAGGTTTTTTTTTTAAATATATACATTTTAAACCTAACAGAAACCCTAACCAAAGTCGATGACTAATATTTCAAACCTCTGGATAATTTCTCAAAATCTACAGCCAATAACCCAAATCCTAGGGATAGTAACCAAATTGTAAGGCTAATAAATCAAACCCTATGGCTAATAACTCAGACCCCATGGCTAATAACCAAACCCCATGGCTAATAACCAAACCCCATGGCTAATAACTCAGACCCCATGGCTAATAACTCAGACCCCATGGCTAATAACTCAGACCCCATGGCTAATAACTCAGACCCCATGGCTAAGAACCAAACCCCATGGCTGATAACCAAACCCCATGGCTAATAACTCAGACCCCATGGCTAATAACTCAGACCCCATGGCTAATAACCAAACCCTATGGATAATAACTCAGACCCCATGGCTAATAACCAAACCCCATGGCTAATAACTCAGACCCCATGGCTAATAAATCAGACCCCATGGCTAATAACCAAACCCTATGGATAATAACTCAGACCCCATGGCTAATAACCAAACCCCATGGCTAATAACTCAGACCCCATGGCTAATAACTCAGACCCCATGGCTAATAACCAAACCCCATGGCTAATAACTCAGACCCCATGGCTAATAACTCAGACCCCATGGCTAAGAACCAAACCCTATGGCTAAGAACCAAACCCCATGGCTAATAACGCAGACCCCATGGCTAATAACCAAACCCTATGGATAATAACTCAGACCCCATGGCTAATAACCAAACCCCATGGCTAATAACTCAGGCCCCATGGCTAATAACTCAGACCCCATGGCTAATAACTCAGACCCCATGGCTAATAACTCAGACCCCATGGCTAATAACCAAACCCTATGGATAATAACTCAGACCCCATGGCTAATAACTCAGACCCCATGGCTAATAACTCAGACCCCATGGCTAATAACCAAACCCTATGGATAATAACTCAGACCCCATGGCTAATAACCAAACCCCATGGCTAATAACTCAGACCCCATGGCTAAGAACCAAACCCCATGGCTAATAATCAAACCCCATGGCTAATAACTCAGACCCCATGGCTAATAACTCAGACCCCATGGCTAATAACTCAGACCCCATGGCTAATAACCAAACCCCATGGCTAATAACTCAGACCCCATGGCTAATAACTCAGACCCCATGGCTAATAACTCAGACCCCATGGCTAATAACCAAACCCCATGGCTAATAACTCAGACCCCATGGCTAAGAACCAAACCCCATGGCTAATAACCAAACCCCATGGCTAATAACTCAGACCCCATGGCTAAGAACCAAACCCCATGGCTAATAACCAAACCCCATGGCTAATAACTCAGACTCCCCATGGCTAATACCCCATGGCTAATAACTCAGACCCCATGGCTAATAACTCAGACCCCATGGCTAATAACTCAGACCCCATGGCTAATAACTCAGACCCCATGGCTAATAACCAAACCCAACTCAGACCCCATGGCTAATAACTCAGAACCAAACCCTATGGCTAATAACTCAGACCCCACTAATAACCAAACCCCATGGCTAAAACCCCATGGCTAATAACTCAGACCCCATGGCTAATAACTCAGACCCCATGGCTAATAACTCAGACCCCATGGCTAAGAACCAAACCCCATGGCTAATAACTCAGACCCCATGGCTAATAACTCAGACCCCATGGCTAATAACTCAGACCCCATGGCTAATAACCAAACCCCATGGCTAATAACTCAGACCCCATGGCTAATAACTCAGACCCCATGGCTAATAACCAAACCTCTTGGCTAATAACTCAGACCCCATGGCTAATAACCAAACCCCATGGCTAATAACCAAACCCCATGGCTAATAACTCAGACCCCATGGCTAATAACTCAGACCCCATGGCTAATAACCAAACCCCATGGCTAATAACCAAACCCTATGGATAATAACTCAGACCCCATGGCTAATAACTCAGACCCCATGGCTAATAACTCAGACCCCATGGCTAATAACCAAACCCCATGGCTAATAACCAAACCCTATCTCTAATAACTCAAACTACAGCCAATATACCAAACCAAACTCTATGGCTGAAAACTCAAACACTAGGATTATTAACCAAACCCCATGGTTAATAATCAAACCCTATGGCTAACAACTCAAACTACAGCCAGTAACTCAAACCCTGTGGCTATTAACTCTAACTCCAAACCCTATGGCTTAACTAAAACCTTTTAACTATTAATTCAAACCCTTTAGCTATTAACTCAAACTACAGCTGATATACCAAACCCCTATGGCTAGTAACTAAACCCCATGGCTAATAGTCAAACCTAATGTCTACATTAAAAAAAAATATCTTAGCAAGTAAAAATATCTAGAATATAGTTAAATATATCTATACTTTCTTACAATAAGATTAAAACAAACTAAAACAAACTTGCAAATTTAGTAACATTTGACTAGAAATAATCTTAATCCTAAACTTGGTTTGTTGTGAGTTTATTTTAAGATGAAATTCTAGGTCATTTCTTGCAGTGTAACACCCCATACTCTACGCCTAACAACCCAAACTGTTTGGCGGTCACATTAGCCTTGTATCGCGAGTTTACTTGTGAAAAAGTAACAGAGTGACTTATTTTTAAAATGTTTACAATTTGCATCGGTTTCATCTCAGGAGTTGAGGTTTTAGGCCAAATGTTCAGAGCATAATTATACATCTCACTTCTCAGACTATTGAGAAGCTCCAAAGTTGGTGGCTGTGTCTCGGTCATGAGCGACCACAGTGAAGTGAACACAGCGGGAGTCACCACTGCTTACACACCTCTGCTGAAATGAACCCTGAGGGAAGCTTTGCATGAGGAAAACAGCCTTTCCCAGAGGTCTCCGTGTTCCCAACAATAACCTCGCTCGCTGGCTGCTCTTTTTGCTTTGCTATGTACACGGTCCTCACCGATGAGGCAGACAGTGGTTTCAGTATGACACAGGGGGACTGCGGTCGGGCTGGTTTCTCTACCACTCAAGTTTGTTTGATGCTCCGGAGACACGCGACTTCAGAAGACGGTTTAACTGAAACGTAACTGAAACTGCGAGACAGTACTAAGAAACGTATCCTGTGTGCTGAGGAAAAAAAAAAAAAAAAAGAAAATCCTCCTTTAAGGTGGTGTCTCCACTGTCAGCACTTTATACGAGTCAAAGCTAAAGCTGTTCCTTCAGGGCAGAGCATTATTTTTTTGAAGACGCTCACCTGGATGTGTGTGTGTTTGTCCTGCAGGATGCGCTGCAGCTCCAGCAGACTGGCTTTCAGGCTGTGCAGTTTGAGCGTGAGCTGCTCAGCGTCTCCGCGCATGCCAGCCTTCCCCTCCAGCAGGAGGCTCTCGCTGTGTACGGACAGCTCGGACAGACACAGCACCTTCTGCTCGATCTCCAGCAGCATGTTCTGTATGAACGCAGAATGGAGCAGAAATCTATGACATACAGTATACAGGACCTCTCATGTCTCTGGAACCGCTGGCTCACAGCGAAACAGCTTTAGCCAGGGTTATGACCTCATAAAAATATAAGAGCCAATCAGGTTTCGGTATGCAAATACACTCCATGAAAATGTTGCTTGTTCGCTGTTATTTTTACTCCTCTTGTTTGCATTTTTATTGAATGACTGGCTTAGATTTGTTTATTTTATTTTGCCATATCTTTTGGTTCATCAAACGAACAATTAATATGCACCTCTTTCATAAACACTTTTTAATCTGTTTACTGTTCGCCTTAGGCTTGTGAATGAGCTACTGCCAAAACAAATGTATCAATATTACCTAATCATATGTTACAGTTATTAGAATATAGTTACAGTGTCGAGAAGTGTAAAACAAAATAACAAAACTGAAAACAATGTAACAAAACCAAAAACTAATTGGGAAAAATCCAAAAACAAAATTTTTTGATATATCAACAAATTTGAGATATCAAAAATCCCTCCGCAATTTTGCGTCCTCGATGTCTTTAGATCACATCGGCCCGGTTTGGTGGCGATCCTATAAATCCTCTACGAGGAGTACATCAAAGTCCGTCGGGTGTGTTTTTGCGAACGACCCACAATAACTGACTTCCTGTTGAGTTGAGCCCAGGACATGCGGTGCGAAAGTTGTTCGGCTCAATGAGCTCTAAATGTGTACCGAGTTTCTGGTGGATACGTGCAAGTGTGTGTGAGCTTTGTGACAAATTCTTGTGTGGGGGCCCCTGAGGGCCCCGGGCCACCAGACCCTCTGGCATCCTAATGGCAGCAGATTCCAGCCTGTCTGCCAACTGTCATGAGTTTTTGAGCATGTTAAGACCCCCAGAAAGCCCAAAAAGTTGGGGGAAAAAATCCTTAGGAAAACAAGAGGGTACCCTATAGTGCTAGGGCCCTAAAAATAAAAAAATAAAAAAAATAACAAAACCAAAAAGACAAAATAATAAAACCGCAAAAACTAAATAACAAATCCAAAAACAAAATAAAACTGAAAACAAAATGAAACAACATAACAGAAAACACAACGACATATCCAAAACAGTTTGCGAATTAAATTCTTATTGCTGATTGGATGAGACATCTGTCACTCGACATATACTGTACAAAGAAGTCCTGAAGCCTCACGGCATTTAAATGTCATTGTGTTTCCTAATTTGTTATTATGTTGTTATTTTGTTTGCACTTCTCTGCCACCACATATAAGACTAACCACTGGAAGCAGAGTTTCGTTTGGGTGCGTGGTGGAGAATATGACATCATGGTGTAAGTTCTCAAGCCATCCATTTCAACAGATTTTTTCCCCCCGGAAAATCAACTAAAAGCAGCCAGAAAATAAATGATTGACCGCAAACCAAACTCCAGTTAATAATTTTCCAGTTCATGGTTTCTTAGCAAATGTTATGGCCAGAAGAATGAGGCGAGTACATTGCGTTTGTTTTTTCCTGAAAGTAGCGAGTAAACTGAGAAAAAAGTTCCTTCAAAATCATCTTGTACATGAGCTATAAACCATCCCCCACGGTATAGTACAGTATGATTATTATTATTATTATTATTATTGTTATTATTACTATTACTAGGTTACTTCAAGACATTTCACGCCTCAGTGTCTAATCAGAAGTAATTCCCGTGCCGCTCACCTGACAGTCGATCAGCTGCTCTTCCATGTCCATGTCCTCCGGATTCGGCTGGAGGGCGGAGCTAAGTGTCGCTCGCGTGCTGAGCAGCCAGTGATCGAGCTCCTCTGCCTCGCTATGGTAACGCTGCAGGGCCTGCTCCTGTCTCTGCTCCTCAAGCTGCTCGTTCAGCCGCTCCTGTACAGGAGAGATCAACACCCTGTTCCTCACAGTCACGCAGAATTACAGTAGTACTAGAAATTTTAATGACTGATCTTTAATCGATTACCTGCTGTTAAAGTTTAAACGATTGAAAATGTTTCAACTGATAATGTTTGTTTTGCATAATATTTCTCCTGTGTAGCTCATATACAGTATCTGTAACTTGCACACTTGCAGTTCAGATAGTGCACAGTACCGAACAGAGAATTTTTATATATTTTTGTTTTTATAGACAAGCAGGATTTTCGACTGCCTTATTGTTTTTCTTTTTTTTAATTTGTTTCACAAAACTAAAGTGTTGAGATTGTGTCACTATAACTGATTTAATGAAACTATAACTTGAGAATAATGTACATCATGGTACCACTAACAATGAATGATTATCAATTATTGGTTAACTGATTGTGTTCGATTACTGGTTTAACAAATATTAGAAACTTGCAACCATTTGCAGCCATTATTCATACTATTCATTAGAGAGTATAAACAACTATATTCTAAGTAATGGTTTTAGGGAAAATGTAAACAAATAAAAGACTAATAAATAAATAAATAAATAAAAACTAATTTCAAAAGTGACTAAACTAAAATAAATAAAATAAATATATATTTTTTAATTATTACAGTTCATGATCATAAAGTTATTACTTATAAATCAATGATTAATAATAAAAAGGATGGACTGGGGGGGGGTTAAAAGATGATTAATATCTTGATATATTTTTAAACACTTAAATGGACAACATTTAAATATTGTTTTTAAACATTTTACGATTTACAGATTTGACATACATTTGCGGTTAAACTTCTGATATTCCCGCTACCTCAGAAAAGCACACTGTATTAATATTATTAATATTAACAATATTCATAATAGTGATAATAAAAATTATAATAATGAATCATTAAAAAGAATTCATAATTAATTTATAATAGTATAAATATCATTAATATTTAATGTCTTACATGTTTCTCAGTAAATAATTATTAGAATAAAACATATACAATTAGAGGTTTATTACTGTAAACATCAACAATGGCTTCAACAATCTACTTCTGCAATTCGAACCTGTGATCTCTTAAAGAAAGCTCTGTGACACTTTACATTAGAACATCAATATTTGTTAAAGGTTTGTGAAATGTTTTAAAGTCTTTTTATTTATTGATATTAATAATTAGCTTGTTTTTATTCATCAGCTGTTTAGTAAACATTTTTAAAATGAGAAAGGCCACAAGCTTAAGATTCTCTGTTCACGATAAGACACTCGGTTTAACCGCAGACCTCTCTGCACAGACTCCTGTCGCGTGTGAAAGTACACTGTATGTCTCACCTCCAGGAGCTGGCGCTTGCCCGAGGCCTTCATGCGGATGGTGGCCATGCGTTCTCCCAGCACGGTGAGGGTGGAGTGCAGTGCCAGCTGGTCGCCGGCGTCCTGTTCGGGGCTCTCTTCGTCCCGCTGGAGCTCCTCCGAGAAACACGCCTGTAGAGCGGCGATCTCATCCTGAAGCATCAGGATCTCATCCATCAGCGCCTGGACATACAGATCTGGCTATTAAGAACGCACGTTTCTTGAAAAGGGATCTTGCGCACTTTCGCGGCAGCTCGCGGGAAGCTGTGAAAATGCCGTTCATTACCTGTAGGGGGCAGTCGTGTTCAATCTGAAGTATTGTGTGATCTCGCGGCATGTCGCGCGCCAAATTGCGGGATCTCGCGCGCCAAATTGCGGGATCTCGCGGGAAATAGCGCGCATTCTTAATGGCTTCTTCTTAAAGTCCATCATTTACACGAACAATATGGGACAGACTGGGGCGAGGGCGTGGGTTTTTTACTTATTTGTTTATTATGTTGCCTTGGTCTTACTAAGGACAAACAAAGGCACACTGCCGAAACTGAAATAGTGCACAATTTTTGTTTTTACACAATCATGCATGCTTTCATTTCTTTTAGTTTGCATGAAGATACTTCAAGTCTGCCACTATGTTACCCAGTTACAGTATGGCTATATACAGTATATACTGACCACATTAACTCTTAGTCACTTCCTTGTACTTATATTGATTTTTATACTTGTTTTAGAGAAACACCATAGAGCCAAAAGTAAGTGGACACCTGACCATCACACCCATAGGTGGTTCTTCTCCAAACTGTTCCTATAAATTCTGATCCACATAATTGCATAGAATGTCTTTGTGCACTGTAGCATTACAATATCTCTTCCAGCTGGAATGAGTGTCCTGGAAAGAGCCCTGAATGAGCTCAACCCCCCTGAACCTTTTTGGAAGAACTTGAGGCTTATTGACATCCGCCTGAGCTCACTAACGCTCCACACAGCCTTGGCCCAAAATCTAGTGGAAAGTCTGGAATGGGATGTCCAACAAGTACATATAGGTGTCCACAGACTTTTGGCTAAATAGCATATATGTATTTACTAGTTACATGTAAAGAATCTTAAAAAGCAATGGTACTAGCATAGAACCCTGAGGAACCCCAGGCACAACATAGTCAAAGTTTGTGTATACTAAAAGAAGTTCTTTATTGATTTATTCTTTAATGATTATACATGTGTGGTCCTTAAAAGTCCACACAAAAAAAAGAAACTAGTAAATAATTAGGATTTGATACTAATGTGATTCTCGGTCCCTGCTTCCCTCACCTGATGGGCTGCCATCTGGCTCTCGGGACTCTTTCCAGCTTCTAGCCCTTCGTTGAGTGAAGCCTCGATGGACTCCATCTTGGTGGAGATGGACTGTAAAGACTCTTGGTAGTGCTGCTGCCTCTCCAGAGCCTCGTACAGACTCTTCTGCTTCTCACTGATCTACACAGCAGTCAGTAAAGCACAAGCGGTCAGGAGTGCGCCGGGTAGTGATAACACTGTTATGTACGCTGATAAGAGCTGAGAATGGGATGGAAAATCATTTACCACGTTCTTTAGAGTTTCCCACGAGCGCTGTAGGTCATCCAGGTTTGCTGTGGCGGCGGATTCCATGGACTGGTCGTACAGCTCCTGTAGAGGAGCGCGACTTAACGGGGGTCTTCCTGCAGCCTGGGGAAGAGAGTGCATCAAATGTAGAAAAATATTTAGACCACTATCTAGTTCTAATGTGTTTACCTACATGCTAGTTAGAAGCTTCTACAACTCATGCAATACAAAGAATTCTCACTGTACTATTTAGTTTGTTTCTGTTTTTCGTTAAAATGAAATTTCCATTTAAAAGATGAGTTTAAATTAGGGCCAGTAGTGTATATAAGGCCATTAGCTGTAGCTCAGCTTATTGTGAATTTAAAGTAAAATTATCAGACGTGGGTGAAGTAAACAGATCCTGGACTCCTAGAGTAGAGATTCCTTTGGGGCAAACATTACAAGTACAAGATCTCTATTTACTAAAAGAACAGAAGTACTCGCCTTCAAATTTACTCAAGTTTCAAATTTAAACATAAGTCGAGGTTGGCAACTAGCTCCACTTCTGATTTCAAACACCTTTAACGTTATTAGCCGTGTCACGAACAAAAAGCACAAAAGGTCGTGCAGTTACGCATGGTAGTCAGCAGATAGTCAGATAATTCGGAATACATTGGTACCTCGATATACGAATGCCCCGCCATGAGAGTTTTCGCTTCAAGAACGTAAATTTCGCAAGTAATTAGCCTTGGCATGTGAAGCATTTGCGACATACGAGTGAACCGGATGTTCGCCAAGTTGCCAAGCGAAAGCCAAGCCAAGCTAAGCGGGTTTACATATTTTTTGTGGTTTTTTTTTATTTTTTGCAAACGGTAGCAAGAAGAAAACGAAGCCAGTTTCAGTTTGGTTTTTAAAGCAGCTGGTGACAAGAGGAATCAGAACTCATAAGGTTAAGTGAGGTTTAATGTCCATTTATTTCATATTTTACTTCATTTACATGCCTTTTGGTTATTTTTATATGCGACAATACGATTATACTGGTCATATTTTAGAACGGATTATCTGCATTTACGTTATTTTCTTTGGGAATTTCCTATTCACTATGAAATTCCGCCATAAGAACTCGCCTCTGGAACGGATTGACTTTCGTTGGGTAACGCAACACCATGCAGGAAAGGTAGTGAAGTAAAAGTACAGATACAGTATTTGCTGTACTTTAAAGGGGAGGAAAAGTAGAAAAGTATCCTCTAACGAAACCACTCAAGCAAAATACAGATTCGTGAAATATGCACTTAAGTACCGTAACGAAGTACATAAATACTCAGTTACCTCCATTAACTATTGAAGTTAACTACAGTAGCACAAAGATGTTTGTAGTCAGCGTTCACTTCATGTTACTGTAACTCTCTGGCTACATTACATTATTGGTTTTGTTATTTAATTTAACATCAGTCAGTACTTACTTAGGTGGTGCTCCTAAAAATGTACGGTATTAATGCCGAGTTTGTTCACATTTGAACTAATTTGTCAAAAAAAAAAAAAAAAACACCAACGTAAAGCTTTAAAGGTTTAAATGGAAGAAAATAACCATCATAATTATTTACAAATGTACACAGATACACCAGAGATAAAACCCCAAAGCAGGAATCGAGCTACACGAAGAACATATACAATGACATGACTTCATCCTACAAAACCCAGCTCTCCATTATACGGCTGTAATTTCAGACATTACTACACCCTGCGCTCCAACTAGCGCTCTCTGTGGTATGTTTTCATCAGCTCAGGAGGCGGTGCATAGAAGGAATGTGTTACTGTAGATACGAGTCAGCGGATTGAGAATGGCGGGAGGCACTCAACGCGTCATTTTAACATACTTTGTATATTAGATGTAGATTGTGTCCTTATGTATCCATATTATTACGAGTTAGGTGAAATTAAGATATGCAGAAGAAGAAAAACAAGAAGAAGAAGAAGAAGATACCCGTTAGTTGTCACATACACAGTGAAATTCTTTTCTTCACATATTCCAGTTTGTTCGGAAGCTGAGGTCAGAGTGCAGGGTCGGCCGTGACACAGTTGGTGGGGCTGGGTCTTGAACCGCTGACCTTCTGATCACTTACATGTCATTACGACATTTAAGAGTTATAAGCCATTATGACCCACATAAGTATCAGTTGTGTCATTGTCCAGAATCTGCGCATATCAGTAATATGACATTACGATCTGTATAAGTTCTTCTTCTTCTTGTTTCGAGGCAGGTGACACCCTGTGAGTTGCGTTACCGCGTCAACTACTAAACTTGATCTCCCTCAGTATGAGGTTCCCTCAATTGAGAAGGTTAACGCGAATCAGAGCGAATGAGGTGATTAGGGCAAGGTAAAGCGGAGGTACCTGGTTAAGGGAGACGTCAGCGTTAGGCCCGGGTGAGGGGGATCTGCAGGCCGGGGGGGAGGAGACCTCACTGTTGGTGCCCTCCTCACCCGACTCCTCCGTCACAGGAGACAGGAGAGTGTGACATCTGCCCGCCGTCATCTACCCCATCGCGCGGGAGGTGACGAGAGACACAGAGTGGGGGGGAAAAGGAAAAGAGAGGGATTTGCGGTTTGCGAGTTAATTCCCGAATCGGTAAAGAAGCTGACGATGCAGTAGAAAAGGAAGTTAACAGGAAAAGTACCAGAGTGTAGGTTTATTTACAGCACAAAGGATGTGACTAGTTTGAAATTATGCATCAGGTCTCACACACACTCTCTCTCTCTCTCTCTCTCACCCACCGCAAAATAAAAAAATAACTGAATACTCGTTCCATAGTGTTATAACAACTACAACTACAACTATGTAGACTTCTCAGCAAATTTGCATGAACGGACCATGACCAAAATTTCCAAATGACCCTCCTGGAACCCTCACCCAGTCTGAACCCGGGACGGCTTCCATGTAGGGCCGGATACAAAACACATTCTCGCGCTCAATTGGATGAGACTTGAGCCTTGAGCTGTCGGACTAAAAATAGATCCACTGCGCTAACAATGTCTTCTGCTCAAGCAGCAGCGGCAGCAGCAGCGTCTCAAACACACACACACACACACACACACACACACACACACACACACACACACACACACACTGTCTGACTGGGCCAGAAGGAATGTGTTGAGCAACGAGCAAAGCCGAACTGCAGTTAGCTCCTTTCTGGCAGTTAATGGGGAACTTTCTGTCCCACACCGATTCAGTGACACAATCGCAGGGCAATCGCTCACCCGGGGCAGGACTCAGAGTTTCCCGAGCCGCTAGTGAACAGCAGATCTGCGGTCCAAGCGAGTGTACAATACAGGAAGGAGGAGCATGAACCCTTAATGACGGAAGGACACTGAAAAAAAGGTCATTAGCTGCCCTGTGCACTATTCTTTTATAAATTTTTGCAATAGTCGTGCATAATATCCACTGCTGTTCAAAGCAGACGCGTGTTCGATTACCCAGGTTTCAGGCCTAAGTCTGTACAGCACAGGGTTATACATGTATATTATAACCTTAATCTTTTTATTTTTATATTTTTTATAAAAATTGACAAAGCATAAAATAAACCCTTTTATTTTTGCCACGTGCCATCATGACCACATCCGTAAGTATAAGGTTCATGTCATCATGACATCCATTAGAATGAGTTTCAGGTCATCACGACATTAATGAAAAAAATGATGAGATTCTTTTCATAATGACACAAAATATTAAGAGTTTCATGTCATCCATAAGTTCAAGATTTGCGTCATCATAAGATCCATAAGCATTAAGAACATGTCATCATGACATCTATAAGTATAAGGTTCATCATAATTATGATGGTCATCCATAAGTATGAAGAACATGTCACCATGACACCAATACGTATAAGGTTTGTGTCATCATGACGCCAGTATGTATAAGGTTCATGTCGTCATGGCATCCATATGTTTATGGTTCACGTCATCGTGACATCCATAAGTATGAAGAACATGTCACCATGACAACAATAGGTATAAGGTTTATGTCACCATGACACCAATACATATAAGGTTTATGTCATCATGACACCAATACATATAAGGTTTATGTCACCATGACACCAATACATATAAGGTTCGTGTCATCATGACATCCATAAGTAAGAGGTTCATGTCATCATGACACCAATAAGTATGACGTTCATGTCATCATGACGTCCATAAGAATAGGTTTTAGGACATTATGACATCCATAAGTATAAAAGTCATGTCATCATGACACATTATTATGAGGTTCATATAATCCACAAGTATGAGGTTCATATTATGACGTCCATAAGTATGAGGAACATGTCATCATGACACCAATAGGTATAAGGTTTATATCATCATGACACCAATACATATAAGGTTTATGTCATCATGACACCAATACATAAAAGGTTCATGTCATCATGACATCCATAAGTAAGAGGTTCATGTCATCATGACACCAATAAGTATGACGTTCATGTCATCATGACGTCCATAAGAATAGGTTTTAGGACATTATGACATCCATAAGTATAAAAGTCATGTCATCATGACACATTATTATGAGGTTCATATAATCCACAAGTATGAGGTTCATATTATGACGTCCATAAGTATGAGGAACATGTCATCATGACACCAATAGGTATAAGGTTTATGTCATCATGACACCAATACATATAAGGTTTATGTCATCATGACACCAATACATATAAGGTTTATGTCATCATAACACCAATACATATAAGGTTCATGTCATCATGACATCCATAAGTAAGAGGTTCATGTCATCATGACACCAATAAGTATGACGTTCATGTCATCATGACGTCCATAAGAATAGGTTTTAGGACATTATGACATCCATAAGTATAAAAGTCATGTCATCATGACACATTATTATGAGGTTCATATAATCCACAAGTATGAGGTTCATATTATGACGTCCATAAGTATGAGGAACATGTCATCATGACACCAATAGGTATAAGGTTTATGTCATCATGACACCAATACATATAAGGTTTATGTCATCATGACACCAATACATATAAGGTTTATGTCATCATAACACCAATACATATAAGGTTCATGTCATCATGACATCCATAAGTAAGAGGTTCATGTCATCATGACACCAATAAGTATGACGTTCATGTCATCATGACGTCCATAAGAATAGGTTTTATGCCATTATGACATCCATAAGTATAAAAGTCATGTCATCATGACACATTATTATGAGGTTCATATAATCCACAAGTATGAGGTTCATATTATGACGTCCATAAGTATGAGGAACATGTCATCATGACACCAATAGGTATAAGGTTTATGTCATCATGACACCAATACATATAAGGTTTATGTCATCATGACACCAATACATATAAGGTTTATGTCATCATAACACCAATACATATAAGGTTCATGTCATCATGACATCCATAAGTAAGAGGTTCATGTCATCATGACACCAATAAGTATGACGTTCATGTCATCATGACGTCCATAAGAATAGGTTTTATGCCATTATGACATCCATAAGTATAAAAGTCATGTCATCATGACACATTATTATGAGGTTCATATAATCCACAAGTATGAGGTTCATATTATGACGTCCATAAGTATGAGGAACATGTCATCATGCCGTCAATACGTATAAGGTTCATGTCAGCATAACACCCATAAGTATGATGTTTGTCTTGTTATGACATGTATAAATATCAACGAAACATGTCACTATGCCAACCTTAAGTATTAGGTGATGGAAATGTCATTTCAACATCCACAAATGAAGTATATGTTCTTGTGACATGTGTAAGTCGAGGTTGTACATCATTCTGTCATGTATGCGCTGTACTGGAATATAATACCAGTCAAAAGTTTGTACACCCCTTCTTTCTAACTCCACGGTCGTTCCTGATTTGTATTTCTCTCTACACTGTAGAACAATACTGAAGGCGTTTATCCAAAATACACAAGAATCTCCTCTGAACAGTTGATATTGAGATGTTTCTGCTACTTCTGATCTGTAAAGCTTCATAACGGCTCTAATCTGAGGTGCTGTTTGAGGTTAATTGGTGATCTCTGAGGCTTGTGACTCTAAATAAACGTCTCCTCTGCAGCAGAGGTTAGTTTTGGTCTTACGTTCCTGGGAAGGTCTTCATGAGAGTTTCATCATGGAGCTTGATGGGTTTTGCAACCGAACTAAACCAGAACAGCCGACTTTCGTGTCTTAAAATACTGTAGTAACTGACTGTTACTGTTGTTGTTTCTTAATTACTTAATGCCATATGTGTTATTTTATAGTTTTGAAAAAAATCTACTGCAGTATTGTTCTAGAACGAAAAAAAAATAAATCCAGACTTTGGACCGGTACCGTATTAGTACCAGCTGTACTGTATGTCCGTGTTGCATCTGTACAGTAGGTTACTGCGTTGCTATGACATGATAAGTTGTGTCACTATGATGACATAATTTACGTGTCCCGATGTCATACAGTATATACTATAATATGTTTCAGGTCTGCGTCACTGTGATAAACACATCAGCATTTCTTCATGACTTATGGAAATACACTTCTGGAACACTATATACCAAACTGTAACGTCAGGTTTCCTTCTACATTCAGGATCCAAACAATCTGTAATGACTGTAATGCATAAATGAGCTTTTGACATTATTTAAAGGTACAATACATTTGGAAATGACGTCCACCTCTGTGACAAAAATAATAAGAACTAAATCACGGACTCCCTGACTAGCTCCTCGGGTCTGGAAATAAAAGAATGAATCTGACTCTGGATGCTCATGCATCATAAACCAGCGTGTGTGCATGTGTGTGTGTGTGTGTGTGTGTGTGTGCATCTGCAAGTGTGTGAGTAACTCACCATGACGACCGAGGGGTGTGCTGTGGGGTGTTTGGTCATCTCCTCCTCCTCATCCTCCAGCTCCTCCAGGCCATCCGAGAGCCGCCCGACCTCGCTGACCGTCAGCAGCATGGTGGCGTGCTTGGCCTTCACCGTCAGCATCTTACACTTGGAGTTCAGGGCTGCAATCTGCTCCTGGTAACCTTTTATCTTCTGGGCCAGCTCCTGTCACATCACGCACGACTCTACATTACATCCCGTTAGACGCCTTCTCAGCTCTTACACAAGGCCGGCGTTTAATCCCGAGCGCAAGCGAATCCGGCATGGAGCTAAAACCACAGAGTTAAACCTGAAGAGCAGGGAGTGGACCCTAAGCACTGAACACACTCATGTTTCTCTCTCTCTCTCTATCGCTCTATCTCTCTCTGTCTCTGCTGGCTGTAAGGAAAAAACACCCAGCGATCCTGCGACTGCTCGATTGTGGATTCCCGGCCAATCAGAGCGCGTCCGGGGCGGGACCGTTACCAAGGCCCGGAGAAGAAGTCTGAGTGAATGGCGAAGCCGTGAACCAATGAGGGGAAAAAAAAAAAAACGGAGGAGGGAGACGTAAGGAGGAAAAAATCCGGAGAGCGAGGCAGAACTTCCTCTCCAATCGGCCACACACACACATTCGCACAAAGAGGAAAAGCCGGCACAGGAAATGACCTCAGCGAGAGAGAGAGAGAGAGAGAGAGAGAGGAGGGGAGGGACTGAGCTGTCTGTCTGTGATTTCCTTCCTTCCTCTGCACCAATCACAAGCAGCTGCACCACACACACACACACACACACACACACATACAGAGCAAGTGAGAGGAAGGAAGAGAGCTCAGATTACACATTCCTCATGAGGAACCCCTCCTCCTCTGTGCGCGCGCGAACACACACACACACACACACACACACACACACACACACACAGCTGTGACATGCCAGAAAAAGTCACGGTTGTAGTTTTATCTACGCATAGTGCAAAAGTTTGTGCACCCTCTACTATCCATGTTAGATTTTAATTAATTAGTTCAAATGTAAATGAAATCTTAAAGACCTTGATGCAATTTCTTTAGCCCAGAAACTTTTGATTATTTATTTGTTTATTTATTATTTTGTAAATTGTTTTAAAAAAGGTTTAGAGATTTTTAAAGATTTTATAAATCTTTTCTATATTTATTTTAAAAATTTTAAATAATATTTAAATTATGTTTTAAATTATATCTCTGCATATTTTATTTTATTTATATTTTCATAATACTAATTTAACTATGTATTTTATATATTGCTTTATTTACATTTCTGTCCTACTATTTTAATTAGATTTACGTTTAAATGTAACTATTGGTCTGTATTTTTTATTCTGTTATTTTAATAAGATGTAGATGTTTTATTAGATTAGTTTAATTTGTATTTTATATTCTGTTATTTCAAATAAACTTATATATTTTTAATTTTCAAATTTTACTTTTTGATGTTATTCCTTTTTTTAAATTAGATTTACATATTTTTATTTAGATTAGTTCATTGAGTATTTTTTTGTTTTAAATTGATTCATGTATTTTTTAGATTTTATATATAAATTTTATTTGTATTCTACTATTTTAATTAGATTTGTATATTTTATTAGATTAGTTTAATTTGTATTTTTATTCTGCTATTTTAAATAAACTTATATATTTATTTCTATTAATATATGTTTATACTGTTATTTTAATTTGATGTATTTTTTAAATTAGATTTACATATTTTTTAGATTAGTTCATTCTGTATTTTTATTGTTTTGTTTTAAATTGATTTATATTTATTTTTTTTTATTTTATTTAATTTTTTCCTCTATTTTGTACATTGGCTTAATAATTTTTATTTTATTTTACTTAATGCATATTTTATTAATTCTGTTAATTATAATAATTCTGTAAAATTATAATTTTAATTAAATGTACATATTTTTCAGATTTCATTTTATTTGTATTTATCCTTTTAGTTTAATTAGATTTATATATTTTTCAGGTTAAATTCTACTTGTATTCTAGTTATTCTGTTATATGAAGTAGTTTGACATATTTTTCGATAATAGCTATGTGTATTTATTTTACTATTTTAATTTAGTTTATACATTATACAAGTATTTTGTTTGTATTTTTCTTATCCTATTATAATATATTTTTCAGATTTGATTGTATTTATTTGATAAGTGAAACAAAATGTTTTTCCCAACAGCTGGCTTTCCATGGATTTACAGAACAGACCTGGATTTATTCGAGTCGCTCTTCTATTAGCAGAGTGAAACATTTCCCTGAGACAGCGCCACCATCAAGAACTGAAGGGGGAACTCTGACGGTCTCAATACCGATGTCAGTGTACTGAGACCGTGTTCCGGTACGGGTCCAGGTTCGCAGGTCACATGTGAAACGCGTGTACGGAGCGGTAAGGCGTGAGCTGTAGTGCAGAATCCGGGTCTCGCGGCTCACCTCATGGTGCTGAATCTGCGTCTGAAGCTCGTGGATGTTGCCCGTAGCGACGGGTCGGTCCTGAATAACCCGCTGCGCTTCCTCGATCATCTTCTGGAGGTTCTTTACTTCCTGTTCGTACTGCTCGTACTGCACCACGGCCTCCTGGGAACACGACCACGCGAGACGTGTAATCACCAAGAGGATGCACTCGGACTGTGTGTGTGTGTGTGTGTGTGCAGTACATTACCTGCAGTATATTGCACTGCTGGATGGTGGTGTGCTGGAGATGGCTGCTGTCCTGCTGTAGACTCTGCGCAGTGGCACACAGGGGGAGCTTGGCCACGGCGTCCTCGGGCAGCTGCAGAGCGCTCATGCACTTCTGTACGGCCTGCACCTGCACCTTAAAGCCCTCCATTTCTGTCAGCAGGTGCTGCACGACAAACATACATCATCATTTCGATGACCTCAGTGCCTCTCCCGAGGTCTCTGCCCTGACCCACCCTGACGCAGCACTCGTCTCGCGGCTGGTCTAAGACTCTCTCACCTGTCTCTGGAGCAGCTGCTCTCTGAGGCTGAGGCGAGCCAGCTCCGGCGAGGCCAGCGTCTCCTGAACCCTCTCTATAGCACGGTGGAGGCTCTTCACCTCGCTCTCCAGCCTGCTCAGGTCCTGGAACGAGCGAAAGGTCTCCGCGTCACAAGAGGCACTCGCTGTCATGCTCGGACGGAATGCAAGCATTGATAAGAAGACCTGGATGCCTGGACTTTTACGAGGGGCGTTCAAGCCAAACTGGGACTTTCGATATATATAATCCCCTGCCACACTAACGCACCTATCCAAGCGTTTCGCCCGTGCTTGGATACCAAAGTTTGCTCAGTACGCTGGAGACATGATCAGAGTGTCTGTCTGAATCGCCGGCCTCCCAGGAACTCCTTTAATGGCCCAAACATTTGGAGTGAGGTCAGGACTGTACAATAACTAGCAAGCGGTGTTGGTGAAAGATCGTGTGTACTGTACCGTTCACACAGACAGATGTTCGTGACAAGTCAGTTGCTTTTACACCTAAAGAAACTGCAGGTCTCGGTTTGACTTGAACAGCCCTTGTAATCCCTTGTGTTTTTTAAATTGCAGTGCATGAAATTCACACAATCCACAAACTCTACAGTTATAACACAAATGAAACAAATGCTACAGCAACAAAAAGCAACATGGGGTAAATAAAAAACAAACAAACAAACACAAGCAGGAATATCAATATTAAATAAGAACCAATGGCTACATAAAAAAAAAAAAAAACACAATTGACAAAATTAAATGTTTCTTATTAAATTCCTAAAATTTATATTAGAATTTTAAAAAAAGATTCATAAGCATTGTAATTCAGTTAAATAAATATAAATATTTCACTTATCTATTAATTTCCGTTAAACTCGCGTTCAACCTGATTGTAGAAATGTAGAAATGTTTATTATTGCAATATTAAGCCAGAATTTACAACAGACCAAAATTCACTGTTTAGTCATGTTTAGACATAAGCTGGGTGTCCAGTGTGTGATAAGATAAGTCTTTATTATGATTAATAATAAAAAATATTTATTTTTTAAAATTTTTTATTATTATTATTATTATTTTTAATTTATTATTATTATTATTATTTTTATTATTATTATAGTCTGTATTATTATTATAACTGTGTGTGCACAATTTATTATATATATATATATATAATTTATTTTTTTTTTTTATTTTTTATTATATTTTTTTTATTACTATTATTATAGTCTTTATTATTATTATAACTGTGTTATTTAATAAAATTATTATATTATTTAATATATATAATATATTATTTTATATATATTATATTTATATATATATATATATATATATATATATATATATATTTATTATATTATTATATTTTAAAATTATTTTCTTTCTTTTTAATTATTATTATTTTTATAATAATAAATTATTATTATTTAATTTTATTATTTATTTTTTTTTATTGGACACGGTTTAAACAAGCCAATAAGATTTGTCCCTGGCTTGTTCCTCTAAAGGGACGTGGCTCAGCAGTAGCTCATTTGCATAGACACTGAAATGGCACATTTGGAAAAGGAGTGAAACGGAGGGTATTAAAAACTCACACACACACTTTGGGTGAGCTCAGAGACTGGCGTTGACTTTAAGGAATTCATTAGAATCAACAAAAATCCAGCAAAAAGTCGTTGTTTTTAAAAAGAAATAAATACAACTAGATCATACAAATAGAGTTTCCTAGTACAGTTTGGAGGCAAAGTTGGGTTATACAGTACACACGGCAGCTTTTTAATAAAACCGGTAGGTCAAGTTTAATTATTATTTCTAATATGTGCTTTTCTATATATATATATATATATATAATATATATATATATATATATATATAAAAAAATCTGACATCTATAATTCCCCCATGACAACAGATCAGAGAATCTTAAGGAGAAGGAGACAGCGAGTGAAACTTGTTCTTTCACGTCGTATCACTGACCCACATTTCCCCCCAACACGTTCGACACGCTTAACAGGAAACTGCTCTCCTGAGACGCGTGTGTAAGTGGGTCAATTTTATCCTCCAGGTGCCTTGAGAATCATTTACCAAACCAGGACGTTACAGCGCAGGATTAAGATGGAGTTGTTTAATATGAAGGGAAAGAAACATCTCTAATGATAAACTTTATTATTACAGCAGCAGCTCTGGGCGTTGGTGTCTCAGTGGTGTGTAGGTTCCTCGCCTGACATACGGACGACCTGGTTTCAATGCTTCGTTGCATCAGAACCTCAGACATCACACTGGATCTCAAATATAGACAGTAACCAATGAAGGTCATTATATACAGTAGTGTTGTGTTTAACAACCATAAAAGGTTCTTAATTACACACTCAGGACACGTTTCTCCAGCCCCAGATGTTGAAAAGTGGCATCACTGCACACGATGCGCCTTAAACAGACACGAGGTTTTACTGATCCCGACTCGAATTAGCTTAGCATTCCAGCTCACGCTGCCTTCAAGCCCCAGACAGACTGTGGAGTGCATTTCTGCCCTAAACCAAGAGCGAGCAGGAACTATTACAGAGAGACTAAACCCTCTTGTCACGTCCGCATGGGTGGGCGTGCTTTTAAAATCCCAAAACTATCCATTAATTTGCGAACACGAACGTGAGAACGATGGTTTATACTGTATAAATTAATCTATTTGTCCTGATCTTCACAGAATGTTGTCCAAACTGGGAATAATAGATTAAGATGACATGTAAGGTATAAAGATCACCACTAGAGGGCAGGATTTGATCATGAATAAGTGATCAGCAACACTTCAGCGCTTATAGGGCTCAATTCTGGGCTTACTGCTGTATCTCTATATCTGTCTCTCTCTCTGTCACACACATGCGCGCACACACACACACACACACACACACACACACACACACACACTTATTTAACCATGTAAGGTATTTTATGCTGCATAATGTAAATATTTTTTTTACATTCACAATTAAATACAATACATACAAAACTAGACACTCAATAATTCAGCTTTTTCTTTTTAAATAATGAAAGCTTGTTTTGAATGTATATATGAGAAATAAGTGTGTGTGTCTGTGTGTGTGTGTGTGTGTGTGTGTGTGTATGTGTGTGTATATACAGTATATATCATACACACACCGTGTGCAGTGTCACTGTACCTTTGCGGCGTCCTGCAGGTTCAGCAGGCGAGTTTTGGCGCGTTGCTGCAGCTCTTCGGCGTGACGGCTCAGATCTGCCACCTGCTGGTGAAGAACGTCGGTGTGCACCACCTCTCCCAACAGCCCCACTCTCTCCTTCACCGCCTCCATCTCACCCTGCAGCCTGCGCCACTCTCGCAGCAGCGCCTGCACCGCACATGGTATTGCGCCAACAGTATTAATCACCCTCAGGGCCGGGCGATATGATCGTATACCAGTGATATCATGATACATTATCTCACGATACTGATAAACCTTGGTCAAGCGATATCACTTTTAACTTTCTTTATGTTTTTTTTTATTTTTTTTTATATATATATATATATTTATGGTCTAAACAGGTGAGGATCTTATAGAAAAAAAATGACATTATTGACAGATTTTTTTTTTTTTTTTTACAATTTTTTTAATCTAAATAAAATTATATTATACACAACAATCATTGTAAAAGCGTCCTCAAGTATCATGACGCTTATACTACTTTTCGCCACACCTCACACCTTCGATCAAAATCAAAGCCAAAGCATTCAGTTTCACTGTTGCACTATAATGCGTTATAACCACGGATTTATCACGCGCCCTCTATCATGCACATGCGCCGTGAGATTCTCGATTCTCGATCAGATCCATGTGTACCTGGTGAGTTCTGATTTGCTCCTGCATCATAGAGGCGGGGCTCCACACGATGTTAGCGGAAACCAGCGTCTCGGCTTTTTCTGTCCAGTTCAGTACCAGGCTCAGTCTCTGGTTGAACTCCTCGAAATGCTGATCAGCCTGGAACGAGAAGCAGGAGGAGATTGATCAGGAGTCAGGAGGCTGCGGCGTTTCAGTTTTCCGTCTGTCCTGGAAACGGAAAACTCGGCGTATTCACCTTCTTCAGCCGCGCGCTCCTTCCCTCGGCGAGTCTGCTGGTCTGAGAGTGGAGCTCGGTCAGTTTGCTCAACGTGGCGCCCAGCTGTCGAGCCAGGAGCGGGTTCTGTTCGCCGAACTCCTGCATGGCCACGTCCAGCTCAGACAGGGCGTGAGAGCAGTCCTCCAGCTCCTCACGCAGAGTCTGAATAGAAATAAACACCATGAAACACCATGATTATCCTACTCAGTGATCTCTCAAGGGGTTGTACACACGCAGGGTTTAGTTCAAGTTCACAACTGTTTCAGAGTTGAACGGGTTTCTCTTTTACCAATTTCTTTTGATTTACTGATTTCTTTTTACAAATATCATCAATGACTTATGAAAATCAAACTACTGATTCAGAGTCAAATCGTTTTCTCACGACGAGTCAGTTCACTTAAAGAGAAACTCTTCTGATTCGTTTTCGAATCATTTCTCACTATGAGCTATAAGTTCCGTTGAAAACCATCTACTGATTCGGGGTTGAATTGTTTTCCGTCATCTGATTCCGAATTCTTTTGAAGACGAACTCTGTTCAGAGTTGAATCGTTCAGAGTTGATTCAGATTTGAATCGACTCAGAGTTGAATCGTTTCCTGACTGCGGTCATGTTCAGTTGAAACCAAATTGTACTGATTCAGATTCAAAACATTTTTCTGCTTTTTTTTTGGTGGGGGGGGGATTTTTCTCAGATTTTCTCCCTAATTTAGTGGTGTCCAATTCCTCCCCGTCACTAGGGGGCTCCACATTAAGGCTACGACTACAACTCAGTCGGGAGGGCCGAAGACTATCACGTGTTTCCTGTGAACCACATGATGCCAGCCGACCGCATCTTTTCGAACTGCTCGCTCACGCACCGTTGGGGGCGGAGTCACACACTCGGAGGACGGCGCTGTCCGCTCCTGAAATCTGAACCTCGAAATGAACGACAAATAAGCAGTACCTCTGTCTCCTCCTTGGCCTCTTCTACATCCACGCTCTTCTGCTTCAGTTTCACAGAGATGGCGCTGACTTTGTCCGAGATGTCCTTCAGTCTGGCGGTAAAGTCTTCTTTAACGTCTCGGCTGTGCTGCACTTCTCTCTCTCGGCTCTGCACCTGGAGTCCGAAAGAAAACACTGGACCTTCCTGTATTTCTCTCGTCCCCATATAACTGTTTTTTTTTTCCTTTTACATTTGTGTTTCATTCAGATTCTATACATAAGACAAGGTATGCATGCGACGTGGAAAAGCAAGTGGGTGGAGCTTGCGTCCGAGCACAGATCCATGCTCGTGAATCCGACGATTCGGATGAATTCGACACGTACCTGGTCCTCTGCAGAGCCCAGCGCGAGGGTGACCTGTGCCAGCTGCGTGCTGATCTCGGAGGGAACTGCGGCGTGGAGGTCTTTGTATTTCATCTGCTGGCGATCCGCAATCTGCTCCAGGGCCTGCCTCTGAGACTGAACACCGCCATGAGCCGTCTAGCGCCGCGCAAGAAACCCAGACGTTTAGTCAGACAGCTTGTATAGCAGAAAGATATTCACAGAACACAACGGACGATACCGGACTGGGCGGTAATACATCCGTAATTAGGACGGACGGGAACAAGATGGTGCTTTAATCCCACTTTACCTCCAGGTCAGAGAGCAGAGCTTCCAGGTCGGCTGTAGGGCTGAGCAACAAGCCCTGTGTGTCCTGGATCCAGCCTTTAACCAGCCCCAGCTCCCTCTCCACTTCTTCTCGCTCCAGCAGCTCCACCTGCACCTGCTGCCGGCTCACACACACTTTCTGTAGCAGGCTGGAATTGAGAGTTAAGCGGGAGAGTAACTGCGATGTACGAAAAAATAATAAGGCTGTCAATATCAACACGTCAACGCATGTGATTCATCTATAAATTTTAACTGATAAGTCCAGATTGATCCTATGATGTTCAGATTGAACAGTGACAGTAAGGTTTTTTTCCCTTCGGCTTTTTAAATTCATGTGATGAAGTCAACAGATACTAATTCAGAAAAACGCATGATATTTTTAGCACTACCTCTCATATTTCTCCTGCATTGCCTGAATCTCCAGCAAACAGAAAGCATCTTCACTGCCGGGGTTGCTGGCCTGCTTGGTGGGCGTGGCCAGATGGCTGATCTGCGGTGGGAATGTTTGGTATTTAGGTGTGTCTTCTTGATTGCTCGTGATTGCCGGATCTGTGTTGTTGCTGGGCATCGTTAGCTGGGTGCCGGGCGTGGCTGTTTGATTGCTTGATGTGTCAAAGTGGTTGCTGGGCGTGGCTGGCTCTGTGGTGGACATAGTTGATCGTGTATTGGGTGTGGTTAGCTGTGTGCTGGGCGTGGCTGTATGATTGCTAGGTGTGTCTAAGCGGTTGTTGGGCGTGGCAGGCTGTGTATTGGGTGTGGTTTGCTGTTTGCCGGGCGGGGCTGTTTGATTGCTAGGTGTGTCTAAATCGTTGCAGGGCGTGGCTGGCTGTGTATTTGGTGTGATTAGTTGTGTGCCGGGCGTGGTTGTTTGATTGCTAGGTGCGTCTAAGTGGTTGTTGGGCGTGGCTGGCTGTGTATTGGGTGTGGTTTGCTGTGTGCTGGGCGTGGCTGTTTGATTGCTAGGTGTGTCTAAGTGGTTTCTGGGTGCAGCCGGTTGTGTGGCGGTCGTGGTTGATTGTTTGCTTGGCGAGGACTGTTGATTGACGGGCGTGGTGGGTTGCTCAAGGGGCGTGGCCGACAGCTTGCGGAGCCTGGTTGTTTGGCCGCTGGACGTCTTCAGGCCTGCGGTCTCAGAGTGGAGGAGGAGGTGGAGGGCGTGGTGTCTGAGCAGCGTCAGGGCGCTGTTCTCCCTCTCCACCTCTCGGCTGAAGGAGTCGTGATACTCCAGCAGGTTGTGTAGGGCCACGGTGCTGGCGGCTTTCTCCACCACGCTGTCGGGAACCCGGCTGTGCAGGTCCTCCGACACAGACCGCATCTTCTCCAGCTACAGGCGACAACAAGGGGGCACAAACTTAGCGGAGCGGTAGCATCCGTCAAACAAATGAGACTACAATCAGGAGTTTTTAATGTTCTGTAGGCGTATATACACACTGCCCGAAACGAGCACTAATCTCGACATTTTCTCGTCACTCTGCTGGCACTTTGATCTTTCGTACCTTTAATGTGTGTCTTTCATCTGGAAAGCTAGATAGGTTGTATTTAAAAAGAAAATAATTGAAGCATCAGGAATAGTCGTTGTTTCATTTGGCTCCAAGACACACGAAGAAAGGAAAGCAATAAACCGGCATCTAGGGCAGAAAGTAATAAACCGAGCATTATATATTACATAACAGCTCATAATGCATCGTGGATGCACATGGATGTTCCATCTCCAGGACTTGAAGCATGGTTTTATCGATATAACGGCACATTTTTTTGATTGCCGGTAATGAGAGAGAAGCATTGTCACATGGCATTTTGCCCTCTCTCCCCCCACACGTGTGTCACAAGGCCACGCAACAGCAATGAATCATCCTGAGGATCTGATGTCATACCCAGTGAAGAGGGCAAGAGGGAAAAGGAAGAGTCTAGCCCGGCGCTAATGCAAAAACATGCATGAAACCGAAGAACTAAAATGAATAAATTGTGTGTATGCAAAATAGTGATGTACTTTAAGATGCAGCTTTTTGCAGCTAAGGAATCCACATTTCCCGTCTAATTACATCACTTGCTAAGAAACCGGCTCGTCTTTAGGAGCACTGTGGCAGCCTGGCAATTTCCACCCTAAACCCATGAATAGTGTACTGGCTTATTACCAAACATTGCATCATTACTAAAACACTGAGCATGACCGAGGAGAAAGCCGGAAAATCTGGCTGATTCGCTGTAGAAAAGGATTAACAACCGTGCCTTTTTGCAATTTGCATTATTAAAGTTTTTTTTTTAGAACGTCTAGACCATTGGCTCTAAACGTATGAACGTGCCTTGAAGCTCTAAAACAACAGAGATAGAAAATGCAAGCAGAAAATGCAAAGGTTTTTCCTTTTTTTTAATTGTAATACAACCTAAAACAAAAGTGGAGACAATTTTATGATGCGAAAACAAACAAACAAAAAAAAAACACCACAATATTATATGCAGATGACACAATATTGAAATGTTTCGGACAGGAGTCTAGTACAATTATTGGTTAAAGAAAAGCGTTCTCAAATCATTGACCTGCGTCAAGCAAAGACAACAACTAGGGAGATCTGAAATAACAGAACTTATGTTTAGAACTGCCCAATGCATTAATAAAACTTTAGTAGTAAAAGTAACACAATGCGATGAGAACTCACAGGATTGGGACGAACCAGCTGTGTGTCCATAAGAAAACCACTTGTAAGTGAGACTCATCAGAAAAAAAAAGGCTTCAGTTTGCTAGGGAGCGTAAAAGTTTGGACTTTTGAGCGACGGAAAAAGGTCATGTGACCTGATGAGTCCCATTCCAGAGTGATGAGTGTCAGGGTAAGAAGGGAAGCGCATGAAGTCTTTACATCATGCTCACAACTTACAGCATGAAGACTGAACCTCTAATGTTACCTTCGATTAAAGCAATAAATATTCTAAGGGTATTAGGACATGAACTCAGGCATTACACAGTGCTACAGTATGTATGAGAACTTGTACAGATTCATATCAGACATATTAAAGTCGATGATGGTGCTCCATTTTCCAGCATTAAGTTTGCTATCTTACCTTCTCAATGAAACGTCTCCAGTCATGCACGGTGTCCTTAAGAGCCTTCTCCTGTACCTTAGCTACATTGGTTAACTGAGTCCATCGCTGTGACAGTGCGCAGACTGATCGAGAAACTCCGGTACCAGACACAGACTTCAGATCAACCTGCTCGGACTGCTCTTTTAGGCTTGACAGTTTCTCCTGACAAGCCTCCAGTCGGACCACAACATCCTATAAAGGCAAGAGATTGCGTTAGAACATGACGACAACTATCAATAAATTGCACTACGAAGAAAATTGAACGGACCCGGTGAAAACCAAGCTTGTCCTCGGCCTCTTGAAGAGAGCTCGATTTCGCCGAGTCGAACCCAGTCAGTTTCTTCTCAACTTCGCTCAGTTCATTTATAAGCATTTCTTTATCTTCATTAAATGACATCCACTGAGTTAGACTTCTAGAAAAAAAACACCAGAGAGCAAATTTAAACTGTAGGTTCTAGTTAGCACCAGACCCCTCCGATAAATCGGCAAAGATAAAAGTTCAGCCCAGGCGGTACCTGTTTAAGGTCTCCTGGTGACATCTCAGCTGCTTCCGGAGCTCGGTACTCTTTTGACAAGTGTTCTCATAACCTTCTTTAAGTTTCATAAAGACACCAGAGTCAACAAAGTCCTCCATTTTAAGGAGAATGCCCTCAATATCCTGGATCACCTCGCTTACGGTTGGTTCTTCAGTCAAAAGCTGTTTAAGTTCCTCGAGCCTCTCTGTAAGGTCATCCAATCCCAGTTCCTCGTTCTTCTGTTTTAGGGCAACATCCGCGTCTTCGAACCACTTGCCAGTAGACTTCAAGGCACTTTGGTACAACTGTATCAAGGATAGAGCTGACTGCAGGGCCATCTGCGGGGAAAACAAGATATCATTGTGGGAACGTTTAGAAATGTCAGAAATTCAAGGTATGAAATGTATTTTGAAAATACACAACAAAATATGCTTGCCTGTTTGGTCGAGAGAGATTGCTGAAGCTCTCTCGCCAAGTCTGCAATATCCTTCAAACAAGTGTCCATTTCACTGGGGAATGGCTGTTTGGCAGTCTTGTACCTTCGCCTCTCGTTTTGGTGAAAGATTTCCAGTAACTGAAGCCTAGATTTCATTTCTTTTTGAAGTGCCACCGCTGATCTGATCTCATCCTGAACAACATGAACGTCTATTTTCTGAAGAGTAAACAGACTTCTGAGATTGTCTCTAACCATCTTGAGCCACGCCAAGTGTTCTTTGATGACAATCTGGAAGCTAGGCTCGCCCTCAGCACATGACTTAGTACACTGTTCACATTCTTGTATGCACTTGGAAACGCTTGATTTCAATGCCTGAATCTGCATCTCCTTCATGGAAACTTGAGTCTGAAGGCTATCATGGTCAAAGTGCTGGTTGAACTCCGCTATCTGTTCATTTAAATCTTCAGAATAAGAAGTAATCTCTTCAAGCTCTTTGGCCAGTTTGTGCAGTTTGGATAATCTCTGCATGGCATCTAATTGCTTCTCGGAATTGAGTTTATCCGTGTCCTCCTTGACTGCATTAATGCCGCTGTCCATTTTTGTGATTGTGGCCCTGTAATCCTTTAATACATTCAAGGTACGGTTGAGTTGGTTAACTTTTTCCTTTGTCGCTTGATCAAGTCTACTATAAAGGCTTACTAGCTGGTCAATGACCTCACGTGTATATGGCTGTCCTGTGCAGTGGAAGTCCTGAGTTTTACTCTTCAGCTTATTCACTGCATGGAAAAGGTTTGAAAGGCCTTTCTGGATCTCTTCATAGTCACCGTGCACCCTTTCCCCATCTTCAAGACTTCCACTAGTTGACTGGTTCTCTAAGGCATCACACTGCTCCTGAAGTACCTCCAAAGCTTTGCGTGTCGTCTCGACGAGGGACTCCAATTCCCTGCGTTCCAGAGCCACGCGCTGGATCCTGTCTCGCTTTTCTTTGGTCGACAAAATAATGGCATTGTATTGTTGCGGAAGGCCGTTGAGCTTCTCGTCCAGGTAGCAGTGATCCACCTCGTTTAAGGTGGGAAGGATTTCCTGTCCTGCCCTCTGAACAATAAGTAACAGGTTCTCGTATGCTGAGGTATGATCCAAAATCTGCTGGTATTTGGCCAACTGGTTGTGCAGTTCAACATCATTTCTGTTGAGGTCTATTATGGGGAATGTGGTTGCTTCGGCATGCCTCAACCACTCGCAGATTCTATCCAGGTCGACTTTGAAGTATTTTCGAATAACCAGGGATCTCTCCAGGTGCTGTAAATGCTGTGTGCACCTTTGGAGGGAAACCTCGAAAGTTCCCTGAAGCTCCTCAAGCCTCTGAAGGGTCTCCAGCTTTTCGCCCTCAGTCGTATCCTTAACCAGTTCCCTTCCTTGCGTCCAAAGTGAGGTCAGTTCCACTTGATATGCCTTCAGGCTGCTACATATGTTCTTGCAAGCAGACACCTGCTTGGAGAGTTCATCTGGCAAGAGTGCCACATGCTCATCTGAAAGAACCCTCTGCTCTTTTTGTTTGATCCATCCAGCAGCCCTGTCCAAGGCCTGGAGGAACTGTGTCCGCTCAGTGAACGCTTTACTAAGGCTCTTGCGGTGGTGAGCTGCCTTCGAGGTTAGAGATTCCACCTCTGCTTGAACGTTCTGCACCAGGGTCTGCAGTCTCTTTTTCTCATTTAGTCCTAGATGAGAATAAATGCAGTCAGCCTCAGACACGGACTGATTAATGAGCTGCTGCTTGGCTTCCAGCTCCGCACAAAAGCTCAAGTGGTCAAACAGAAAGCTCTGCGCAAGGTCTGGAGGGGGGCTGGTTTTCAGCACGTCAGAAAGAGATGGCCTCTGCACCTCAGCCCACTCTTGGGCTTCGCGTAACTGGTCCTCTAAATGATTGAGGTCTTCAAGGGTTTGAATAGTATCCTGTACCTTCTGTTCAACCTGCATTTCACTTTGGGTCCAGCGTTGCTCCAGATAACCTACCTGCTCCTTGACAAGGTCTTTGTCTTCTAGACTAAGGCGTGACAGGATTGCATTCTTGTTATCCCTCAAGTCTTCTAATACACACCTCTGGTCCTGAAGGTCTATGGAGAGCTTCTTCAAGGAATCCAAACACCCCGCGGTGCTCTCTGTATCCGCCCTAAATAAGAATATATTATTACTAATTTGGGAAGATTTTTTTTTAAAGAAAATGCACATCAACAGAACTCATGCATTGGTCTTCATTGCGTAGGAGTTCAGATACATGCCTGGACAGATAATCCCATTCCTTGGACAACTGGTCGAACAGCTCTTCTGCCGTGCTGAGGCACTCTTGATAGTCGCCACTCCTCTGGAGATCCTCCTCTCTCTGCTCCAACAACTCCGCAGCCTGCTTTGCAAGCTCTAACCAAGATCTGCGCAGACGAACTATTTCCACCAGCTCTGGAGAATCCTGAGATGGCACAAGCCTACCGATGCTCTCTCTCAGATTGGTAAGATCAGCCTGCCTGGCTTGTATCTCCTGGATGAAGTCCTTCATGATATAAACAAACAACCAAGTAAGTAAATAAAGGATATTTTTAGCATATACATTTTTTTTTACCCCCTCTATAATAAGGTATAATAGAAATGATGACTTGATGGCAGATTGGAGGGGTTTCAGGATATTGGAGTTCTCATCTCTCTTCTTGCTGACAGCTCACAATATAACCAGAGGCATAATATCATCCATTTTCACACACAATGACCATACTGGCCTGGAGACAGCAATTACGGGCACGGACAAATCAATTCACACATCCGTAATTACAGCCAGGCATGAAGTCTGGAGGGTGGGCTTCACTAATATATGAAGCCGCCTGGCAGGATGGTAGTCACAAAAGCCATTAGATCTCTTTGGAGCACAATACAGCCACCAAAGAATAAACAGGAACCATTATAGAGAGGCGTTTCAATGGTTCCTAGTGCTCAAACCGATGCACCGGTGATAGGGTTAGGGGGTAATGGTGGTAGACGTCGAGAGAGACTACAGTTTTTCGAGGATGGAGAAGAATTCAAACGACATCGAATAACCTTGCGCTTGGAATATTTTTTCACCCATAGTTTCACAGAAGGTTTTATAATAAATAGTTTGCCTATTTACACTGCTTTAGGAAAAAGCAATATTACAAGAAGGGCTTTTTTTAGGCGCTCTGATGGATTTCTGCCAGATTAGGAGAGACAGCACGGTTAGATTGATATTGGGAATCTCTAGGCATAATTCAGTAGAAAAAAAAAATAATAAGCAAAAGATCTACTATCTCTGCCTGAAACTATAAAAAAAAAAAAAAACTCAGAAACAACAAGAACAGTTATTGCTATACTTATTTACACAAACACGGTCAGGCCCATAAATTTTGGAACAAAGATTCTTTGTTATACACATACAGTATAAATACAATGCCGACGCAATCATTTTAATGCAATTTCTGACGCATTACGACTACCAGTGCTAATTCAAAACTTCCAGTTGAACTACCTCACCTGCGCCTGGTCCAGCTGATTCTGAGAGACCTTCGGCTCGAGATCTGCTGGTCTTCTCAGCATGTTCTGCAGAAAGTGTTCGGCTTCTCGGAGACGTGCCTCGAGATCCGAACGGCAGCTTTCGATTTCTCTCCAGCTGTCTGCCAGTTCTTGGGATTCGAGCATCCTTTCCTCAATCTAGATTTAAGACAATTTGTGCGAAAAAAAAAAAAAAAAAAAAGTTTCATAGCCAGATGTTCCACTGTTCACCAGCTGTTAGTGTTGGTGGGTGTTTTTTATCTTTCATGGTTTCCCATAAGTGTGATAGATAAGTACAGATAGTATGCATAACAACTCATTCGATTCCAAATGAAAGATGTTAAATAATAGTAAAAAAAAAAAAAAAAAAGGCATTTTCCTCATTTTTACTAAAACGAAACTATTCCGAAAGAAAGTGTTACTATCTACTAGTACCGGAAGGATAAAACAAATATAAAAAAAAACGTAAAGTGAATGACTTTGTTGCAGGACTAAAACAGAGGGTCAGGTACATTACCTGGATTTTGACTTGCTGGATCTCAGCGGCGGTCTCCCGCACCTTCTCGTCCGTCAGGTCACACGTGGAGCATATCAGCTGCAGGTACGTACTGGCCTGCTCCTGAAGAGCTCGCTCCTGCTTCAGCTGAAGGTGCAGATCCATTGTTAATTAAACACCACTCTCGATAGATAGATACGTGCTGGACATGCAACATATCAACCTTCCTGTCCGAGGCATGTACCTGGATCAGCGCCTCCTCCAGGTAGCGTGGAGTTTGCGCAGGTGGCCGCAGTTCCTCCTGTATGTTGAACAGCCAGGTCTGGCACTGCTGCAGCGTGTCTCGCAGGCTAACGTGCCTCTGCAGCTCCCGGTCCAGGCTCTGATACACCTGCAGCGATTCCGAAAATTTTTTTGTACCTCGTTCATCACTGTCTTCCTTACTGTGAATATGATTAGTCAACAACCATCTGCTTTGAATTACTGTAGGTGGTTTATGTCCATGCGGTGATGCAGGTCAGGCATTTTATACAGTGCATAAGCAACATCATACTTATACGGAAGAATTTAAAGTAGAGGGCTGGTGATATGAAAAATGTTTTTGGCACAGTCCCTGAAGCTTAAAAAACAAACAAACAAACAAACAAACAAACAAACAAACAAACAAACAAACAAACAAAAAACACAACACAACACAACTTATTATCCGCATTAAACGTGCCGTTATCTCACACACAGCCGGGTAACCGCACGGCGATTATGGGTAGCCATTAGGGTCAAACTTGGTCATATGATTAATTTGTGTTAAAAAACAGTCATGTGTTTTATATCCTGACCAGTGCTATACTGGGAACATCCCACAAGAGCTGCAGTTTTGGTGTCGCTCTGACCCATTAAATCACACATCAGAAATTCATAATCTGGCCCTTTTTACAGTAGCTACACTAACAACATCTCACTACAATGGCATATTCATTAGGCAGCAAGTGAACATTTTGTCTCTGAATTTCATGTGCTGGATGCAGAAAAAAAAAATGAGCAAGAGTAAGGATTTGAGTGTCTGTGACAAGGGCCAGACTGTACAGTCTCCAAAACTGCAGCTCTGGTGAGATATTCCTGGCCTGCCCTGGTCACGACATACCGAAACGGGTCCAAGGAAGGGAAACTGGTGAACCGGCGAGAGGGTCACCGATGCACATGGGGAGTGAAGGCTGGCCCGTGTAGAAGAGCTACTGTAGGTCAAATTAATGAAAAGGTTAAAGCTGGTTCTGATGAAAAATGTGCATCACTGTTTTTGGTGGCAAAAATGGGGACCTACTCAATATTAGATCATAAAGTTATGGCTGATCAGTGTACATTGTTATTATTATTATTATTATTATTATTATTATTATTATTATTAGGGGTGCCAAAAATATTGTTTTTGAAAGGAAACTGTAGTCAAAAAGGAAATCAGTTTCTGGTATCTGTCTGAGTTGTGGGTATCTGTCTGAATTCTGCATGATGTTTATTGTAAACAATCCGTCTGGCCATTTAAAGTCTGTTTGCGACAGATTTTATTTTGTGTAATTGTTCAGTAAACCCACACAAACAGGGCCGGGAGCGTTAAACTGGGTCAGGGCCATGTTGATGAGCGTGAGAGGAAAGCCGATGCTGATTGACGTTCCTGATTGTACCTCGTCGGCGGGAGGGCGAGCAGTGTTAGCAGCGTGAGCCGTGTGAGCCGTGAGGGCGGTTTGGCAGGCGGCGAGCGCTGGCAGGTTGCTCGGTCTGCCCCCGAACGGCCAGACTGCAAGGTGGTGGGATTTACGCTCGGGCAGACAGGCGAGGAGGGAGATTACTTTAGGTTGGTGGTATTAGTGAGGAGACGAGGCTGCGGAACGCGCGAGGTATTAACGCGCGGTGCGTTTCGGAGCAGAACCGGGTGGCAGAGCCTCGCATTAACCTGGCACATTAAATATGCACGCGGTTGGAGGTCTTAGAGGAAATCAGGTGGCCTCTTTTACACAAATACGACAGGGTTCGAGAGGCTTCATCTGGAGAGTCAGCGCCTTCTCTGGTTTCGGGACAAAAACGTGTCAAAAAGGCACGGCGCCATATTGTTCATGAACGATTTGAAAGATGAATAGAGTATTCAGCAGAGTCAAAGGAATGCCCCGTGTTTGTGTTATCATTCGTACAGCTATTTATCCTTCATCTTTCCCCCGCGTCCTCTTCTGGTTCTTCATCTCTGACTCCCGTGAGTAAATCATTTGCTTCTGATTGTTGAAATCGAAGGCAGCTCACAATCACGCCGAGCACACAGAGGACATTAAAATGAAATGGGATCTGCCAGTGAAGTCACATGTGATGGACAACACAAGAAGATGCCTCTCACATCAGTTCGGAAAAAAACTCACGGCAGTTGTAAAACTGCTTCATAATAAAAACACTATTATTAATAGGAATATTTTAGATATTTAAGCTGATAGGCACCGTAATGAATCTGGTGTCTAACTAAAAAAAAAAAAAAAGAAAGGATTGTGCAAAATCACAACTTGATCTAATCACAATATTAATATTTCAAGGTTTTAGGCTTATTTATATTTATGCTGTAATTAAAAAAAAAAAAAGTATTTGCCCCTTCCTGATTTTTTTTTTTTTTTTGCATTTTTGTTACACTTACTGTAAATGATTGAGATCATTTCAATACTACGTCAGTTTTCAATTGATGATCTCATTTATTTAGCGAACAAAGCTGTGGCCTGATGTGAAAAAGTAATTGTGACTCCCCCACTTGCTAAACTGTAAATGAACTATGATTATTGGAAAGCTGATTAAAATTTCACACCTGATTACTGACAGAACCGTTGAATCAAGAAATCACGTAAATAGAACCTGTGTGACAAAGTGAAGCGTGGATAAAAAAAATTAAAAAAAAATCTAAAAAAGCCACACGATCAAAAGAAATTCAAGAACAGATGAGAAACAAAGTAACTGAGATGTTTCGTCCCGGAAAACAAGCGAACACACCAGGCAGGTATCGACAGTTTCTCTCTTAATAATCTTTTAAAAACTACATTTTTATTTTACTCAGGTTGTATAATATCGGAAAAATTTGAAAATTTTAAATTTGTTTGTTAAATTTATAGTGAGCTCTGTGAGCAAGCATTGAGCTTATCCTTTAAAATAAAAGTGTGAACTCAATCTCACAAGCAAGATCAGTGAGATTGTTTGTATTAATCTGGCAAATCAAAACAGGCAACCGGAAACGACATTGCATTGTTTATAAATAGCTAAATAAATAGATCGGAGGAAGCAAACGAGCAGTGATTATTTTATTAGAGATGAAGGAAAAACCGATTTGGTTATAAATCATGATTCTTTTGTGTGGCGATTCGCCACATTGACTCCAAAATTGATTCAAATTGTTAAAAAAAATTTTTTTAATTGATTAAAAAAAATATATTATTTTTTTATTGATTCAAATAATATATATATAAAATAAATATATAATGTGCAATATTTATATATTATATATTTATATATATATTTATTTTATATATATATACATATATAGTCTATATTTATTATATAATATATAAAATATAGAAATAATATATATATACATTTTTTAAATAAATAAATAAAAACTTTTAATCAACTTGAATCAATATATTCATTTTAACCCTTTCTTGCATAGTGGTCACTACAGTGGACAGCTATTCAAAAGCTGTTCTCTTGTATATACAGGGGTTTTGTTGTTATAGTTGCATATAGGCCAACACAGTGGATGCTTGTGCATCATCCCATATACTGCCATCTATAGGCCAGTCATGGTAAGTGCATTTTTTTCTAACCCAAATCCAAGATGGCCACCAGAAAGTCAGAAATGCAGGAATATCTTGTAAATCCTTCTATAGCAGGACACCCTTGTAGGTTAAAAAAAAAAAATGCTGGCATCAAGTAACATCTAAGGATTAATGTGATTGCCAAAATTTTCAGATATTTATTTTGTGTATGGATAAATTTGCAATTAATCTCATGTCCACTAAATTGGACGTCATGCATCACTGGCTAAATTTTAACTGCAATTCATACTAATATAATTGCAAACAACTATGCCTGGCCCAAGCACCCTGACCATCGCCCCATCCCCCCCGGGCGCACCGCACAATCTGTGTGTTATCTGAGTGTGTTAAGACCTACAAAAAGCCATCGCCGTCCAGGTGCACCAAACAACTTACAGTACACACATCACACACTATATAGGGCTGATGTCAGTTTGGGCCCTAAATATGTTGAGTGCATTAGTGTGTGTGTGTGTGTGTGTGTGTGTGTGTGTGTGTGTGTGTGTGTGTGTGTGTGTGTGTGTGTGTGTGTGAGTTCTGTATGTATACGTGTGTAGAAAAAAAGCATCACAGTATGATGTACTATCAATGTGATGTGATGTCACTGAACGTGATGTCACATAACAGGATAGTGGAGTCAAGTGAGGATGATGTCAGTAGCAGTGATGATGAATGGCTGCCAGAAAAGGGGGTAGGATCAGGATTAGTCAATGATAGCAGTAATGATAGTGGATCTGAGGATGAGGATGCTGAGGGAGCTGTGGGTGGTGAGGTAGCTGAAGATGCTGAGGGGGCTGAGGATATAATACCAGACAGAGCTCTGGGACAGAAAAGGTTCAGAAATGCCTGGAAAACCAAAGACAACCAGTTTGAGGGTGACTTGCCTCGTATTCTAATGGAGTGGAAGGTAAATGTTAGTGGAACAGAGCCAATAGATTTCTTTATCTATCTATTTCCTGAAGACCTGTTGAATGAAATTGTGCACAATACCAACCTGTATGCGCTCCAAAACGGTAAAGACAATCTGTCCCTGACAAAAGGAGAACTGAAAACCTTCCTGGCAATAAATGCTTTGCCAATTTCCATACAAGATAGATTGGAAAAGTCGATGATGTGAGAGGTGATAGCATAACATAGGGGAGAAAGAGCGTTTGGTGACCCACAAACAACACTTGGCACTTTTTGTAAAGGCATGTTTAGCACCTGTTAACTGATGGAAACAGACATATTGGTTGTGCCCTGGACGTTACGCCAAATTATAATAACTGGTTACATTTTATTTTCACACAGTACATCATTTTCTTCTATTGGTTAGCTAAACGCATATTTCTTTGGTTCAAATGTCAAACGCATGGTGTGCACCTGGAGTGGACATATTTGTAACTCCATGAAAAATAGGTTTATTCAAAAAATTTCTATTGCATTTTATTTTCGAGTCTAGAGAGGAATGAAAACACCCGGGGAAAAAGAACAAACTTGACTGAGGTTCTCATAATTCATGCATGAAAGGGTTAAATATATTTATTTGAATCAATTAAAAAAAAAAAATTAATCAATAAGAATCAAGTTTTAATCAATTTTGGAGTCAATGTGGCGATTCGTGAATCACCACACAAAAGAATCAGGATTATATATATATTTATTTTTTTTTTTCTATTTATTTAGAGATAATAATGACGGCAGAAGAAATATAAGGTACGTGCTGTTCAGTAAAACTACCTTTTTGTTTAATTTAATTTAAAGTTAAATGCTAAACTCTTGTACCTGAAGTAAGTTAGTATTGTTTAAATGCTGCGTTTCGGCTTTAAGTGAGAAAACTAATCTTATAAGAAACAGGCTACATTTAAATACTCATGAAACTTAATTAAAATTCACATTAAAAATCACAGTTTTAATAATCGAATCGGCACCGAGGAGCACATGAACATCGTATCAGGTCGTGACTGGTGATTCCCGTCCCTAATGATTAATGTGTTGATTACAGCTGGGACTATAAATGCAGATTCCAAAGATTACAAATTATGAATATTCTCTTCCTGATTAAACCGAAAAACCCAACCGTGACCTTGACACGGTCATTGCAATAACTTGAGGCCAGACAGTCGACCTGAGCGAGTGTGTTACTCTGGTTCGGAACATGTGATTGTGATCTGAGGGAGCCGTGTGCAAGTGGACGCGGAGTCGCGGTGTCGGGTGGTGTGTTGGCTCGGAGTCGGCGCGCTGGCAGGGAACACTCACGCGCTGCGCCGTGCTGCAGATGGCCGAGTAGCTGTCTCGTGCTCCCTGCAGGTGGCTCTGGATCTGCTGGCGGAGGCGGGCCTGGAGGCGCTCGGAGCAGCCAGACGTCAGCTCGTCCCCTCTCTCCCTCAGCCCCGCCAGACGCTCCTCAAAGCCTGCGATCTCCTCCATGATGGCCTGGGAATTAAACAGTAAACATCAGCGCACACACACACACACACACGCACACGCACACACACACACACACACACACAAACAGACGCACATGGCTCATTTAAACAGAGACTGCAAAGACACAGAAAATGTCCCTACACCGGCTCTACCGTCAACCGCGCGGCATTAATCACGCTGATGTTAATGCGGCGAGATTTCCGACGGGAAGCGAGGGTCACGCTGAGAAAAATGGCTCTGTGTCTGGAGCTCTGCTAGCTCGCAGGATATTGTGCTGCGTTCAGGGGCTGAAATATGAGTCCGCTTTGTGCTTTATAAAGTCCCCTGAGCATTTCAACCCTGCTTACTGAAAGCTAAAGAGACATGCAGTAGATTTATGAACAAGGTGCGGGACGGAAGGTGAGACGATGAGATAAGCAAAGAGGCAGAGAGATAGACAGAGAGCCGGAGACATGAGGGGAGAGAGAGAGAGAGAGAGAGAGAGGGGAGGGGAGGGGAAGGGAAGGGAGGCCACAGTAATACAAAGAGACAGACAGACGTAAATGGACATACACGGGGACGGGGAGACAGAAATACTGACGCAGTGATTCCAAGACAGAAAAAAAAACGGACTGAAAAAGAGAGAGATAGTGAGAGAAATGAAGGCAGACCAAGACACAGACAGAAACAGAGACAGGCAGATAGAGAGACATATAATCTGATAGCAGCCTGGCAGAGAGACAGACAAACAGACAGACACAGAGATACCACGACAAACCAAAATACAGACAGATAGATGGTCTGACTGACGTAGACAGACAAAGAGAGACAAGCAGACAGAGACAGAAAAACAACTGGACAGATAGGAGACAGACAAGGAAACTGACAGAGAGAGACAGAGAGAGAGAGAGAGAGAGAGAGAGAGAGAGAGATGAAGACAGCCAGACTGTCCAAGACACAGACAGGAGAAGGGAGACAGGCAGACAGAGAGAGACATATATGTATCTAATTCTAATAGCAGCCAGCCAAAGAGACAGACAGACAGACAGACAGACAGACAGACGGACAGCGTTACCAAGACAAACCAAAACACAGACAGATAGGACATTGAGAGGACTGACTGATGTAGACAGACAAAGAGAGAAAACTAGACAGAGATATAAAAGCAAATGGACAGACAAAGAAATGGACACAGAAACAGACAAAGAGTGAGAGAGAGAGACAAAGAGAGAAATGAAGACAGACAGACAGACTGCCCACGACATAGACAGAAAAAAAAGAAGACAGGCAGACAAATAATGATAGCAGCCAAGCAGACGGACACAGAGATACCAAGACAAACAAAAAGACACAGACACAGAAACTGAGACAGACACACGGACTGACTGATGTGGACAGACAAAGAGAGACTGAGAGATACTGAGAGAGACAGAGAGAGAGGGAGAGAGAGAGACAGACAGACTGATCGAGACACAGACAAACAAAAAGAAATGGGCAGACACAGACAGACAGATGGACCGATATCAGCTAGAAAAAGAGACAGACAGATGGATAGGCATACAGACAGAGAGAGACAGACAGAGACAGAGACAGACAGATGTGTCCTCAAGGACTACACTGTCAGTGAAACAAGACAAGACTTTAAAACACACAATATGCTAAAGATTATTAAGAAACTAACGAGGTACAGTTCAGCTAGACAGCACCACCTACTGGTACAAAACTTCAATAGCGACTTCCTCTTTCGATTTTTGTGTGGTCCGGCAAACCAGTTTCACCCTCATACAAATGTTACACATTCTTTCACTCTGTTTGTTAGTGTTTGTGTGTGTGTGTCCATCTTAGCATCTGCATGACTATAACCGATCACCTTGTGTCTGGCCAGCTGTTGCGCGGCTGCCTCCAGGCCGCCGCCCGGCGTGGGGTCTGGGGTCACCATCCGGCTGGACATCTGCAGCAGCCAGCGTTCCACTTCCTGGAGTTCGGTGTGGTACTCCTCCTGCTTCTTTACGTGAGCCTCCAGCCTCTGTACCTGAGTCTGAAAAAAAAGAGAGAGAGGAAAAAAAGAAAAAACAATGCTGTCTGAAAGCACGTTTATCTTCGGGAAAAATACAGTGCAGTTTTCATCACTGCAGTAAAACCGTCTACATTATGTAACAAGAAAAAAAAAAAACTTTTAATACAATATTTGATTTATTTTTGCCTTCTCTTCATAATACCCACTGCTGTCCAAGTCACAGTTGCCATAGCAACATATTAAAAAATATGTATAACCCAGGCCCTTCACTTGAGCTCAAGAAATTATGTTGTCACGTCAGCTTAACTCAGCCCTTGTGTCAATTTGCCAATCTTGGGCAGCTGGTTCCTTTTGGAATAAGTCGTTATAAAAGGGTATGCTCATGTAGGTTTACGTGTAGCTCACATTTATATATCCTTATGAATGTGGCGTTCTGAAAGCCTTAGGTAGTCTGAAAGACTTGAGCAGCCTAAAAAAAAAGCTGTGTAGCGTTATTAAAGACTTATGGAGCGTTATGAAAGACATAATACAGTATGTAGCCCCATGCCTGGCTTATGTAGCCTAATAATAAAATTGCACAACCTTACAAAAGGTTTGTGTAGTCTTATACATGACCCATGTAGGCTTATGAAAGGCTTGTGTAGCAGTATGAAAGACATTATACAGTATGTAGCTCCATGAATGACTTATGTATCTCAATAAAAAGCTTACACAGTGTCACGCAAGGTTTGTGCAGCCTTATAAATGACTCACGTAGCCTTATGAAAGGCCTTATAAGGCCTAATTAAATAGCCTTATAAAATGCATAATTAGCCTAACGAATGGCTTATGTGACCTTATGTTGTCTCATTCAAAGCTCACATTGTCTTATAAATGACGCATACTGTACAGTCATATGAAAGGCTTACATAACCTTATAAAATGCATACATACAGTATGTAGCCTTAGAAATGGCTTATGTAGCTTAACATAAAGCTTATTTAGCCTTATGAAAAGCTTATGTAGCCTTATGAAAGAATTATGTAACTATATGGAAATTATAATACAGTATGTAGCCCTATGGCTTATGTAGCTCTATAAAAAGCTTACACAGCCTTAAAAAAAGGGTTGTGTACCCTTATAAAGGCTTATATAGTCTTATAAAATGCATCATATGCAGCCTTATGAATGGCTTATGTGGCATTATGTTGTCTTATTCAAAGCCCATGTAGACGTATACTGTAAATGACTCATGCAGTCATATGAAAGGCTTAAAGAACCTTATAAAATGCATACATACAGTATGTAGGTTTATAAATGGCTTATGTACAGTAGCTTAACATAAAGCTTATTTAGCTTTAAGAAAGACTTGTGTAGCATTATGAAAGACATTATACAGTATGTAGCCCCATGAATGGCTTATGTAGCCTAATAATAAAATCTGTTCCCCCCCCCCCCGCCTGCCTCACCCTAGCAGCGTTACACAGCTCCCGATAGTCACTCTGCAACTTGTCCATGTTCTCCGTGATGGAGGGAGAGTGGAGGAGAGAGAGCAGGGTTTTTCCTTTCTCCATCATCGCGCACAGAGCAGAGTCTCGGGACAGCAGCGACTGCTCCAACACCTAAGCACACACAGCACAATAATCACATTAATCACTAACGAACCACATTCATTTTGTGTTATAATACATTAATAGAACATTCAATACATGGTTATAATGCTATATGAACAAGTGCTTCAGTATATAGCTATCACTATGACGTGTAAGAAAGATAAGAACGATCCTGAAGCCAATTTTTCAGTATGTGCTTAAGATACATTATAAGTGTTCATAACACATTATAGCACCAAGAACAAAGAAATCAAGCAGCATTGCATGAGGTAGCTCGAGATAGGTCTATATTTTTCTTTTCATCAACACTTTTCATCAAGGCTCGATTCTTTAGGACTTGAATATGAATATATGCTTAGCATGTTATAATGCATCTGTTAAGCATTATACATATTCTAAGATTCATTTATACAAAGGAATGACAGTTGCATCAAGTTAACGATCTAATGAAGATAACGTAAGCGCAAAGTTGTTCCATAAAGAATTATAATAATTATTATAAATGTCTTATGAATACATTATAACATGTTATAAACGTGTGTATAGGTTTTTCTACAGAATTTTTTTTCTTGATGCTCTTGTTGTTGTTGCACCTTATACTTTGCCAGCTGGGCTTTTCTCTGGTAGAGTTCAGCTTTGGGTTCTGCAGAGGATCCGAGCAGAGAGCGAGTCTCTCTCAGCCACTGCAGCTGCGTCTTATAACGCTCCAGGAACTCTTTATAAAGCATCGTGCTCTTCTCCGTAGCGCCGTGCTCGGCTCGTAACGCCAGAGCGAGCTCTTCCAGCTGAGATCGGCTCTCCTTCACCTCCTCCTCCAGCTTACGCGCCCCGCTTTCATCCAGGAAGGACACGGCCTGCTCGGCTTTCTCACAGAGGGTCTTGAACAGGGCGTGGCCTTCGTCCGTGTCCCGCTGTAGACACTGAAAGTAGTGACGAAAAATCTGATTGGTCAGAAGATGAGGAATTCATTTTTTCAGGCAGGTTTCATTAAGGAACTCCTTTTAATGTGTTAATTGTTTCCATACTGTAGTAACAGTTCAAACACATTTAAAAAAATTATACTGTTATGGGTCACTTTAAAAAAGAAAAAAGTAAGGAAATGCTTATTTAACGTTTATGGATTTATGGATATTTTTTTTTCCATTAAAGAACAACACTTTTTAATCCATTTACAGTTACATTTAATGTTAACGTCCACCACCAACATCACCAAAAAAAAAAAAGGACTTCCAGACCGCAGAAATAAACAACTTTGTTGAAAAACACTAAACGAATAAACAGAGAAAAACATTTATTGATTCCACACAGTATTGAAATCTTCTGTACACAGGCGGAGGGAGAACAGTGAGTGAAGAGGGCTCTCTTCTGAAGTGGACTTTCCTGAAGAGGACTTTGAAGTGTGTGTGAGAGAATACAGAGAGAGAGAGAGGAAGAAACAGAGAGACATACAGAGTGTATGTATGTGAGAGAAAGACAGAAAATAGAGAGAGAGAGAGAGAGAGAGAGAGACAGATGTGAGGATTCAGCATGTGATACACAAGGAAGACCCAATTACCGGGTCTTAAACAGGGCCACCACAGCAGGGCTCGCCCCCCTACATGCCCCCCCACCCCCACATGCCCTCAACCCCACTCGCCCCCCCCTACACGTCCCCTTTCACTCTATCAGCCTGAACTGTACGTCTAATCTGGAGGCGTCTCGGTGTGGTGCGAGTCTGCTGTCTCAACATAGAGCTGATACTAATGGGCCCCTGCCGCTGACGCTGGGATTTAGTGCCGCCGCTGCTAAGATGTGAGAGGAACTCGGCTCTTTAATGATGAGCAAAAAGTGACAGATCGAAGCAGAGAAAAAAGAGAGAGAGAGAGAAGAGCAGAGCTTATAGAAACAGCAGTAAAAGCCTGACTTACAAAGACATCATTATTTGCGTAGGTGTGTTAAAAGTTAAATGCATTATGTTTCAAGACCTCACTTAAGTAATTCATTCAATCAAAACCTTTACAATGCCTATTCACATTCATTATTTATTTAAACCCGTTTAAATTTTTTTTTTTTTTTTTTTTTTATCTGAATCAGTACGTCTCAGTAAGTGGTAGCTCAGAGTGAAATGCCATCAGAGTGAAATCATACAGCCTAAAAAGCTTCAAATCCCTAACAAACACATCCCTGATAGCTGAAATGCACATTCACTCAGGGATGTGTTTCTAAGGCTGTGTTTTAAAAAAATATATATATGAAATGAAAAGAATGATTGTTAGGACTGTACATGAAGGGGAAAAAAAAATGTTTCTGTAAAAGTGCTGAGAATGTTCCTAGCAGGTAGCTCTCAGATTCATACATCACACTAATACTGTTATAATTAAACAGGGGGTTAATTAAACATGCAATATACTGTACAATGTAAAACTTGATACTTTTTTAAAGGAGCAAAACATTTTCTTTCAGTACAACACAATATAAAACGTAAGACGTTTTAAAGGGTCAGTAAGTGTTTTTTTATAAAACAATGTAAAACTTTAGACGTTTTAAAGGGTCAGTAAGTGTTTTTTTTATAAAACAATGTAAAACTTTAGACGTTTTAAAGGGTCAGTAAGTGTTTTTTTATAAAACAATGTAAAACTTTAGACGTTTTAAAGGGTCAGTAAGTGTTTTTTTTATAAAACAATGTAAAACTTTAGACGTTTTAAAGGGTCAGTAAGTGTTTTTTTATAAAACAATGTAAAACTTTAGACGTTTTAAAGTGTCAGTAAGTGTTTTTTTTATAAAACAATGTAAAACTTTAGACGTTTTAAAGGGTCAGTAAGTGTTTTTTTATAAAACAATGTAAAACTTTAGACGTTTTAAAGGGTCAGTAAGTGTTTTTTTATAAAACAATGTAAAACTTTAGACGTTTTAGACGTTTTAGAAAGGGTCAGTAAGTGTTTTTTTATAAAACAATGTAAAACTTTAGACGTTTTAAAGGGTCAGTAAGTAAGTGTTTTTTATAAAACAATGTAAAACTTTAGACGTTTTTAAAGGGTCAGTAAGTGTTTTTTTATAAAACAATGTAAAACTTTAGACGTTTTAAAGGGTCAGTAAGTGTTTTTTATAAAACAATGTAAAACTTTAGACGTTTTAAAGGGTCAGTAAGTGTTTTTTTATAAAACAATGTAAAACCTTAGACGTTTTAAAGGGTCAGTAAGTGTTTTTTTATAAAACAATGTAAAACTTTAGATGTTTTAAAGGGTCAGTAAGTGTTTTTTTATAAAACAATGTAAAACTTTACGTTTTAAAGGGTCAGTAAGTGTTTTTTATAAAACAATGTAAAACTTTAGACGTTTTAAAGGATCAGTAAGTGTTTTTTTATAAAACAATGTAAAACTTTAGACGTTTTAAAGGGTCAGTAAGTGTTTTTTTTTATAAAACAATGTAAAACTTTAGACGTTTTAAAGGGTCAGTAAGTGTTTTTTTATAAAACAATGTAAAACTTTAGACGTTTTAAAGTGTCAGTAAGTGTTTTTTTTATAAAACAATGTAAAACTTTACGTTTTAAAGGGTCAGTAAGTGTTTTTTATAAAACAATGTAAAACTTTAGACGTTTTAAAGGATCAGTAAGTGTTTTTTTATAAAACAATGTAAAACTTTAGACGTTTTAAAGGGTCAGTAAGTGTTTTTTTATAAAACAATGTAAAACTTTAGACGTTTTAAAGGGTCAGTAAGTGTTTTTTATAAAACAATGTAAAACTTTAGACGTTTTTAGTAAGTGTTTTTTTTATAAAACAATGTAAAACTTTAGACGTTTTAAAGGGTCAGTAAGTGTTTTTTTTATAAAACAATGTAAAACTTTAGACGTTTTAAAGGGTCAGTAAGTGTTTTTTTATAAAACAATGTAAAACTTTAGACGTTTTAAAGGGTCAGTAAGTGTTTTTTTTATAAAACAATGTAAAACTTTAGACGTTTTAAAGGGTCAGTAAGTGTTTTTTTATAAAACAATGTAAAACTTTAGACGTTTTAAAGGGTCAGTAAGTGTTTTTTTTATAAAACAATGTAAAACTTTAGACGTTTTAAAGGGTCAGTAAGTGTTTTTTATAAAACAATGTAAAACTTTAGACGTTTTTAGACGTTTATAAAACAATGTAAAACTTTAGACGTTTTAAAGGGTCAGTAAGTGTTTTTTTATAAAACAATGTAAAACTTTAGACGTTTTAAAGGGTCAGTAAGTGTTTTTTATAAAACTTTAGACGTTTTAAAGGGTCAGTAAGTGTTTTTTATAAAACAATGTCAAACTTGAGACTTTTTAAAGAGTCAATAGGTTTTTTAATGAAACACAATGTAAAACGTTTTAAACTGAAGGATTAATATGTTGAGACTTTTAAAACTTGTGACTTTTAAAAGTAACAATAAGGTTTATTTTTTAATTCAACACCAAGTAAAACTTGAGAATTTTTGAAAGACGCAATAGGTGTTTTTAAAAAAAATACAAAATAAAGTACAACCTGAGACAAAAAGTGCAATAAACTTTTTTATACCTTACTTGTAGAAATAACCTGGACGATCTCTAGAACATGATTAAAAAAAGACAACAGTGTGTTAAGTAGGAGCGTTAAAGTAAAACGTTATAAGTTGGTGAGAATGTGAGAATCCTGGGGCGGAGGTTGATGGAGATGGCGGGAATTATTGAAATGACTAAATGACCTAATGGTAGTGTTTTCTGATATTTTCTTTTGACTGTGCAGACCTTTGCATGCTTCCGTCTCTGTTAAATTTAAACCGGTTTGCTTACACTGAGCGTTTTAATGGACGATTTGTTTGTTTATTCGTCTACATTTTTATACCAGTTTTACTTTAAACAGAGATCTCTATCTATGACATCTAGTTGTTGTTGCCACGGAAACCATAAAGAACGAGCACTTTAATATAAATGTGTGAGTGTTTGGACTGCACGATTGCCAGAGCAGTTAGAGAAATTTAATCAACACCTCCTGACCAATCAGGAGTGAGAATCCCACAGTGCAGGAGCATGTAATAAACACTGTATACTGTATAATGTGATATAAATGTAAATTAGAACGTGTGTGTGTGTGTGTGTGTGTCTGTGTGTGTGTGTGTGTGTGTGTGTGTGTTTACTCAGAGGAAATATGTTACTGGAAATACAGGACATTGATCTGACGAGGATGGATGATGTGACGAGTCGGAGCTTGATAAGATGTGAGCATGAGTGACATGTGGTGTGAGAGACAGAGAGACAGAGAGAGAGAGAGAGAAAGAAAAAGGAAAATAAAGAGTAAAAGAGTGGGTGTGTTGTCATGACGAGTCGAGGGCATCGCATCAATTACACCGTCTGTGCCAGCAGGTTGCTCAGACACACCGCTCCTTCATCTTCATCTTCTCTATCACTGTGTGTGTGTGTGTGTGTGTGTGTGTGTGTGTGTGTGTGTGTGTGTGTGTGTGTGTGTGTGTGTTGCAGGAGGACATTGAAGTGTCTCCAACCTCACCCACGCTGTTCGTGCTCTATCTTCATAAAGATATAATCAATACCCTGCTGCATGCCTCGCCTCACCCCATACACACACCCACTGTGCCAGGCCCACAGAGGCCCAAGTGTTTGTATGTGTGTGTGTGTGTGTGTGTGTGTGTGTGTGTGTGTGTGTGTGAGTGTGAGAGCAAATCGATGCCTTTTGTAAAGTGAGAAGACATGCTTCTTTTCTTTCCCTTTCAAAAGCGAAACCTGGGTGTAACATCGTTTAGCACCGTCACATGGTTTTGCCATCGAGACCCAATTTTAATCCACAGTTTAATGTTAAATCATGTGTCCAAATTCAGGGCTTCTAATTTTAAAAAGAAAGTCCAGCATAAATCGTACTACATCATCGCAGCGCCTTTTACAGAACAAACATCATCACTTTTACGTAGAGACGTTAAACACGCAGACCAGCGCGATCTCAAATCGTTTGCACAAATTACCGGGCAAAGAAAACAACTAAGGAGAATCGAATCAGGTTACTTGAACTGGGTTAAGAACAATTCAAAACATTATCAAAACCTGTTAGGAGAGCGATGAACCGTCAGTTTTGTCCAAAAAAATCCAATCCAATAAAATAAAAAAAAAGGGATTGGGACTAAAAAATCATTTTCACATGTGAACCTGACACCATATGGTGCGCCGTGATCAAAGCTAAAGACGATCGAGTGATCTGTATACGTTGGAGAAACATTGAAACATTTAGTAAAACATTTCTCATTTTACAATTACAGTGGAACCTCGGACTGCGAGTAACCTGGTTTACGAGTGTTCCGCAAACCGAGCAAAGATTTTTAATAAATTTTTAATCGGAAACCGAGCAAGTATTAGTTTACGAGCGCCGAGCATCATGAATCACGCATGCGACTCTTATTTTGACACCGAGCGGCAAGTGATCACAACTGAGCCAATGATTTTTCTCTCTCTTGCGCTGCGGAAATTATCGGTAATCGTCTCCCCTGCTGCATCTTAGTGCTCGTCTCTTACCGGTATAATCAACATGTCCCTCTCTCTTCTGTGTGTGCGCGCGTAATTTGACACTGTGCCCCATACACACCGACACACACACACACTTTATTTATGTCTACTTTATGTGTGTGCGCGCGTGCGTAATTTGACACAGACACACACACACGCACTCTCCCCGGCTGCACACACACGCTTTATTTACACAGAAAACAGATTATTTTCAAAGGTAAGATGCTGGTTCATTTGCTATTTTATTATTTTTTACTTTACAGCAGTGGTTCCGTTAGTATGCGCTTACGCGAGTACCATTAGGAAGATTTCTTTTTTTCCGTTAAAACAATGTTTGCATTGTGTATGCTAATTATGAAACTTAAAAAGCGAGGTGGGGGAGGGAGGAAGAGTTTACTGTTTAACACAAGGTGAGGGGCTAATTCGACACACACACACACACACACACATATACAAATACACGGCACCTGCGCGCGCAAATGGAAACACTTATCTGTTTCCGTTTATAAACCGTTTACACTTATAAGTCTGTTACTTATCTGTCTGGATTTATTTTTACTTTTTTTATGTTAAGTGCAGGTTAATTTGTTTTATTTTTAATTTATATTTTGTATTAATTATTTTGATGTATTTATTGTTTTGGGCTGTAGAACGAATTATTTGAGTTTTCATTATTTCTTATGGGAAATTTCAATTTGGTTTACGAGTGTTTTTGGAATACGAGCCCGCTTCCCGGAACGAATTGTGCTCGTAATCCAAGGTTCCACTGTACTGTACTGTAGTTTGGAACCTTCTGTGCTACAAAGTTGTTCCATGGTTCCATTTTTTTTTAAAACCTGCCTTCCCATGTCATGTGACTTGCAAATATGTGATTGTGTTTAAGAAGAAAAGTTAGAAAAGGTTAGCACCTTCATAAGCCCAATCATAGACCGTCGTTACGTTGTCTAGGCCGCGATATATTGAAATAAAAAAATTTTTAGTTTTTTTTTTCATTTATGACCATTGAAACAGCGAGGTGTACCATAAACCATCCATTTCATTAGGGACCCCTGTACGCCTGGTCACTTACAGTATGCAGGTACAGTATCTAATCAGCCAATCACGTGACATCAGAACACAGAAGAAGAGCTCAAGATCAAACACCAGAAAGCACATGTACAGTCGTCTGATCTCAGTGGCTTTAACCTTGGCGTGGCGCGTATGTTGGTGCTCGTTTTGACGACTTCATTTATAACCTGCTGATCTCATGGGAATTTCTCTCTCTCTCTCTCTCTCTCTCTCTCTCTCACACACACACTCACACACACATCAGATTCATCATTCGTCTCTAGAGTTAATATAATACAAATAAATAAATAAATAAAAGATACGACTTGTGTGATTTTGGGGCGGCGTTTTTTTTTTTCTTCTCCAAATCTATTGGCCATATTATCCAAAAGTATTGGAACGGCAATCTGATTAGCTTCATTATCAGCCGCTTGAAACAGACGAACTCTGACGATGATGGATTCCTGCGCGTTTTCTGTCCTCGCCAAAGTCGTTTCATATAAGAGGAGAATTAAATCAATGACAAACTGCTCTGGAATACAGCAGCTATTAACTCTCTGACAGTCCATTTATCTCAGCACTGTAGGCTGCTCTCATGTATGTGTGTGTGTGTGTGTGTGTGTGTGTGTGTGTGTGTGTGTGTGTGTGTGTGTGTGTGTGTGTGTGTATGTGTTTGTATTCCCCGCACCGTACCTCCAGCCTTTTCATCTTTCTCTCCAGAGACGTCCTGTCCGGGGCTCGCTCGCTCTCGCTGGCTGCTTTGAACCCCGCCCTGGTCGCGCTCAGCCAGTCGGAGAAGGTCCCGAGAGCGTCCCGGGCCTCGCCCGCGCTCCTGAGTTCCTCCCGGAGCTGACGGATGGTCTCCTGCGCGAGAGCAGGGCATTTAATGCGTTTAAAGCGTTTCACTGCGACTTATGACTTTATTATGCTCTCTCATGATTATTTATAAAGCTCGGGTCCCAGTGTTTTTTTTTGTTTCTTGCTCTGATTGATTGATCAAAGGAAAAAAAAAATTCAATAAAATAGAACAAGCAACGGACAGATTGTTCCCGAGACATGCGCGTTTTACACCTGAGACTTTCCAGACGCTGATTTTTCCGAGTTTTGGTGAGTGCAGGGTTTCTCATGCTCCTTGACGGTTTCATTTTTTTTTTTTTTTAACTTCCCTGTCATGTCTCATAAAGCGCTTGCACAGTGAAATCCAGATGCCCTGGCTCTCGACTCCAATTAAGCACGCGCACACACACACACACCTATCAGCAGCTCTCGACTGCAGCGCATGTGGCAGCCTGTCGTTTCTCGCTGAATAATTACACACACCTCTAACGCGCAAGGTGGGTGGAAGGGGCGTAGGAGCGAGTGTGTTACCGACAAAAGGGAGGGGTCGGGGGGGAGACACACGCATTAGTGCAGGTATAAAAAAGAAAATCAATTCCGCTGTTGCTACGGCAGCAGAAGTAAAAGAACACCTCCTTTATTGTTTAATTTCAAGCTTATGACTTGTACGATGATTTCGCTTTTTTTTTTTTTTTCTTTCCCAGAGCTACACATAAGGGGGGTGTGTGTGTGGGGGGTGGACGGGTGGCAGAGGCGTCTGTTTCTTACAACCTGGACAGTTTCCAGGGTTTAGACAGATGAGGAATGACGCTCATCACCGTGCGCTGGCAGCAGGAGCAGCGGTGAGTCCGTCATTAGCAGGACTCGCACAGGCTGAGATTTTCTACTGATCTACAAGTCTGTTATTTCGTTACGCACCTTTAGTATTCGTTCAGGTTTACACTCTGACCCACTCTTAATTCTGTAAACGACACGTCTGTCGTATAGACGCAGGCGCATTTAATCAGATGAACTGAGACATAACACACTCCGTGTTGTGCCGTTAAAGGAAAACAATCAACAATCAATTTGTAATTTTGGAAGAAAAAAAAATAATAATAATAACGTGGTTTGGTGCAAAAAACAAGACTTAAGACGAACATCAAAGGGTGTTAAGAGTAGTGCAATGTTAATACGAGGGGCGTTCAAATCAAACCAGGACTTTTGTCCTGAAATGAATGAAGGAGGAGACGGGTGAGGAGACTCTTAGCTGCTGTTAAACATTTGAACGGTACAAACATTTCAAAGAAAGCCGTACGTAAAGAAAAAAAACATTACTGTTGTTATTATTATTACGTTATTGTGATGTTATTCATATTACATTTGACATACAGTACTGCATACAGAAAGTTACGGTTGTAACGCATTAACTCTTGCAATTAATTTAAAATCCTTAATAAACTGAAATTCCTCAAACGTCCTCAGTGTGACGCAATTTCGACCAAATTTTTGAACCGAAAGTCACGAAGCAGTTCTGAGAACAGTTCCAAAATGATTTGATTGAATTAATTCTCCGATTATAAACTGTTCTCGGAACTGTCTCCGTTAGAATATCTCCAACGCGGCACATGCATTTGTATGCATTAATCAGTGTGTGTGTGTGTGTGTGTGTGTGTGTGTGTGTGTGTGTGTGTGTGTGTGTGTTAATAAGTCCATTTAAAACAAAGATTAAAGCATTAAAAATGTATACATGCTACTGTATAACGCGGACTAGAGACAATTCTCCTAAAATAATTCTTTTTTTTTTCTTTCTAAGTTTCTGACACAAGAACACGCGGCGCTCCAATTAAAGGTCATGACTCGCGTCAACAATTTGAACCTTGAGCTCAACAGATGACCTTGAAGCAACATACAGACACCAACGGCTTGGTAAATCTGTAAGACCGACTTGCGGTTGTGAGGAAGTGAAAGGCGAGGTGTTTTTAACGAGACAAATATGAAGGTGTGTGTTGTTTTCCCCACTTTGTCGCTCGATACCACAAGGAGCCCGAAAGTGTCTTATTTCTCATCTCCCCGGCCTGCGCGGATTAAGTGTTGTTCCTCCTGACCTGTGTGCGCAGGAGGAGGGCGTGGTAGCGCGTGGTGATCTGAGTGACCCGGGCGCTGACTCGGGCGCTGACGTGGGCGTCTTCAACAACCTGCTGGGCTAAAGCGCTCAGAGTCTCCATCTCACACTGCTTCTGTACCGCCTCCACCTGCCACTGCTGAGAGACACAGACAGGCAGAGAGAGAGAGAGAGACAGGCAGGCAGACAAACATGCAGGCAAAAAAAGAAAGAAGAGAGAAACAAAGTTAGATGAAGTACATAGAGAAAAAGACACAGTGAGATTATTTGAGACAGAAAAAGAGAAAGAGAAAGAGAGAGAGAGAGAGAGAGAGAGAGAGACATCAAAACAACGACAGCAAGATGGAGAAAAGAGAAAGACAGAGGAAAACATTGAAAGAAAAATGGTAAAAAAAAAAAAAAAAAGAGGCCGACACGAAAAGACAAAGAGACAAAAGTGTAAGAAGGGGAAATAAATAGGGAGAACAAATGAAGCAAAACAGAGAAAGAGAGAGAAAGATAGAGAGATAGAAAGAGAAATAGATAAACGGTTAAAAAAGATAGAAAGGTAAGGGGACAAAAAGAGAGATAGTTTATTGTTATTTTATAGATATGCTTATTATACTGTACATTAAATACTTTACTATGTACTTCACATTATTATTATTATTATTATTATTATTGCATTGAGGATAATAAACTCAAGAACTCACTAATTTAATTAAATCTGCACTTAAGATGACTGAACGCAATCACGGTCATATTTTAAATACATGCTGTTTGTTATTTACTTATTACAATGTATTACTATATGCTTAGGTTTAATTGTCCTATATACTGTACATACAGCTTTCTTTAGGATGTTATTATGATTATTTTTATGATTAATATTATTATGAGATTTTTCGTTGATGTTTAACAGATTTCGTTCTTTCATGTTCACGTTTTAACATGTTGAATGGCGACAAACCTAAACCTAACCAAACCTAATATTATTATTATTATTATTTATGTATTTATTTATTTAAGAGAATAAAAGAACCATGAGAACTATAAATCTAGCGCATGTTTAAAAGAAGGAGGTGTTTCGAGCTGCGCTAGCGTTGGTACGCGTCTGCACTGGGAGCTGATGCAGACGCTACAACGTCCTCGCGTCTGGCCTGATTGTTGTTTACTCTTCGTAATCTGCGCGCCTTCTGCCCATTTTTCTCCTTCACGTGCCTTATGAGGTCGCTGCTTCCTGTTCTCCTGGGCCTGTTGCCATGGTAGTTAATTATTCTCACCTGTTGCCCGTTCCCCCTCATTAGTCTGTCCATTTAAATCCTCTGCCGGGTGTTCAGCAGGAATACTCATACACTACTCGTACCGGCTTCCAGCAGTCTGGTGTTTCACCCTAGCTTTATTTTAGGTCAGGTGCTGTCCTGCAGTAAATTTTGGCACCCCCAGTTCATATATTTATATATAGTTTGAAAAATATTAAGGGGAAAAAAAACGAAAAAAAAACGTAACCTTTCATTAGACGTGTATGAAGATGTTACAAAGGAAAAAATAGGTTTGGAATAAGGTAGCAGAAATGGACAGACTTGTGGACACGCCCACAAGCAACGCACGCTCCCCTCCTCACCATCAGCTGCTGTAGCTGTAGCTCTTTCGCCGCACAATCGGAGCGCCTGTGTCCCCTCAGCTCGACTTTGAGCTCGATGTCTCCCAGCCACTGGTCCAGGCTCTGGAATCGTCCCTCCAGCTGCTGCAGCCTGACGAGCGTCTGCTCCAGGCCGGCTCGAGTGTTCTCCAGCCTGTCCTGATACGCCTGCCACTCTCTCTGCGCCGTCTCCAAAGCCCTGTCCTCGATCTGAGGGACGCCCCACGGGATCACCCGCTCCCGGCTCGACAGAGCTGACTTTAGCAAGCCGTGGCCCTCGGAGCAACGTGACTGGAGCATCTGTGCGGGGGGGGAAAAAATTACATGTTGATGTTGAGGAGAAGCTACAGTAAGAGCACGAGAAGCACGAAAGCGGAGAGATAGGGAAAAAAAACAAAAAAAAAAACACCAGGTGTTCTACTGTACACTCACATGTAGTTCTGCCAGGGTTTTCTCGAGTGTGTGCACATCTCCATCCAGGGGTGAAAGCAGTCCCAGGTTGCTCTGTTCCTGTTCCAGCCAGTCCTCAAACATGTGCAGACCTCGCTGGTACTCCTGATGGACCAGGACAAGCTCTTCCGCCTTCCTGACAGCAGCCTGAAACGATGCAGAAAAACACACTGTACTCCACGGCGCGGTCCGATTTACAGTACGTCCTCGGCTTGTTTCCCAGACGTACCTTGGCTTTGTCCTTGACGGCTCCGTATTGCTCGCTGAGCTCGTGGACCTCCTGCTGAGTGGCCGAGTGCTCGGGAATGTTGGAGCCCTTGGTCGCGATGGTCTCCAACAGGCTCGAGTGACTCAACACTTCCTCGTAAAGCAGCTGGAGGGGAGAAAAAAAAAGGAAATACATATAAATATTACGATCGATCAGTATCATCACCTATCATCAAGCCTACAATACATTATCTGGGAAATACTACACACTGTGTCATGTTGTTTTAGGAAAATAATCAACAATATGTGTATGAAGCAGACCAGGTTTTTATTTTTTATTTTTTATAAATGCATGCCTGGAAGTGTTTTATTCCTTTTACACTACAGCAACATATACCACCATTTATATACGCTATAATCAGACATCTTTTTACCAGTCTCTTTTTTCAGGTCAATATGCAAAAACAAACAAAGGAAAAAAAACAACAACACAGCTTTGCGACTTCCACATGTATCTTTGAATGAGTTGTTACTATGGAAACAATAACATGTTAATATATATATACAGTGGAACCTTGGATTACGAGCATAATTCGTTCCGGAAGTGGGTTCGTATTCCAAAACACTCGTAAACCAAATCAAATCGTCCCATAAGAAACAATGAAAACTCAAATAATTCGTTCCACAGCCCAAAAAATAAACACAGAAAAATAATTAATACAATATATAAAGTAAAAATAAAACAAATTAACCTGCACTTTACCTTTAAAAACAGTTTAAATAAATCCCAACAGTGTTTCCGTTTGTGCCCGCAGGCGCCGTGTATTTGTGTGTGTGTGTGTGTGTGTGTGTGTGTGGAATTAGCCCCTTCCCCCGCCTCGTCTTACACAGTAAAACTCCTCCTCCTCCTCCTCAATCTCTGCTACTGACTGGAAATTAATCAACACCTTCAGACCGTTCAGAGATGAGAATTCAGCGTCACCGTGGTATGAATATTTCATATTATATATTATCGGAATATGTTCTTCGCTGATAAAAACAGACACACGGATTACGGCGCTGCACCGCGCGAGCCACTGCACACCTTGGCCTGGCGTAAATTCGCCGTCTTCTCCCTCATCTCGGTGTAGTGTTTATCCGAGCTCCCCATACTCTCCTCCACTCGTTCCAGCCAGCCCTCGAACTGGCTCACGTCCTCCTGATAGCTGGTCCAGTGAGACAGAGCGCCTTCCAGCTGGCTGTGAATGCAACACACGCAGGGAGAAAAATAAACACAGACCCTCTCACCTGCGAAGCAGAAACACGCATGCACGGACTTGAAGAGTCCCGTTTCACGCGGCAAGCGATTCTTTTGCATCGAGAGCGAGATATATAGAATACAGAATGCGTTTCATACGGATTACATCAACTGATTCTCTAAACTGTTTTCGATTGGACTCGGTTCAGACCCTTCAAGCTCCCTCTCTAGATATATATGTCTCATGTCTGTATGTCAAGAATTTGCTTTCTTGACGCGTTTCAGGAAGACATCCACCTTGTTTATTTTCTTTAGCACAATGTTTTGTTGATATTGCATGCATACGTACATTAAAGTACAGTAGTTGCGGATTCAAATCATGTACTACACGTATGGAAGGACGGAGCATTTATTCGAAGTTTTCTTTCGCTGTTATCAGGAAAAAATGCAAGTGATCCCGCTGACAGGTTAAAATATAAGAGAAGGAATACAGCACCAAAAATAACCTACAGTGCGCAAAAACACGAATATATTAATAGTATTGATAATGTACCCAATTGCAATCACTTTTTTTTTTGTTTTCATTTCCACTTTTCATCTTAAAGACAGAAAAAACCTTCTCCTTCTCCATCCTTCTCAAATCTTTAAATCAGAGCACTAACACTGTAGACTCCTTCCACAAACATCACTCAAATGTTAAACATAAACAGAAAATGTTAGCATACAGTATCAACAGTTACACACGTTTCCTTTCCAGTTTCATATACAAAGCATGCGATGTGCATGTCTCCCTGAACGACGTTACTATGGCAACAGTGGCATATCAAAAAAGAGCGCACGACCTCCTGGCCAATCAGCATTGAAAACTCAAAGCAATCTGTAAAGGGATGTGAAGATTATAAACAGCCGATAAGCTCCAGACCTTTTGCACTGAATAGAGGCGGAGAGGAGCGAGTCCCAGGAGTCCTTGAGGTCCTGGATCTGTTTGCGGACAACGGGTACGCCCTCGGCTGAGGTGTTCCTCTGCACCGCTTCTCCTCTGGTGATGAGCATCTTCAGCTGGATCTCTCGCTCCTGACGCGCCGCCAGCAGCTCCTGCATCGGCAACGACATCACTACTGTTACATTCGCAGTGATAAAACGTCTCCAGACGTAACCTGTACGTTACACTATTGTCAGGAACGTTACTAAGGAAAGAATAAAGAATAAAGCTTTGTGTACTCTATCTTGCCCTCATTAAAAATGCATGCGTATATGAATATGTAACATGACTAAGCTCATAAGTAACATTATGACCCACACACCAAGCTAAACTCCTTAACAAGAATCCGATTTTTTTCAGAGCAGGGAAAGTGTTTGAAGGCACCAATACCTCGAGCTGGCTCATCCTGGTAAGCAGCACACTCTTGTCAGCGGTGGGAGTTCGGCAGGTCTCGAGGATCTCCTGGGCTTCTGAAACCCAGCTCTGAAGTTCTTGTAAACCCTGCGAGAAGAGCTGGTGCTCCCCTACGACGCGCTCCACTCGGGAGACCTTCTCCTGTTGGAGGCAGGAAAGAAATACATATGAATTTTCAGCTCACTGACAAGACGAAATAAAATGTAAGACAAGACAAATGCAAGTCCATATCTACAGTATGCGCATCAGTATTCAATATTCAGTATTCCATCTGCTAGTGTTCCAAACTTTTCAGTGTTTCCTTGACTACAGTATTATTTAATTCTTTAGGATCCTTTTCTTGAGTTTGATATTTCATACTTATAATATTTTGAGCACATTCAGCATTCCCAACACTCCAGTATTCCATACATTTCAGTATTCTGTGTACTACATTGTTTCGTACAATTCATCATTCCCTGAGTTTCAGCATGTGATACACATCACCGATCTCTCCACTTCAAGGTTCAATACAATTCGATATTCCACACACCTCTGTGTTCTTGATACTGTACTTCAGTGTTTCATAACCAGCATTCCCTATGATTTAGTATTTCAGATGCTTCAGTATTTCATATGCTTAAGCATTCTTTATGCTTCAGTATTATCTAGACTTCAGGCTTTTACTCCACTCCAACACTCCAATTTTCTGTAGCCTTGAGAATTCTTTTGATTTCAGTATTCCCTCCACTTGAATATTCCCTTCACCTCTGTAATCCCTTTACCTCAGCATTCCGAATCCCCTCAGCATTCCCTTCACCTCAGTATTCCCTTCACCTCAGTATTCCCTTCACCTCACCATTCCCTTTACCTCAGCATTCCCTTCACCTCAGTATTCCCTTCACCTCAGTATTCCCTTCACCTCACCATTCCCTTTACCTCAGCATTCCGAATCCCCTCAGCATTCCCTTCACCTCAGTATTCCCTTCACCTCACCATTCCCTTTACCTCAGCATTCCGAATCCCCTCAGCATTCCCTTCACCTCAGTATCCCCTTCACCTCAGCATTCCGAATCCCCTCAGCATTCCCTTCACCTCAGTATTCCCTTCACCTCAGCATTCCGAATCCCCTCAGCATTCCCTTCACCTCACCATTCCCTTTACCTCAGCATTCCGAATCCCCTCATACCTTCCCCTCAGCATTCCCTTCACCTCAGCATTCCCATCATCTCAATATCTCCTTCACCTCAGCATTCCCTTCACCTCAGTATTCCAAATCCCCTCAGCATTCCCTTCACCTCAGCATTCCCTTCACCTCAGCATTCCCATCATCTCAATATCTCCTTCACCTCAGCATTCCCTTCACCTCAGTATTCCTTTCATGTCAGTATTCCCTTCAACCTTGGTATTCCCTTTCCCTCAGTATTCCCATCATCTTAGTATATCCTTCATCTCAATATCTCCTTCACCTCAGTATTCCCTTCACCTTAGCATTCCCTTCTCTTCAGTATTCCCTTCACCTCTATAATCCCTTCACCTCAGCATTCCCATCATCTCAATATCTCCTTCACCTCAGCATTCCCTTCACCTCAGCATTCCCATCATCTCAATATCTCCTTCACCTCAGCATTCCCTTGACCTCAGTATTCCCTTCACCTCAGCATTACCATCATCTCAATATCTCCTTCACCGCAGCATTCCCTTCCCTTCAGTATTCCCTTCCCTTCAGTATTCCCTTCACCTCTGTAATCCCTTTACCTCGGCATTCCCTTTACCTCGGCATTCCCTTTCCCTCAGTATAGCCTTCATTTCAATATTCTATAGAATTCATAATACTTTTAATTTCAGTATTTCATACAGTTCAGTATTCCCCTCACTTTAGTGTTCATTAGACTCCTGTGACCCCCCCCCCCCATACCCCACCCCTCCAGTAAAACAGTAAACTGTATTGAATGGTATAATAAAATGAAACATCATGTTGCTATTGTTTTTATATCAAAACGCTGTAGGAGGTGACACGTGCTGTGATGCACACTGTGATTTACACTAAAATCTTAATAGGCAGTGATGGAACCCCAACATGAAATGAGTTTCCAGATGTTGAAGCATTAGAAATGCTAATCAAGATGCCATGGAGTAAGAAAACTTCCTTAGAGGAAAACTTTCCGCCTTGATTAATTAAAAGATCCCATATCTCCCTCGCTAAAAAAATGGACGGAAATGTATTCATTCAGCATGCTTGCTGGCTTCTTCACTGCATCTGGAGTCCAACTGTAACAGCAGTTCGGAAATACAGAATCAGCAAACTGAATTAGAAAGATTACATTGCAGTGGCCATCGGCTTTCCAACAAACCAGCAACTGCGTTCCCAAGAGTTCAGCTTCAGAAAATAATTAGAAAACAATGTTAAAAATCAAGCACAGCTTCAAGAGCGTGGACTGGTTCAGACTTTCTGCCTAAAGTGCTTTCTTTTGATGAGAGGGTAATAAATCACACGAGGGGATAATGAGAACGCAGAGAACAAACCAACAAACACAGGCCGTAAAGGTCAACTGTGTTCTGCAGCAGCAGCAGCACCTTGATATTCTCCATGAAATAATATTTACGCTTTACTGGACAGCATCCCTACCAACAGCCAGCCAAAAAAAAAACGATCAAATGTTTCTCTCACGTGATTAGCCTTCTACTTTTTCCAAATGGATTTTAAGGCATTCTCAAATCAAATAAATGTAAAATAAAAAAAACAAACAAACAAATATAATGCATTACCAAAATAAAGCACCCTGAACTAGGGCTGGGCGATAAAACGATAACGATATGTATCGCGATAGGCACGTGATCGATATCAATAAAAAAATGTGTTCGATAAAACGTTCGATATGTTTTATTCTTTGTCGGAAGAAAACAGAGGTTGCGAAGCTAGTTTGGTTGAATTAACAAAGGCGCTCGCTCTCTGGTAACCTAGCAACATAGGGAGTGATACGCTAACAGCCAACCAGGTAACAGTATCCCGTTTGGTTGCGCCATATCGTTGACTCGTGCTGGTTCTGCTGGATTCCTCTTCATAAGCAGAAAATGAGTGCGAGGAAATTGGAAATAAAAGAGGAAAAGTCAGCTCGCCAGTAAGGCAGTTTTTTGGATATTATAAATCTAACCGTAGTCAGACCAATGTCGTCTGCAAATTATGCAAGACCGTCGTCCCCGCCAAGACTGGTAATATAACGAACTTGATGTACCACCTTATACCCCTATCTCACCTACGCGGTTTCGCGCGGTGGCCATAGGTACGGTTCATCATGATTCACCACGAGTTTTGGCGCTGTGATTACGTTTCCATCTTTAACCGCCAAGTTGAAATTTTTTGGTGGTCCTTGCGGATGCTTGCAACCCTTGCAGAACTTCGCGGAACGCCGGCGGGCACGGTGCGCAACACCGCATCTCACCGCGAGTCAAACCGCATAGGTGCGATAGGGGTATTAGCCGCGCTCACCCTTTGGAGCATAGCCGCATTCAACCAACAATGTTTGTACCTGCAACACCGCACAAGCAGCAGACCATCATGGGGAGGTTCTCTGCATCAGTGCCTTATGAAAAAGAATCTAAATGGTCCAAAGATATAACGGAGGCAGTGGCATATCATAGCGCCAAAGACATGCTTCCGCTTAGCACTGTCGAGAAGACAGGTAATAAAAAGCTTATGCTAAACTTGCACTAAATTCTCAGGTCTCTCTGTTTATATTTAACACTTTGCACTATTTTATTACACTTCATTAAGCATTTCTTACATTTTCTTTTTCATTTTGCACCTTAAATGTTAAGAGATAATTGTTAAGTGTTAATTGTACCTTTAGACTTGTGTTTACATTTTCATTATTTGAGTTTTCCATGGTTGTTGACATTTCTGTCTTAATAACTGAGTGGATTATGATCAGAGGAAGGTTCAGTTTAAAATAAAAATGTTTAAATGTGATATATTTTTCTCCTGGTTCTTATTTTAAATGGGGCATAAAAATATCAATAATGATAGATATCGACTGATATGAAACACTGATATCGTGATACAGTTTTCAGCCATATCGCCCAGCCCTATCCTGAACATTCTCATGCTCTTCAAACTGCAGTATTTCCTACACTTCAGGAATCCCTACACTTCACCATTCCCTACACTTTGGTATTCTCCATGCTTCAGTATTCCCTACTTTCCAGTGTTTTCCTACACCTCACCATTCCCCGCTGCTACATGAATCCCTACACTGCAGTAATTTTCTACACTTCACTACTGCCCACATTTTGGTATTTCTCACACTTCAGCTATTTCCTACACTCCAATTACTCCCTGCACTCCAGTATTCCCACACTTGAGTTATCAATTCATTATATCTTCACTTCAATTATTCCCTAAATCTCAGTATTCCCCTATATTGGTTATTTTGTTTATTTCCCTAACTTCAGTTATTCCTACACTCCAGCATTTCACACACATCGTGTTTTCTCCTACATTTCACTCATCTGCTACACTTCCGTTATTGTCTACACTCTACAGCGTGGGCCATTTCTATGGATACACCTTAATAAAATGGGAACGGTTGGTGATATTAACGTCCTGTTTGTGGCACATTACTATATGTGAGGGGGCAAACTTTTCAAGATGGCTGGTGACCATGGTGGCCATTTTGAAGTCGGCCATCTCGGATCCAACTTTTGTTTTTTCAATAGGAAGAGGGTCATGTGACACATCAGACTTATTGGGAATTTCACAAGAAAAACAATGGTGTGCAATGGGTTTTAACGCAACTTTATTCTTTCATGAGTTATTTACAAGTTTCTCTTTGTCATTGACATGTCGAAGAGGTTAACACGTGATGAGCGGATCGAAATTGTGTTGATATCTGGTAAACGCAGTAACCGGGTCATTGCAGCAGATTTCAATGCAAGACACCCTACGAGACCACCCATCTCCCATGCTACAGTTAGCAAACTGCTTGCTAAGTTTCGTGAAACTGGTTCAGTGTTGGATTTGCCAAAATGTGGACGAATGAAAACTGTCACTAATGAACAAACATGAGTGGCTGTCCTAGCTTCATTCAGCAAGAGCCCACAGCGTAGCACTCGCCGCATGTCACTGGAGAGTGGCGTTAGTCGAACATCCCTTCGGCGGATATTAGCTACTCACAAATGGCACCCTGACAAACTCCAGCTACTGCAGCATCTCAACGAGGATGACCCAGATCGGCGCACACAATTTGCAGAATGGGCAAAACAGAAATTGGAACAGGACCCTCAGTTCACGCAGAAGATTTTGTTCAGTGATGAGGCAAACTTTTATGTGAATGGTGAAGTTAACAAACAAAACCACCGCTATTGGTCTGACACTAACCCACATTGGATAGATCCCTCCAAGACTGTTGGAACAAAACAAGTGATGGTATGGTGTGGTATATGGGGTACAAAGATAGTGGGGCCATTCTTCATCAATGGAAACCTCAAGGCCACTGGATATTTGAAATTGCCATATGATGATGTGTTTCCCTCTTTATGCACTGATGCTGGCACGTTCCCTGAGTTTTTCCAGCAAGATGGTGCACCTCCACATTATGGGTGTCAGGTCCGAGCATTCCTAGATAAACAGTTTCCTGAAAAGTGGATTGGTCGTCGTGGGCCAGTTGAATGGCCCCCAAGGTCTCCCGATCTGACCCCCTTAGACTTTTATCTTTGGGGTCATCTGAAGGCAATTGTCTATGGTGTGAAGATACGAGATGTGCAGCACCTGAAACTACGGATACTGGAAGCCTGTGCTGGCATTTCTCCTGCGGTGTTGCTATCAGTGTGTGAAGAGTGGGAGACGAGGGTTGCATTGACAATCCATCACAATGGGCAGCACACTGAACACATTTTATAAGTGGTCAGAAACTTGTAAATAAATAATAAAGTTACGTGAAGGAATAAAGTTACGTTAAAACCAAGCACACCATTTTTTTTCTTATGAAATTCCCAATAAATTCGATGTGTCACATGACCCTCGTCGTATTGAAAAAAACAAAAGTTGGATCCAAGATGGCCGACCTCAAAATGGCCACCATGGTCACCACCCATCTTGAAAAGTTTGCCCCCTCAAATATACTAATGTGATAGTATATCATATCACCATTCCCCACTCTTTGGTATTCCCCAAGAGTCAGTACTCCCCACACTTTAGATATTCTCCATGCTTCATGATTCCCTACACTGCAGTAATTTTTCTACATTGCAGTATTCCCCACGCTTCTGTACCCCCCCAAACACATTCTTCTTGGTTATTTTGTTTATTTCCCTAACTTCAGTGATACCTACACTCCAGCATTTCCCACACATCATGTTTTCCCCTACATTTCACTCATCTGCTACACTTCGGTTATCCCTCCACACTTCAGTAATTTCCGACATTTCAGTATTCCCTCTACTTTAGTTAGTCCCTATCACTATTCCTCACACTTCAATATTCCCTACATTCTAGTATACCCACCACTTCAGTTCTCCAATTATTCCATACATTTTAGTATTCCTTGCAAGTCCAATATTTCTTACATTTCTTACATATTCCCTACATTTAGGGTATTTCTCCAACTTTAGCATTTTCCACACTTCAGGTATTCCCCATAATCGAGTAATCCAGCCTCTTTGGCGTTCCCTATACTTCAGTGGTATTCCCACACCTCGCGAATTCCCTACACTCCCGCCAATCTCAATACCACATTCTGGAAACTTTACTATTCACTATATTCGAACTATATTTTCTACGCTTCAGTATCCAGTACTATATGCTTGAGTATTCCTTATATATGAGTATTCCAGGCACCTGCAGTTGATTATTTCTTACGCTTTAGGTTTATTTACACCACAGTATTCCCTAAACATTAAAAGCTAATAAGCGTCAATATTCACATACAGTTACGGATCCTCAATACTGAATAATAATTCAGTTCAATACTCCTGCACCTCCAGTATTCCATATACTTCGGTATTCTCTACACATCAGTAATCTCCCATGCCGCAAAAACACCTGCTTTTTTGTAGAACAAAGTCTTAATAATGTGGATAAATAGTGAGATTCAAGAAACTTTGCTCTGATGTACAATACCCCCATGCATCGCTAACAAACCCCACACACACTCACATCAGCAGAGGAAAAAGTCTTCAGCTTTCGGTTTTAATCAATTAAAAGTAGGTAGGTAGTTTAGCATGGCTTTCAATCTTATCATTTTGATTCATACACATTCACATTTCATACAAACGTAATTATTTTGATTGTGTAAAGCCGCTTTGCGACAATGTCAATTGTTAAAAGCGCTATACAAATAAAATTGAATTGAATTGAATTGAATTTCTCACAGACTAGCGTACAAAAGATTATTTACCTGCTTCCCAGAGAGAGAGAGAGAGAGAGAGACACAGTAGGATTGCAAACCATGAGGATTCTGAATCTGGCCAGAAAATTGTCCAAAAGACAGGATAGACAATTGACTGTTGAGACTGTGTTTAATGTAAATGCATATTAGTGCATTTCATTCAATTTAATGCAATAAATGTAGTATTTTACTTTGCCACTAGACTTTTTATTTCTGATACAGTAGGTCTGAACAGGAAAGGTTCAACGGAGAGCAACGGGGGGAAAAGAGTTCACAAAATGTGTTGGCAAAATCATAAGGACGCATTCAGAGCTGGTGACTTAATTGTAGACGTTCTGGTCATATTTACTCTCGTAACCAAGATACTGTACGCTGTCTAAACTGTGTGGAATTCGCTTTGGGATAAGATTTCTGTATTAACTTCCCACACTTAACTGTATTCTGCACAGAGTGAATGAGCGCAGTGAGGAAGCCTACAGGCATGAGTTAGCATCATCATCATCATCATCATCATCATCGTGTGTGTACGCGTGTATACGAGTTAAACTCATTACCTTAGTGCGGTTGCTCAGGGCCAGGTAGCGCGCAGCGAGCTGACAGACCCGGTGCACGAAGCCTTTCCCAGCCGCCTGACCTTCCCACAGGCTGTGAGCTCTCTCTCTCAGCACTCCCAGCTCCGACTCCATGGAGCACATCTCCTCCAGCACCGACTGAAGAGCGGTGGAGGACGGAAGAGGACAGAAAATGGGAAGAGACAAAACTATTAGACATGTATAGAAATACTCCAGAAGAACAACAGTTTAAGAGGCGAAATGACGCAAGTGATAAAGTTCTGCTACGTTCTCAGCATGTTCTTTACGTAAAAAAAAAAATAATACTACCCAGTTGCTGGATTGGACATTTTACTTTGGCACGTGATCTTTGATGTAAAAATCTAACGCAAGCACTGAAAGAAAGCAGAACCTACAGCGGGAGTGAGTACAGGGTACAGAAAGTACTGCTTATTTAGGTGCATCAAGAGATTGAAAGCGAAAGGAACGGAAAACAAAGTTGAATGCCTAACAAAAAAATAATCCGTCTGTCATGCAGGTGAGAATCCCTTTATCGTAGGTCTTTTGAGGTCTGATGGAGACAAGGCTCTCTTAAACTGCAGTTAATTTAATCGGAGTCGAATCCTTCGCCGTGCAAAACGCATAACTCAGCAGAATCAACACCGAGGTTTTATTATCTCGTTCAGGGAGGGAACTTTATTAAACTGTTCAAACAGAATGTAAACCCCATTAAACCCCAGGTCTGTCTCGGTTCATTTAAAGCCATCATTTCATTAGACGTACGCTGCGCGGTTTTAGCGTACTCCCTTTTTCAGCAGGAATTGCTAAATGAAAACTTACATGTTCGCCCTCCTGTTTCTATAGTAACACATGCCACGTTCGAATGTCTGCCCTGCTTGCTACATTATACAGTACAGTGTAAAAGTTAGCATCCCCTCTGTTTATGAACGTTCTCAGGTAGGAGTTCTCTTTATTAGCGAGCTCCACAGTTAGCATCCCTGGCGATGAGTTAATTCATTTTAATGAACCTCGTTAAGGTGTTTAATAACAATATTATTATTATAATTATTATTATACTTCCTCAAGCGGTTTTGCTCTGAGCAGTCGACTTAAAAGCCAGTGGGACTCGGGAAAACAGCTCTTACACATTCTCAAATAAGAAAATATTGACTTTTTACCGAAGAGAGAAACAGATAACGAGATTTTAGCATGTACAAAGAAGACCCAGAGAGGAACGGTAGACAGAAACACACCACAGTAACTTTTCAGCTACTTCCATTTTATTACTAACACAGCACTAAAGAGGTCTACGGGAAGTCTTTTTTCTTCTTTGGCCAAAAAAAATCACCTACAATTAATTACCTAAGACAGTATCACAGTATCCACATATCCACATAGCGCCGTGTATTTGTGTGTGTGTGTGTGTGTGTGTGTGTGTGGAATTAGCCCCTTCCCTTGCCTCGTCTTACACAGTAAAACTCCTCCTCCCTCCCCCCACCTCGCTTTTTAAGTTTCACAACAAACACACACACAACAAAAACACTGTTTTCGTGGAAAAAAGAAATCTCTCTAATGACACTCGCGTGAGCGCAGACTAATGGAATCACTGCTGTAAAGTAAAAAAAAAAACAAAAAAAAAAACAAATGAACCAGCACCTTACCTTTGAAAAAAATCGTGACAGAGCAGAGTTTATGTGTAGAGCAGAGTGTGTGTGTCTGTGTAAAGCCGGGAAAGGGGGGTGTAAAGGCGAGAGTGTGCGTGTGTGTCGGTGGCAAAAAACTCGGCACTCGTAAACCAAGACACGCTCGTTTTTCAAGTCAATCTTTTTAAAAAAAATCTTTGCTCGTCTTGCGGAACACTCGTAAACCGAGTTACTCGCAATCCGAGGTTTCACTGTAGGTGGTTTAGTGTCCGAGTCTGAGGACTTGTAACTTCAGTCGCTCGATAGTTCAGGACTGGAGTTTCCTACAGTCTACCTGAGTCTCCAATAACAAACTGGACTCAATTTTAACTTAAACACATCTCCTGTTATATTGAACTTCCAGTCTCACACAGTATGATGCTGATCAATCCCTGCTACCCGTTTTACCCAGATGAGCAGGGGCAGGGGTAGGGGTAGCTCAGTGGTTAAGGCATTGGACTACAGTTCAGAAGATCCCAGGTAAAAACCTCACAACCACCAAGTTGCCACTGTTGGGCCCTTGAGCAAGGCCCTTAACCCTCAATTGCTCAGATGTAATGATGAGATCAAAAAAATAATTTAAAAAATCTAATTCGCTCTGGATAAGGGCGTCTGCCAAATGCCTAGATGTAGATGAGGATGGGTTCCCTGCTGAGTCTGGTTCCTCTCAAGGTTTCTTCCTTGATACACAGAGGCAGAGGGAATGTAGATGGGTAGTTTAATGTAGACAGGGACTGTAGGTAGGTATTTTTGGAATAGTTAGGCAAGCGGGTAGTTAGTTTAGGATGGAAAGGTAATCAGGTAGAGAGTGAATTAGTGGACTTCCTGATGTCTGAGTGAGTGTGTTTAAGAGAGAGAGAGAGAGAGAGAGAGAGAGAGAGAGAGAGAGAGGATGTGTTACTCTGGTGTAACTGATGCTCTGTACCTGCAGTTTGCTCAGCTCCAGTCTCTTAGCGGGGAGGTCGTGAAGACGAGCGCTGCTCTCCTGTACACTCATCTCTGTTCTGCTGATCCAGTCCTGAAGAGGCTCCACACTCGCCTCGAACTCTTGCATCTGACATTGAAGACTCTGCACACACACACACACACACACACACACACACACACACACACACACACACACAGCCCTCTCTGTTGCTGTAGCTTTGGGTGATGTGCTTTCATTAAAATTGTGCTTACACGCTAAAATCTTTCCACCCTGCAGCAATGCCAGAGGAAACATCCTGATGACGCTTTCAATTAGAAAAACAAAGAGCAACACAGATGTCACATATTACTGCAAATGTATTGTGATTACTGTCTCAACATTATACGTTACGCATCTTCATTATGGTTATAAATCCGTGCCACCAGTATTTCATGTTTCTGAGTCTAGCCGTCATGTCGCTCTCTTTCAGGATTCACGTCCTCCGCTTCTGCTTGTGAGCCGTCACTGCGGCGTCACCTGACTGCGTTCACCTGTTCAGTGTTAATTCGTTTTTCTACGGGTTCACTGTAAAAGCACAAGACTTAAATCCTCCATATTTCATGTTTTTGCTGTACTTCCTGGTTTTGATTCTGTCTTTTTCCAGAGTATCTTGAACAGATTGAAAGGGTTAAGACTCAACCATTTTAATCAGATAATGACCAGAAATATAAGTGCAAACCAGAACCAAATGTTAGCCATCTTGATCTACAGACTTAAAGGCTGTACACAAAAATAGCAATATTTTTAAAATCAGTATTTTATCTCAAAAACAGTATGCTTTTTTTTTTTTTTTTTCACGTTACGTATTCGTTCTTGCTTGATTTAATTGTCTTGTTCGAGTAATACCTGTAAGACGGTCTCTCTCTGCTTCAGGTTGTCCATCAGGTTCCTCCAGTCGTCCCTGGCGGCGTTGGCTTTAGCCCTGACCGCCTCGACTCTGTCAGCGGACACCACGGCGGCGAGACGATCCCCGTGGGACAGCACGGTGTTTAATCTGGTCTGGCCTTGCTCGCTGTCGCTCAGGAACTCCTGCGGAGCACGACGAACGGGACGTCACTCAGACGGCCCGAGGAGACGCGGAGTCCGAGGGGTCACGTCCACACACTAGACAGCGCGACCCCCGACCCCCTGTCTCAGCACCATCTGTGATGCGCGTGCACTCGTACGGCCTTGCCGCGCTCTCTCGCTTCGAATCATTTGGCGTGAAACAATTCCTGCCATATTGAGAGCAGAGTGGACCCGGCCACGCAGAAACATTGTTCTACATTTAATGATGAATAAATAAAAAAGGAAGGGGAGAGCGTTTCTCCGCCAAGCGCATCGATCTCTTTACGCCTCTTACCGGTTATGCCGTTTAAACCTGACGCGCGTTTCAGCGCGCAGTCGTACATCGTTCCCGCGCGCCCGCCGCCGACCGACGTCCTCGAGGCTTTTCAGCTTCTAATTGAGGCTATAAAACAGACCACTCTGGCAT
>QNUK01000146.1:204873-314873 GCA_013621035.1 Clarias magur | reverse complement strand
TGTACAGGATTAGGTTTTACTTTTCTTAGACATATGGATATGGATCTGGTAGCATGATTTTTTTTTATTGTATAAGCAATTTCAAATTTATTAGAATTTTGGACAAAAATATTTCTTTGTGATTTATGGCTGCATTTCTACATTGCATCTGTGAGTAAAACAGCAGTGCTGCTGCATAAAATAAATAATAATAATAATAATAATAATAATAATAATAATAATAATTAAAAACTTGTCAATAATGATAAGAAAAATGTATGATAAATATATAACATTGTATTTACATACATTGTTTTTTTGTTGTGTTTTTTTTTTTTTTTACAATTTTTTTGTACTTAGATAAATTTTGTTTGATCCAGCTTTAGTTCTTTTAATATATATATTTAATAATGTAACTAAAAGACACTGTAAAGTGCAACGCGAGCAGCAGCTCAGCGCAAAAAACTTTACACGAGGTAAAATCTGTACAAAGCTTGAAATAAAACATCGTTGCGCGAAACGACTGTCTGTTTGATCTACACCCTGTCTTTTATTTTTATACATGCTTAACAGTTCCGCTGAAATGTACTTCATTGTTACAGCACTGTGTAAAAGTCTTGTAAAGGACTGTAGCACAGATGCTGTGATACATATGTTTAGCATGACTGCATTATTATGTACAAAACCGCTCAATATTTTCAAACATTACTTAAAAATTATCAAATGAATAAAAACATGTAGAGAAAGCAACATCATTCATGACAGACATAGTTTTCCTACAGAAAGGAGCGAGTGTGACAAAGTTAGCAGAAGAACTCTCAATAAACGTAACACTCAATAAAACCTAGCAGCTGTTTTTCTTATGACACGGTAAACATCTGTATCTAATACTACTGCTTATTTTAACACAAAGAGTTTTTACACCAAATATTGTCTGTCTTTATTTTATTACTATTTAGTGCTCTTTATAGACGTTTCATTTTATGTAGAAATGTTTTTTAAAGGAATCTTTGCTCATTTCATTTTTTATGCATGCCATTGTATGAATAATGTAAAAATGTTGTGAATGAAAATAGTGAATGATTGTGTACATAATAATGCAGAAATAAAAAAAAAAAACATATATAACATATATAACTTGTACTTCAGACATTATGGTGCCAAAGACTTTTGCACAGTACCTCTACATGTGCTGGATCTACATTACCAGCTTATAATAATGAAAGTAGATTCAAAATATAATCAATTTACTATTATTATTATTATTATTATTATTATTTATATTATTATATTTAGTTTTTAATATATAAATAAACTGCAAAATATGCTCCCAAATTAAATCTTATGAAAAAAGCACATGAAAACTGTATATTTCTTCCCCCCATGTTTATTTCTAATTCTGTTTATTGCTCTATTCGCCCCCTAGTGGTTCAACCAAAAAACTGCTGAGCCTTCATACTTATTGCTGCTTGGATTAAAAAAGATCAGACCTAGCATGTAAGAGCAAAACAAACTCAACTGGAGCGCAGCCTGTATTTTGACTAGTTTTTAAAAGTATAATAAAAAGATATTTTGTTTTGTTTTTTTCTTAGATCAAATTAAATCTGATTCCATACTGATACATTTATTTGTAGTACAATTCCATGTATTAATATATAATCTGATCTCATTTTAGCTCCCTTTACACATCATGGTGCCTTTTTAAGTTCCTGTACACTTCCTGAGAAATTTGTAGCGTGTTTTGGATGCTGTGACGTTTGTGTGTGATCTCATTTCAGGTTGACAATCACTCACTCAACGGCTATACTGCTTTATCTTGTATACAGGGGCCGCGGGGACCTGGCGTCTAACACAAGAGACTTAGGGCTTGAGGCGGGGTACACCCTGGACAGGGTAACTATCCATCGGAGGACACACACATACAGTATATACATGTATACATTCACACACTAAGGGTAATTTGGGAACACCAATTAACCTAATCTGCATCTCTTTGGACTGTGGAAGGAAATCTGAGTACCCGGAGGAAACCCACCAAGCATGGGGAGAACATGCAAACTCCATGCACACAGACCCAGAGGCGGGAACTGAACCAAAGCATCCAGTTTACAATCTTTCTTTCTTTCTTTTTTTTTTTTTAAAGAAAAACAAATAAATTAATGAAAAACGAAAGACACAATACAAAACCATCTTACTCCTCTGCACAGATGCTCTAAAATATAATAATAATAATAATAATAATAATAATAAATAATAAATACAATAACAAAATACAAAAATTAATAATAAAATACAATCACATAAGTACTTTTCCTTGTTGTTGCTGGTGTTTATTCCTTTATACGTATAGCTTTATAGTTTATACCTTAAAAAATATTATTGACATAATATTATTTTTTACGCTTAAAGATAAGGTTTAAATGTATAAAGTACTGTAGATCCAGGAGAGAAGTACAGGTAGGAGTAGTTGGGGGCGTGGCTAAAGTTTGAAGACTTGTGACATTGACTGTGTGTGTGTGTGTGTGTGTGTGTGTGTGAAGGTTAGACATGCAAAATCTTAAGTTATCTATCACTCAGCTCTCTTTTGGACCCTGAGTATATATTTTTATATATAAGTGCGTGCACGTCGTTAAATCATAATATTGATATAATAATAATAATAATAATAATAATAATAATAATAATATCGCTACACCGGTACCCTCATCGTTACCTTGGCGACGGTCCACCCCTGCACCGCCTCGGCTCCGCTGTTCCGCCTCTCGCAGCGCTTCAGCCCGTCGCCCCAGTCGCGCAGCTGCCGCTCGAGCCGCGCCGTGTCCTCCTCGAGCCGCTCGGCGAGGCGGCGCCGCTCGCGCTCGGCGCCCGTGGCCGCGGTGACGGCGGACTCCAGGGTGTCGCGCGCCCGCAGCGCCTGCCCCTCCCACTGCCGCAGGGCGCGCGCCAGCGCCAGCACCTCGCCGTCCATCAGCTCGCAGCCCGCCGCCGCCGTCAGCCTGCACGCGCTCTCCGCGCTCAGCCGCACGCGCCGCAAACGCTCGCGCCCTTCGCGCGCTCCCTGCGCCACCAGCTCCTGTCAGAGAGAATGAGAGAGAGAGAGAGAGAGAGAAAGGGGGCGGGGTTTGGAGGTAAAGTTGCTACGGTAACTGCCGCATGCGCAGCGCTTCTGCTCACCGTCAGCGGGTCCCTTCTCTCTGCGTGCGTGCGTGACGTTTTCGAGTCTCTCTCTCTCTCTCTCTCTACTCTCTTTCTCCTTTTCATGATTTCCACCGGAGCTAAAGGCTAACACACTTCTGATTAACGAATAATGGAAGATTAGAAACGGTGACATTTCTCCTTTTACCCCCTTTACCCGATACACACATCTGTGATAACTCTGCAGCTCCCTGGAGTTCACACACTTCCTTGAAAACTCCATGATTAAACTTCTGTACAGTATGTATTAAATGTACAGACTGTATTTCATTCGTTCATCTCCTATACCACTTATCCTGTTACAAGGTCGCAGGGAGCCTATCCCAGTAGACTTTTGGGCATGAGGCAGGGTACACTCTGGCGCACACATACACACACACCACTTAGCCTAATCTGCATGTCTTTGGAGTGTTGGTGGAAACCTATCCAGGCACGGGATAGAACATGCAAACTCCATGCACATAGACCCCCACACCGGGAATCGAACCCGTGACCCTGGAGGTGTGAGGACACAGTGCTAACCACTATTTAATGTACAGCTTTTTTGGCATGTTTGGCGAAAACTAAACACGGCATTTCAACAGAAAGACCAGATACACACCGTCAAGTTCAAGCACGGCAGTGGAGAGGTGATGATTTGGGCTTGTTTTGCAGCCACATGACCTGGGCAGTATGAAATATATGAATTATGTAGAAAGAAATGTGAAGCAAGGTTTTGGAATGGCCTAGTCAAATTCCAGACCTCAACCCAATTGAAATGCTGTGGCAGGACCTTGGAATAAAGAGGACAGCTGTGCATAAGCGAGGTTATGTTTGTTTAATACCGAGACCCGCTAAGATCAGATGATTTTTATTATGTTTTTATAAACATTAGTGACCTTCAAAGAGGGGTCACCAACTTTTACAAATTATTATAGACTGTATGTACTGCAAAAACTGTATGTACAGTTTGTAATACATGGACCATATGTAAAGTATGTAATGTACTGGATATAAAAAAAATATTTCATGTGAATATGGTATTTAGTGTATAGACTGTACATGATGTATGCGAATCATTCCCTTATTCTTCTCACTTAAATCTACATTTAGTCCTCCCTGAATTTATTGGCACATTCATAAAATGAGCAATTAAAAACTATAATAATAAAAATAAGACTTATAAAGTTTCACTTAAAAAATAGAAAGTAGACAACACACTTTCATGATTGCAAAACTCTATTACATCTCTCGCACATGTACACAAAGAGAGCCAATAATTCTAAGCTTCACTGTACACGAGGAGGACGTTAAAGGTTAAAATGAAAGCCCCTGAAACACCTCTCCTGTAGACTCACGCACACACACACACACACACACACACACACACACCTGCACACATACATGCTCGTGCACACACAGACAGCCAAGGGCAAATAAAAGTCCATCAACCTGATCAATAAGTAAAATCGATATTTTCTCGCATCGTTTTTTCCCCCTGCTCAGACGTGTTCACTGTGCGGTGCAGTCACGATCAGCTCATGCTGTGTAAGAGTGAGAGGAAGTGAGAATGGAATACTGAGAGTAAAGAATTATTTAGAAAATATTTTCTAGATATAACTCGCCTGCTTTATGTATATGTCTATCTTTATTCCAAGCTCAAAAATCAATAATTTTATTTAATAATTTAATTTGCTTGGGTTTGATTCTGGTTACCCAGATGATTTAATTATAAACACAGTTGGAAATAGGGGCGGGGCTAAATTTAGGCTCAGGTAGTGATGTCAATAAATAAATCACCCCAGCTTAGAAACACATCACATCTGAGATCACATGACGAAGACAACTTGGTATGTGGCTGTCATGGACCCTTTATATTTAGTTGAAAATTGAGACATTATAGCCATGTCAAAAAAGAGTAACATTAATCTTATTGTCCCAGGGAATAACATTATTTAAAGAAAAGAAGAAAAAAAAACGTCAAGGTGATGGAGAGCTTTATTGATGTTTAGATGGAGAACTTCAAACATACTACACTGGCTTCCTTTTCTCACCCGAACTTTAATCAGCTTCCTCTCGACCGAGGCGGAGTCACCTGACGGGTCGGAACATCTCTGAAGCTCCTCCCCTTTGGACATCAGCCAATCGGTGAGCTCTCTCACTGTCGCCATGTATTTCTCGTGCTCGAAAACGACACCTTCTGAAAGACGGACTCTCTCCTGCAAAGTGCGATCGGTTAAACACCAGATATTATCATTCGAAACATTTCCATTTGATCTATCTCTTCCATCTTCTATCGATCATCACCTCTGCAGCCGCTCTGACATCATCAAACTGCGCCCTTAGCTGTGAGGTCTCCTCTTCTTTAAAGGCCGGATCTCCGGTGCGCTTGTACAGCTCGGCGGCGCTCTCCTCTAAGTAACACAGCGCCCCCTGGTGGTCCTCTATGTCGGCTAGGAGCAGACACAATCTATCCAGCTGCTGCCTCTTTTCTCGGAGACCCAGCTGAGGTTCCAGAGGACCTTTAACCTCAGACTCCACCTGCTCCAACCAGGTCCTGAGCTGAGCTTGAGACTCCACGAACAGCCCCCACTGACTCACGGTCCACTCCAGACGGCTGCACACACGGACATACAGTATGATGTGATAAACTGCAAAAAAAGGTTTGCTTAAGTAATGTCATTTATGGGGAAGATTCCAAAATAGAAAAGCAATGGGAAATGTAAAAATGCCTTAATTAGTAAGTGTTGTTTGCGAAACTTCATTACAAAGCTTCATCACTTCAGCAAGGAAAAGCTTTAACATTAAATCAAACATTGACTGTGCGTCAGACGTGAACATAATTCTCAAGTCACTGCATTGTGGTTTCATATGTGGAGAGCAAATCCCAGCCTAAGCAGTTCAATCCCATAGAAAAGTTAATGTAGCACAAATTATTACAAAAAAAAGTCTATGCTGGCTATGATAGAAAGGCACCAGAACACCCAGTACATCACAGCCTGCCCTGTATGAGGATTAGCAGGCAAAGAGTTCAAGGTCGGCCTCCAAGTTCCCCAGATCCTAATCCTATTTAGCATACATGGGACATGCTGAACAAACAAGTCCAATCTACGGAGCACCCACCCTGCAACCCACAGGACCCTAAGGATCCAATGCCAAGTGGAACCTTGGATTACGAGCATAATTCGTTCCGGAAGCGGACTGATATTCCAAAACACTCGCAAACCAAATAGAATTTTCCCATAAGAAATAATTAAAATCCAAATTATTCTTTCCATAGCCCAAAAAATAAATACATAAAAATTATTAATACAATATATAAAGTAAAAATAAAACTAATTAACCTGCACTTTACCTTCAAAAAAAGTAAAAATAAATCCCGAAAGATAAGTGTTTCCGTGCAGGCGGTGTGTGTGTGTGTGTGTGTGTGGAATTAGCCTCTTCCCTCGTCTCGTCTTACACAGTAAAACTCCTCCTCCCTCCCCCCGCCTCGCTTTTTAAGTTTCACAACAAACACACACACACACACACATCTGTAACTGCTGTAAAGTAAAAAACAAAACAAAAAACAAATGAACCAGCACTTTACCTTTGAAAAGAATTGCGACAGAGCAGAGTTTTCTGTGTAAAGCAGAGAGTGTGTGTCTGTGTGTGTGAAGGCGGGGAGGGGGGTGTAAAGGCGAGAGAGTGTGTTTGCGTGTGTCAGTGTGTGTGTGTGTGTCGGTGTCAAATTACGCATGCGCACACACATAAAAGACATGCTGAAACAGAGAGGGAGATGTTGATTATAGCAGTAAGAGACGAGCGCTAAGACCCAGCACTGGAGACGATTACCCACAATTCCGCAGTGCAACAGAGAGAAAAATCATTGGCTCAGCCAAAATAAGAGCGCATGCGTGATACATGATACTCTGTACTCGTAAACCAAGACTTTCGCTCGGTTTCCAAGTCAAAATTGATTAAAATCTTTGCTCGTCTTGCAGAACACTCGTAAACCGCATTACTCGCAATCCGAGGTTCCACTGTATATATGTAGAATCCATTCATTATACAACTATATTTTACCATATCTGTCATTTTTTTTTTTTTTGGATTTTTTCCCAGATTTTCTCCCTAATTTAGTCGTGTCCAATTCCTCCCCGTCACTAGGGGGCTCCCACATTAAGGCTACTACTACCACTCAGCCGGGAGGGCCGAAGGCTATCACGTGTTTCCTCCGAACCACGTGACGCCAGCCGACCGCATCTTTTCGAACTGCTCGCTCACGCACCGTTGGGGGCGGTGTAACACACTCGGAGGACAGCGCTATCCGCTCCCTCCGCTGCGCGAGCTCACAGACGCCCCTGACTGGCTGTAGAGCCGTGATTAATGTCGGAGCACTATGTACCTCTCATCCCTCCCCTCTGAGAGAGCTCGGCCAATCAGCTCTCTCTAGACCTCCGGCTGCGAGAGGTTACAGCACCACCCGGGATTCGAACTAGCGATCTCCGGATGATAGCCATATCTGTCATTAATATTGTACATGAGGAATATGAGTGCATGTTACCTGTGGCAGCTCATAGTCCTTAAGAGCAGCGCCGCCCAGGCGTCTTCCACTTCCTGAAGCTTAGAAGGGATCACTTCCTGTCCAACATCTCCGCTGCTCTTTAAGACAAGCTCGCCCTTTCCGGCAGCCATGTTCAGCTTTACCTCTCCCTCACCCTTCATTAAGAGGATATCCTGTACAGGAGGACATGAACACACACACACACACACACACACACACACACACACACACACACACACACACACACACACACACACACAGAGCTATTGTAGAAATATCCTAAATATATCACCTTCCTGAAAGGAGGACAGTGCGCTCAAGGAACAAAATAAAAGTTTATTCAAAGCTTTTTTACATACAGTATACCGGCAATAGGTGTTCATGATCACCTTATAATTATTGGCACCCTTCAGACAGGAAATGGGCTTCAAACATACTAAATTACTTTACCCCAATAATATCTGACAACGTTTTAAAATAGTGCAATATTGTTCCTGAAACATTCTGGTTTAAGAAAAATATTGGCACCCCATACCATTAATATTCGGTGAGTCTTTTCCTGCAGATGCCATAATCTATGAGACTGTTTGTGGTGGATAATTTTAAAGTGATTATTATTCATAAACCAGATCAAGGTTTTAAACTAGGAACTGATTCTGTAGACTGAATTATTCATCGCGAAACACTGATTTGATAAATTGAATAGATAAACTGGCTCATTTACCTGCATGATCAAATACAATGTACAATATGGATTAATGTGTAAATACTGTTTAGGCATTCGTTTGGCCATATCAAACTAAATAAACCTAATTTTGGTTCGACTGCTCCAATATCTATGCAGAAACGATCATTTCTGGTCATCGGAATGCTAAACGAGGACGAAAAGGGGTGAAATACATAAATAAATATAGCGCAAGCCTCATCTGAGTAGTTATTCTCCTTAAGGGTGCCAATACTTATAAGACTGACTCCACTCTGACTTGTTCTGCTCTAAGTTACTTCACACCGCTTAAGGGTGTACAATGACATTCACAGCCGTCAAGCGTGTGATTTAATTCTGCATCACCTGCCAGTTTCCTTTTTCCCCCCACTGATTATTTTAATGTAGATTTTCTGGCATGTCTACAGTCTCTGAATGCAGAGCTCTCTAATATCTCCCTCTAGCGCTCACGAAAGCGCAGGCACACCTTTCCTTACACATCTATAAATAAATTGATGAATAAAAAAAGAAGCCCTTATGCCGACGTTTTAGGAAAAAAGGAAAAAACAATCATGTTGTTTCATGTGTGAGAGCCAACAATCTGAGAAACTCCTACACACCAGGGGCACGTAGTAGTAGTAAAGAATGGTATATATGGTATACTGTATATTTATATAAATTTATTGCTATACTGTATGTTATATGTTGATACATGGTATATGATAATATTATGATGATAATAATATGATGATATTAATAATATAATATTTCTATAATATACATCATTCTATTTTTCTTTTCCTGAAGTGTGTGTACAGAGTCTGTACACAGTCAAACAAATTGGCACATGTAAAACCTGGATCGCATAGTGTGGCAACACCTTATATATGATTAATGAATTCATGTTAACACTACACTATACAATTTACTAACGATTTTTTTAAAGTATTATTTACCGTAAAGTGATATGTTGTCCAATTTATAGTTGCATTTAATGATTGAATGTTGTAGAACATCCACGAAAAACAAATTATTTCTTGTTTTTGCTTACACTATAGCAGCTATTCTTTCATCAGCCTACTCTGTCATATCACTGAGAACCTTACAGCGTGAACTTCTCTGTCCTGAAGAGCTCAGAAAACGTCAAGTTTCAGTTTCATATCTAACGCTAGAGTCTATTCAATACACACACGTGGACAAAATTGTTGGTACCCTTCGGTCAATGAAAAGAAAAACTCACAATGGTCACATAAATAACTTTAATCTGACAAAAGTAATAATAAATAAAAATTCTATGAATGTTAACCAATGAAAGTCAGACATTGCTTTTCAACCATGCTTCAACAGAATTATAAAAAAAAATAAACTCATGGAACAGGCCTGGACAAAAATGATGGTACCCCTAGAAAATCCTGAAAATAATGTGACCAAAGCGACATGTTAATTCAAGGTGTGTCCACTAATTAGCATCACAGGTGTCTACAATCTTGTAATCAGTCAGTGGGCCTATATATAGGGCTCCAGGTCGTCACTGTGTTGTTTGGTGACATGGTATGTACCACACTCAACATGGACCAGAGGAAGCGAAGGAAAGAGTTGTCTCAGGAGATTCGAAAGAAAATTATAGACAAGCATGTTAAAGGTAAAGGCTATAAGACCATTTCCAAGCAGCTAGATGTTCCTGTGACTACAGTTGCACATATTATTCAGAAATTTAAGATCCATGGGACTGTAGCCAACCTCTCTGGACGTGGCCGCACGATGAAATTTCATGATAAATCAAAGAGGCGGATAATCCGAATGGTAACAAAAGAGCCCAGAAAGACTTCTAAAGAGATCCAAGGTGAACTTCATGCTCAAGGAACTTCAGTGTCAGATCGCACCATCCGTCGTTGTTTCAGCCAAAGTGGACTACATGGGAGACGACCAAGGAGGACACCATTGTTGAAAACAAATCAGAAAAAAGCCAGACTGGAATATGCCAAACTACATGTTGACAAGCCACAAAGCTTCTGGGAGAATGTCCTATGGACAAATGAGACAAAAATGGAACTTTATGCCAAGGCACATCAGCTCTATGTTCACAGATGGAAAAATGAAGCATATGAAGAAAAGAACACTGTCCCTACTGTGAAACATGGAGGAGGCTCTGTTATGTTCTGGGGCTGCTTTGCTGCATCTGGCACAGGGTGTCTTGAATCTGTGCAGGGTACAATGAAATCTCAAGACTATCAAGGGATTCTAGAGAGAAATGTGCTGGCCAGTGTCAGAAAGCTGGGTCTCAGTCGCAGGTCATGGGTCTTGCAACAGGACAATGACCCAAAACACACAGCTAAAAACACCCAAGAATGGCTAAGAGGAAAACATTGGACTATTCTAAAGTGGCCTTCTATGAGCCCTGACCTCAATCCTATTGAGCATCTTTGGAAGGAGCTGAAACATGCTGTCTGGAAAATTTAAAAAATATTTAAGGTCACGGAGCGGTCGTATAAGCATTTCATTGCATATCGTACTGTGTATGACTGTGTATGTGACAAATAAAATTTGAATTTGAATTTTGAATTTGAATTTGAAAAGGCACCCTTCAAACCGGAAACAACTGGAGCAGCTTGCTCATGAGGAGTGGGCCGAAATACCTGCAGAGAGGCGCAGAAGTCTCATTGACAGTTACAGGAAGCGTTTGATTGCAGTGATTGCCTCAAAAGGTTGTGCAACAAACTATTAAGTTAGGGGTACCATCATTTTTGTCCAGGCCTGTTCCATGAGTTCATTTTTTAAAATAATTCCGTTGAAGCATGGTTGAAAAGCAATGTCTGACTTTCATTGGTTAATATTCATAGAATTCTTATTTATTATTACTTTTGTCAGATTAAAGTTATTTCTGTGACCATTGTGAGTTTTTCTTTCATTGACCGAAGGCTACCAACAATTTTGTCCACGTGTGTATTTTCTTTTAAAGAGAAATTTTTCCTTGTGACGTCAGTGTTTTTAGACACATACTTGGCATAATTATCACTGTATCAGAGTTGTTGTTTTCTTCTGGAAAGTTGAGGCATTCTTAAAAATGCATTGGTGCTGATTTCTCTATTGTACTTGGACATGCATCAGATTAGGTTTATTAGCATTTGCATTTAGACTTGGTCTCACTCTTGGGCAATGGTCTTGCTAAATATGATCTCAACTGAGAAAATGATTGACTCCTCTTTACACATGCACAAATTTAAACTAGAAGTATTTCCATCTTCTATAAAACCTCGTAATCATCGGGGAAAAACAAAAACGAAGCCTTGAACCTCAATCTTGACTTCATTCAAATTCAATCTTGCCTCAGTCTCAACCCCCTCAGGTCTCGATCCTGACCCGATCCCGGTCCTATCCAGGAGAATTGTGTGCTCTATCACTCTCCTTACGCTGTACCTGCACTCGCTCCAGCCTCTCCTCCACCTCCTCTTTGCTCCCCTCAGTGCTCTCCAGATTTTCCAGCCTGCCTTTGACCTCCTCCAGCCAGTCCCCCACCGCCTTCAGGGCCTCCCCGAAGGCCTGGTACTCCTGCAGGTGGCGCATTCGGGTCCAGGCCTCCTGAAGCAGAGCCTGATGGGAGGAGAGGAGCTCCGCGGGGACACTGTTCACCTCAGACAGGGGAAGAGCGGCCTGATACAGATGCTCCAGAGACGGCCTGAGAACAAAACGCAAACCGTTTCAGGGTTCAGCAGTTGACGAGGAAACAAATACGCCTGTGTCGCTGGTTTTCACCATCAGGGATTCAAACGTAAACGTAAACATTGTATTATGTTACTATTTCAATATACATATTACCCTAAAACTATAATAGAATATGAATTACAAATAATGTCCCTCCATTTAAGTGATCTAAACTCACTTTTGAAAACTATATTTTGGGGGGATTTTTCAGAAAAAGAAAAAAAATATATTTAGAATGTGTTGTTCATGAAAAAAAAAAATCAACAACATAACATAATATTGCTACTGTTGAGACCCTTAAGATGATTGTTTTTTAAATAACATTTCCTAAACAGTCTTCAACCTCATATATCACATATGAGATTGACAGTGAAACATTTGTGAGTACGCTGTTATGCTTTTTCCATTTCCTGTTCGCACATGTGGTGTTGCATGGCCTTCATTTGCATATTCTTTCCTTTTAACTTGTAAATATACATTTGTCAGTGATTTAAATACCTTTGACAAGTAGGAATTTGGTAGTTGACAGCATTAAAATCATTTTCTGAGCGATTTTTTTTTTTTTTTTTTTTTAAACATGCCAATAAAGATAATTAAATAAGTGTTTGACAGACTGATTGATTTGGGTATTTCTTCTTAAGAAATAACAAAGAAAATCCATGTAGTTCGGAGCAAAAGCAAATCATCTAGATTAAAACAAACCTTCTGGAGAGCAGCTCTTTGTGGATTTCCTCCACTCTCTTCAGCTGGATGGAGCAATCAGGGACTCCTGGCTGGCTCGCCACACATAGCGCTGCCTCTTTCTGCAGGCTTTCCTCCATCTGCCTCAGCCAGACTCTCAACTCATCAACACACACCTCCAACCTAAAGTCATTAGTGATACAGTAAGAAAAGAGCATGGGCAGATCCAAAGCACACAGCTGCACTAGGGAGCTTTATTTATAACATCTCAGCTATGAGCGATCCTTTAACCTTTACTATTGTAGATGGGTTGCTCTCCTGTCACACTGCGTTCTGAAGCATTCTATGACATAGTTATCTGCTAGGCTTTGCAAAGCCAAATGAAATCGTCTCCCATGAGCCTGGTCACTGAGTCACATGCTGGGCTTGAAGGCCTTTTGATACAAACAGATTTGAATACGATTTTAACAGGCATGATAAAGTAATGCTAAAGGCTTGCCAAAAGGCTGCTGCTAAATTGACTTAAAAAATAAAAGTGTGGCGTGAAGGTCTCTAATTGGACCATAAGCAGAGAAAACACTAAAACGTCCACCACACCATCTTCGCCGAATAAAACAAGAAAAGCAAAATGTCAAAATGTATAATGAAATCTGTTATGGCGATGAATGAAGATTGGGTTTTATATCTCTTTGTCCGTCTATATTTCTCTCTCACCTCACCTCTTTTCCCATGTCTGTTTCTCCATCTCTCTATTCCCCTGCATCTTTCTTCAGTTTCGGTCTCTTCCCCTCTTTCCATCCCCATTTCTCTCTATCCCGATTTGTCTTTTTCCATTTCTGTCATTTCTGTTTCTGTCTGTCTCTTGTTCTCCATATCTGTCTCCATCTTTTTCTCTCTCTCTTTCTATTCGTCTCTCTTCTTCTACACTACAGTATCTCTTTCTCAGTTCTTCCCTGTTATTTAGTGATGATTCTTTTCATCACCGTTTTTTGTCCATATTTCTCTCACTCTGTATCGCTTTCTCTCTCCATATGTTCATTTCTCTTTTTCTTCAGTTGTTGCTCGAATGCCCAGTGAATGCCATAAGTATCTGTGACTGGACGTCTAGAAAGCAAAGTTGTTTGGGATCTCTGGATGGGAAGTTGTCTGTGCACTCATGTACGTTGAAGAGGGCAGATAGCGTTTTTCCCGTGGGCATGAGAAGCGGTATGAAAAGATGCATTAGGCTGTCTCAGGGAATGCACTCCCTATCTTGTAGCTGTTGCATGATGGGAATTGACTAGTAACAAATTAGGGAGGGAAAAAAAAAAAAAACCCTTTTAACGATTACAGTTTCAATGCTAAACTGAATATAAATACTGTACGCTTTGTTTAATGTAAATATTTCACAATTGCTTTATTGTCCGTACAGCTAGCCAAATCAGATAGCATCGTGAAAGTGCATCTGGAACACAGTTAACATATGTCCATGTAAGCATAGAGAATAAAATCGAATTCGAGATTCACCCATCCTGTAGGGCGGCGCTCTCCTCTAAACACCGCACTCTCTGTCTGCAGGCCGCAGTAAATCCATCCAGTGCCAGCCGGCACGACGCCAGACGCTCCTGCACTCCTTCGGCTGCAGATTTAGATAGGTGTCTCAGGAGCTTCTCTTCCTCTTCCTGAAGTCTAGCCAGGCGTTCCTCGCTCTCTCCGAGCCGCTCCAGGGACACCTGAGGCACGAGGGAGGGGTTACAGAAAGTCGGCAGCCAAAGTAAAACTGTTTGGTTTGGTCGATACTTTTTAAAAATATATATATATTTTATAAATAATCAGGAATGTTTCCTCTAAAAGTCTAGCATGACTTCATTTGTATGAGTTGGTTTTACTAGTTCAATCATAAGAGAATCAACAATATAACTGTATGGATCATTTTGTTTAATAAAAATAATTGAGTACACACAATTTCATGGAATTATAGGAAAATAATCAACAACCATGTAGTGTTAGGAAGCTGAATTACTGCTTTCAGCCAGACAGTATCGGTGCTGTTTTTTTTTTATACATAGAATACAAAAAAACGCGTGTGGCCAAAGAAGCTACGTCTGAAGTTGCAACATGGAAGTGACCGATCTCGCTTCCCTAAAAATTTCAAGTTGCTAACGTTTTGGTGAGATGAATTTATATGGCAATTTTTCAGCGTTATACTGTCTCACTTCAAACAATAATCATTTCAAATGCAAATTATTCATATTTATTCACGAGTATTGATACTAAAATTGGTGTAAACGTCTAGAGGCACATGACCGGTAAAAAATGTTGCCCACATTGATTTTTGGTAAAAGCTTCAAAAGCAAAAAATCTGTAGTGTCCGTAACCATCTCTAATTCATGTTGCAATATCTTAACTTAAAATAAAACACTTTATCAGGTTGATGTCTTTTTTTTGTGTGAAATCTAAACTGGCCAAGTTTCATCTGAATGACAGTTAAGATCGTTGAAAGATTGTCATGTCTTCCTGGTTCGAGTGAGACGCAGATGCAGAATCCATTTGTATAAGCAGTGTCTTTATTGAATATTCTCTTTTCTCAAAACAAAAACACAAAGAGAAACAAAACCAAATAAAGTCCCGTGACGCTCACGGCGATTCCGAGCGAGGCTTCCCAGGCAGGGTCTGCAGGTGGGCGAACATGAACCGTTTCGGCTTCTGGAGAATATGCGGAAAATAAAGGAAACTCTTGTAATGTCCTTGTGACTCTTGAGGGTCTTTCCTTCCTCCCAGAGTCCCACACCTGCAGACACTGCTCAATCCTGGGAGCGAGACGGGCAGAAGAGAATCATTAACGTCTTTACATATAACAAGGAGAGGGACAAGTGAGGACAGACATAAGGTGCACAACAGTGAACCGACGAAGCCCTACGGGTTCGACTGGAATAAATAGTAGACACACAAGGGAATCACAGGTGTTCGTGTTTAGTGCTTAAGTGCTTAAGTGCTGGTAGTGAATACATAGACACACTAGGTGGGGACAAAGAGTCAACTCAGTAATCCGGGGAACTTGATCTTATTCCCCTGATCCGTGGAGGTACGGGTGTTACAGTACCCCCCCCCCCCAGGACCGGCTCCCGAGAGGGGATGTGAGGGCTGTCTCCGTGTAACCGGAGGGAGTCGAGGCTCACCAACCTGATGAGATGGCCGGTGAGGGGGACGACCCGGACGTCGCGGCGCCGGGCGTTCCGGTCTTTCCAGATGGAAATCCCTAATGAGCCCTCTATGCAAGATGTCCTTAGCCGGCACCCAGCTCCGTTCCTCCGGGCCGTACCCCTCCCATTCCACCAGATATTGAAGGGAACCCCCTCTCCTCCGGGAGTCTAGTAGTTTTCTGACTCGAAACGCCGGAGCGCCCTCAATCTCCACGGCTGCTGGGGTTGCTGGTTCCGCCACACCTTCGTCCAGCGGTCCCCGGGTCACTGGTTTAAGAAGAGAGATATGGAAGACAGGGTGGATGCGTAAATGGGTTGGTAGTTGTAGTTTAAAAGAAACAGGGTTTATTTGGGCTAAAATAGGAAAGGGACCTATATAGCGGGGTGTGAGCTTACGGCAGGGAAGATTCAAGTGAAGGTCCCTTGTGGAGAGCCATACTCTATCGCCTACCTGGAGCGGAGGACTTTCCCTTCGTCGTCTATCGGCAAATTTCTTAAAGCGACGAACTGCCTGGGAGATCTTAGTGTGGGCCTCTTCCCATACCTTTTCCGCTCTTTTAAACCAATCGTCCACCCGAGGGACTTCGGTGGGTGTGGCATCCCAGGGACAGAGCGGGGGTTGATGCCCAAGTATACATTGGAAGGGCGTTAGGCCGGTAGCGGAGTGACGTAGCGAATTTTGCGCGTATTCCGCCCAGATTAAGCATTCTGCCCATTCGTGTTGACGGCTACTACAATATGCTCGAAGATATTTTCCGAGCTCCTGGACAGTCCGCTCGGCCTGACCATTAGACTCGGGGTGATAGCCCGACGTTAGGCTAACAGTGGTGCCCAATTTCTGAAAGAAAGCTTTCCAGACTCGTGCGATAAATTGGGGCCCACGATCGGATACGATATCTTCGGGGATACCATAGCAGCGAAACACGGTTGAAAATAAGGCTTCTGCTACCTGGAAGGCTGACGGGAGGGAGCCGAAAGGGATAAATCTACACCCCTTGGAAAACCGATCGATCACTACTAGAATAGTGGTGTAGCCCTTAGATACAGGCAGATCCGTGACAAAGTCCACTGAGATATGGGACCACGGTCTGTGAGGAGTATCTAACGGCATTAATTTACCAACCGGCAGGTGTCTAGGATTTTTTGAGATAGCACAAACTGCACAAGACGAAACCACTGTTTCTACTGACTTCCGCATATTTGGCCACCAGTACTTTGGCTCTAGCAGTCTACAAGTCCGAATGATCCCGGGGTGTCCGGCCGCTGCACTCGTGTGTGCGTGAATGATTACCTGTTCTCGTAGGGACACCGGCACGTAGGTTCTCCCCGGAGGACATTGTCGCGGCGCGGCGTGGGACCGTGCCGCTTCTGCAATCTCCGAGTCGAGGTCCCACATGATCGGTGCCACCACGAGAGACGAGGGCAGGATTGGCTCGGGCTCTATGGGTTCCCCAGGGGCTGTGTAGTACCGGGATAAAGCATCCGCTTTTTTATTTTTTGACCCGGGACGGTAAGTAATAGTGAAGCGGAAGCGAGTAAAGAACAGAGCCCATCGGGCTTGGCGAGGGTTTAATCGTTTTGCTTGTTGGATATATTCTAAGTTGCGATGATCGGTCAGCACTACGAATGGGTGATCGGCTCCCTCTAGCCAGTGCCGCCACTCCTCTAACGCCGCTTTTACTGCTAACAGTTCGCGATTGCCGATATCATAGTTGCGCTCGGCAGGGGTTAGTTTACGCGAAAAGAAAGCGCAAGGGTGGAGTTTTTCTGGGTTGCCATGACGCTGTGACAGCACCGCCCCAATCCCCACTTCAGAGGCATCGACTTCAACCAAAAAAGGCTTGGTTGGGTCGGGGATTTTTAGTATGGGTGCCGTAGTGAATGCGGTCTTAAGATATTGAAACGCTCTGCGTGCCTCCGGCGGAAACTCACGCAGACGCTTAGGCTTCCCCTTTAGTAGGGTTGTTAGCGGCGCTGCCAGCATACTGAAACCCCGGATAAAGCGTCTATAAAAGTTAGCGAAACCCAGAAAGCTCTGTAGCGCCTTTACCGATTGGGGTTCCGGCCATTGTTGCACCGCCTTCACCTTGGACGTCTCCATTTCGACCCCCAGTGGCCCTATGCGGTAGCCGAGGAATGCGATCTCTTTTTTATGGAACTCGCACTTCTCCGCCTTCGCATAGAGCCCGTGTTTGCGCAATCGATGAAGGACGGCAGTTACATGTTGGACGTGCTCGGAGTATGACCGAGAGTAAACCAAGATATCATCCAAGTAAACTATCACATATCGGTTTAACATATCCCTAAACACGTCGTTCATGAACCCCTGATCTAGCTAGGAGACTGCGGTCACACCAGCCACTCTCCGCGGCCAGTACCCGAAAACGGATCGCATAATCCGCCACTGTGGCAGTCCCTTGTTTCAGCCTCAGCAGCTGTTGTTCCCCCGTTCTGCCCTGATCGGGGTGGTCGAACACCGTGCGGAACTCCGAAAGAAATTGCGGGTAGTTGGATGCCGCGATTCTGCCAGCGCTCCAAACCGCCGCGGCCCAATCCATCGCGGTTCCTGTGAGCTGCTGCGTGACGAAGCTGATCTTCTGTAGATCCGTCATGTTCGGGAAATCCAGGAGCCACAGCTCACAGGCCAGGAGAAACCGCTTGCACCCCTCCGGATTCCCGTCATACCTTTCCGGGGGGTTCGGGCGAGGTGGTAGCGGTGTGGAGCGCGGACCTGGCGCGCAGAGCGAAGGCAAGCGGTGCATAAGTTGTTCCATCCCGCGCGCCAGGTCATTCACGGCTCTGGCCAACCCGTCAATCTCATTCTGTTGGCCTCGGATGTAATCGAGGACGGGGGCTTCGTCCTCAGGAAGAGGGGTTCCTGCTGCGTCTGGTAAGGTCGGTTCATCTGTCATGTCTTCCTGGTTCGAGTGAGACGCAGATGCAGAATCCATTTGTATAAGCAGTGTCTTTATTGAATATTCTCTTTTCTCAAAACAAAAACACAAAGAGAAACAAAACCAAATAAAGTCCCGTGACGCTCACGGCGATTCCGAGCGAGGCTTCCCAGGCAGGGTCTGCAGGTGGGCGAACATGAACCGTTTCGGCTTCTGGAGAATATGCGGAAAATAAAGGAAACTCTTGTAATGTCCTTGTGACTCTTGAGGGTCTTTCCTTCCTCCCAGAGTCCCACACCTGCAGACACTGCTCAATCCTGGGAGCGAGACGGGCAGAAGAGAATCATTAACGTCTTTACATATAACAAGGAGAGGGACAAGTGAGGACAGACATAAGGTGCACAACAGTGAACCGACGAAGCCCTACGGGTTCGACTGGAATAAATAGTAGACACACAAGGGAATCACAGGTGTTCGTGTTTAGTGCTTAAGTGCTTAAGTGCTGGTAGTGAATACATAGACACACTAGGTGGGGACAAAGAGTCAACTCAGTAATCCGGGGAACTTGATCTTATTCCCCTGATCCGTGGAGGTACGGGTGTTACAAAGATTTGAATTCGAAAAAGTTCCGGATTCTAAAACATCAAAGGGCCTGAAACTGTGTTTAGCAAATGAGTTCCTTTTCATCTGATAAACATATAAATGTGTATGTATATTTACAAAAAAAAATGAAGCATGGATCGGGAGATAAGAAAGCGTTAACTGTTATGACAAATTATGTAACATGATCCTATCTGAAAATTCTCATGGTAGGTGAGACACGTTTTTAGCGACAATTATTGATTGTTTACGGCATTACATCAGTACATCCTAAAATGTTTCTCGCAAGAATGAAGTTTTATCCATTCATATAATAATTACATACAGCATTGATGTTAAAGCAGCTATAAACTTTTCAAGAGGGGGGGAAAAAAAAAACGTGTTATAAGCAGAAAACATGTTGTTAAAAAGTAAAATAATCAGCAAAGGGGTCTGACGCGGCCTCGTGGATTGCAAAAGATTGTTTTACAGATTGAACTGGACCTGAGAATAATCTGCGGACATGATGCTACCTTGAGCCTGCGCAGCTGAGCGGAAACCTCAGGAACGTCTCCTGCGTGGTCAGAGCGCTCGCCTGTACCCGCCCTCAGCTCCGACAGCCAACTGTGGAACTCCTGTGTGAGCTCTGTGAGTGAGACAGGATGAGTCACGGACGAGAGAGGGACAAAGAGAGAGCAAAGTCATGTATGGATGCATCGCGCTCGTGTTTATCAGAGCAGATGGTCTGTGTGGGTGGGTCTGGATGAAAAAAAAAAAAAAAAGAGCCTCTCTGTCGTCCTAGTAACGAGGCCTAATCAATTCCCAGTGAGAGCTGTCAGACTGTCTATGGAAGACAACACGTGTGTGTGTGTGTGTGTGTGTGTGTGTGTGTGTGTGTGTGTGTGTGTGTGTGTGTGTGTGTGTGTGTGTGTGTGCACGCGTGTGTGGCAACAGGTGTGGATGTTTGCATGATCCCCTTACCGTTGAAACCGTGCAGAAGTGTTTCCTGCAGAGTTCGGAGGATTCGGCTGGAAGTCTGAGCGGCCGCTTCACTCCTCTTCACCAGCTTGGTGATGCTCTCACCCAGAGCGGTTAGCTGCTGAGCCGGGTACGCTCTACAGAGCACTCGGAGAGACTCGGCCGTCACGTCCAAACCATCGTTCACCTGCTTCAGAGTCTTCTGGAGCTCCTGGAAAAACAAAGCAAGCCAAAGGAAATATTTCAACCCTGAATTTTGGCCTATGAAAATATTGTTAAAATAATATTAATCTATGGATATATTTTTGATTAAAAGCTACAAAAAATGATCTTCATTTTAAAAAATGATTATAGTTTTTTTCCCCCCACCACTAATAAACTACCTAGCTAGATGTGTCGCCATTGGCATCGTGTTATCGGACATAAAATCCACGCAACAGTAAAGTGCGTTTCATGTTCGCTGATTTCAGCGCAGCGAGTCGAAACGTGCTGCGACGAGGACGGCGCTAAGACGTACGAGCGGTGCAAATGGAAAAGCCTAACCTTTATCTTGGCCATATTTTCTGGGTCAGATGACTGCGATAGCTCTGACAATCTGCTCTCGACGCCGTCCAGTTGTTCAGCCATCTGGGAAATCACGTCCTGGAGTTGGCGGCTCTGACAGCTGAAGTCCCTCAGGATGGAGCTGGCCTGCTCGTGAACCTCTTCAGCGTGCAAGATCTTCTTCCTCAGATCAGCCGCCATGGCCTTGTCAGAATAAATATGTACAGTGGGTAAAGTGCGCCGTACAATCGAATGTGTCTGAAGATCATCTAACAAAACAGCTGGGATTAAACCTTATTCATTTGCATGATCGTACAGTGTCAATGAAGCTTTAGCGCTAAAAAGTCAACAAAACGAAATCTGGAAATGTTGTTTAAGGGTTCCTTAACGGTTCCTCCGACGTCTTTAGCTTCCCAAGGGCGTCCCACTTGGAACCGTTCCTGTTTTAGGGTTCTACACTCTTGTTTGTTTTTTTCTTTTTTTTTTTTTTTACCTGGAGCTCGATGTCAGCTTCCTGATTCTTTGTCACTTCCTGTAGCTTGGCGAGCTTTCCCTGCAGGGTCTCCATCAGCACCTTTTTACTCTCTGTCTCCATCTGCTCAAACACACCTCGTTTTATCCTCCATTGAAATATTTTTTACAAATGTGTTTACACGAATCCGACAGTTTTCTCACCTTAAACTGGCTGAGGCAGTCTTCCATGTTGGTGCTGGATAAGAGGTTAACAGGTCCGTCACTCAGCTCGCTAACCGAGGTGGAGCTCCAACACTCGACGTCGTTGACGATCGAGTTAATCTCGTTCCATAACTCGAGGGCGGACGCAAGACGGTCCGCTTCGGTTTCGATCCTCTCTGTTGTCTGGAAGGAAAACAGACAAGCCTTGGGTTTAAACCGCTGTACGGTAAATAAGGCAAGTCCGGATACCGAGATTTATAATCATCTCACGTCCGTCCACTGGTCCACAACGGTGTCCATTTCCACGCGGACAGCTTCTGTTACGTCATCCGGAAAGATCCTTAGATTACCGATGAAGGATTTGCTTTTACAGATGAACAAATCGAGGTCGTCCTGAGCGCCTGCCATCTCGGACTTCACCGCCTCCAGCTAAAGAAACGCACGGACACTCTTTAAACGCTTGCATTTGTATAAATAGAATGCGTTCTAGTCTTCTGTAAAAAAATATGTATATACATTTCTGGATGAAAAGCCAATTAAGGTTGACACAAATACGTTACTTGCTCCGTGGATCACCATGGACAAGAAGACCATCTTGAGCAGCTAAATACATGTTTACATTATGCAAGCACCAGTGCTTAAATTAAAAATTTTATGATGGCTCATATTCATCATTACAAGTGACTTTTCATTTTACTCGAACGTGGGCGTGTTTGTTCTTTGAAACAGGACCATCAATATGTACATTACCAGCATTTGGCACATATGCCCTTGCCCTTATTCTATACTCACCTGAGCAATCGAGGTTTAAGAGGCTTGCTCAAGGGAGTAACGGTTGCAACTTGGTGGCGTTATGGTTTGAACCTAGGACCTTCCCATCAGTAGTCCAACACCTTAACCACTGAGCTACCTCTGCTAAAACATGTCGCGAGCTTATACAACTGCTCATTCAATTCAGACAATGAATGCGATTTCAGCAAATATACAGTATGCTTGGGATTTTGCTCTGGAGAACGACAAACCGTTAGTCAGCCATATTTGTCAAGGTCCAGAAGAAGAAAAGAAAGCCAGACGCCTTGCTATAGCTGTTTTAGCAGCTGTTGCTAGCACTGCTATGAAATTCCCGCGCTCCAGACGCTAACTGATGACGTGAGCAAGCGCCCTACGGATGCTCAGAGGCAAAAAAAAGTTCCATGGATTCCGGACTTCCCGTTCTCGTTGTCTCAAGTCACATGACCACATTTCAGATACCTGTCCGAGCTAGGACCACAAACGAAAGTGACTCAGATCTGATCTCAGAGTTGTGAGTTTGGACAGTCATGGAAAACTAATCCCTGTCACATTTGGGTAAATCATCAGAATTGAGTCCCTTCAGGCAGGTAAGGCAATTGTGGCAGTGGTGGCTCAGGTGGCTAATGGTCTAGATTGTTGATCTGAGGATCTGGGTTTGAGGCCCCCCTGGTGGTGGGTTTGCCATGCCCCATACTACCCTGGCACCGCGTACAGTACTGGTCCCAAGACTAGTTACAAAATGGGAGGACTGCGTCAGGAAGGGCATCTGGCGTTAAACCTGTGCCAAGTTGTATACAGCCTGGATGGTCCGCTGTGGCGACCCCTTGACGGGAGCGGCCAAAAGAAAGTTTTAGTCAGGCACGGTGAACATAACCCAAGATAACCAAATGTGAACAGAGGAAAAAGATTCTCTTATCCATTATGTTTTTCTTGACAATTAGCTGAAAAACTTAAGGGGTCTAATGAAATGTCAACCGAACATACTTTCACTTTACAGCTGGACAGAAGAACTTACGCCATGTGAAACCAATCCTGCTAATCTCTAGCTAACGTGACTAATGTTATTAGATAATGAGCATTATTTGAATTAAACTACTTTTTTAAAACTAAAACAAAAGAAAGAAGCTGGCAGCCTTATGAACATGAACAGCTATATAAAGCGAGCCAGACAAAACATTCTGTAACGTCTCTGATTGGTAAATACCAACTAGGGCGGCATCAGCATTCATACTAGTACACTTCTTGTATCATTCCTGAGGCACGACACTGACCCGAGTCAAGGCTCTCCGGATGTCCTCAGGGTTGTGCCAGACAGACGGGGCGACAGTGAGAGCGTGAGCTCTTTCAACAACTGAGCCGAGTTTGTACCTCAGACTGTGGTAATCCTTACACATCTCCACCAGCACTCTGCACTGCTCCTGCCTGCACACACACACACACATCACACACACACACACACACACACACACACACCAATCTCAGGCTCGTGGTTTCACTTTGGGTGACCTACATAACCGTTCATATCATACACTTACTCTTCTGAGATGACATCTTTAATTTTCTCCCAGTTGGTTTGGACAAGGGTCACATCTCGCCGGGCCTCCTCGACCATCTCAGGGTCTCTGTGGGCCAACTGTTCGCCTTTCTCCCCTAACCACAGCTGACTGTGCTGCAGAGCTTCAAGTTCCTCCTCCAACTGGTTTAGCATCCACAGTCTAATACACACACACAGCATGGAAGAAGAGCATCAAGTTCTGGATTCTTTTTAAGCAGAAGATTTTGATTCATAATCAGGAATCATATCTGATAGTTGTGGAGCTGCAAGGTTTGCATTCTAAGAGCCAATTCAGCAACAGAGACTTATACTTAAATGGAAGGAGTCTCCATTGTCAGAGGTAGAGGTACAGTATAAGCGTTCCACCACCGGAAAATATCTTAAAGACAAAGGACTTTGAACTCTTTCTACTTTTCATGTACCAGGACAAGCTGCAGGAGCGTACAGCATCCTGGACTTTATATTCCACTCACAGTGTTTGATTGACAGTAGTGATGGATAAACATGTGCAACCGCAAATGTAAGAACTGAGATAACCCTTTTATTTTAAATTGAACACTTTCATCCTACATCACATTCAAGAGCATTGAATGTGCAGTACAGAGCAAAAGTTTGGACACACCTTCTCGTTCATAGAGGTTGAATTTGTATTATGGCGAGAAAAAAGCAGCTAAGCAAAGAAAAACGAGCGGCCATCAGTACTTTATGAAATGAAGGTCAGTCAGTCCGAAAAATTGGGAAAATTCTGAAAGTGTCCCCAAGTGCAGTCACAAAAACCATCAAGCGCTACACATGCGGACCGGCCCAGGAAAGGACGACCGAGAGTCACCTCTGCTGCGGAGAATAAGTTCATCCGAGTCACCAGCCTCAGAAATCGCAGGTTAACAGCAGCTCAGATCAGAGAGCAGGTCAATGCCACACAGAGTTCTAGCAGCAGACACGTCTCTAGAACAACTGTTAAGAGGAGACTGTGTGAATCAGGCCTTCATGTAGAAGATCTGCTAGGAAACCACTGCTAGGCGGCACGGTGGTGAAGTGGTTAGCACTGTCGCCTTGCACCGCCAGGGTCCGGGTTCGATCCCCGGCCAGGCTCGATTCCCGTCCCTGTGTGCATGGAGTTTGCATGTTCTCCTCGTGCTTGGTGGGTTTCCTCCGGGTACTCCGGTTTCCTCCCACAGTCCAAAGAGATGCAGGATAGGCTAATTGGCGTTCGTAAATTGCCCGTAGTGTGTGAATGAGTGAGTGAGTGTGTGTGTCTGTGCCCTCTGATGGATTGGCACCCTGTCCAGGGTGTACCCGACCTTGTGCCCTAAGTCTCCTGGGATAGGCTCCAGGCCCCCAGTAACCCTGAATACAGGATTAAGCGGTATAGATGATGAGTGAGTGAGAAACCACTGCTAAGGACAGGCAACAAGCAGAAGAGACTTGTTTGAGCTAAAGAACACAATAAAGAAAACTCTTTGAGAAGGTGTGTCCAAACTTTTGGTCTGTACTGTGGTTCAAGAACATTAGTCTGAGAAGCAGGCACGTGTCTGAGCACAACTTTCAGTATGATGCTCCCACCACCGTGCTTCACTATACTGTAGTTATAAATACTTATGCAAGCCACTGCATACAAGAGAAAGCTTCCTATGGTTACCTTTGCTGAAAGTTCTGTGTCCTTGGTTCTGGAAGCCATGGTTTTCTGGCTCTTTCCTCCAGCTCCTTAAAACTCTTCAAAAGCAGCTCCTTTCTTTTCATAAAGGAGCTCCTCATGGCTCCTAGTGCCTCAGCTTCGCTCTGCCTGGTTCCCATGCTCCTCTGAATCTGCTGCAATCCCGATCCCAGGTCCTCCACCAGCCCCCGGCAGGATGTCCTGTCCCCGTCAATCCCATGTAGATGTAGACATGCCTTGTTCAGACTACTGTCCAGACTTATAGCCTGCACCTCCACAGAGGCTAACTCCTGTGACAACTGCTCTAGTTCCTGGTTCACGTTCCTATCCTTGGTGTGGTCCCAGTTCGCCTCTCCTACAGCTCTCTGCAGGGTCTGGAGTGAACTGGTGCTCGACCTATAGGTCAGCAAGAAGGTCTCAAGTTGAACCAGACTCTCAGAACGATTGTGTAGCAGACTCCTAGCCTCTGAGAAAGGCTGGAGACAGTCTTCCTGCCTGGCCTGCAGTCGCTGAAGATCCAGTGGAGCCAGGGAAGGTCTTAGTCCCTCCATGTGCTTCTTTAGATCCTCCATTACTTTGCATTGGGTTTGAAGAAGAGCTTCATCATCCTTTATATGGAAAAATACTATGAGGAAGTACACCTTCATCAAGACAGATTGGTGACCATATGTACAACCACAAGTTTGTCCTTACCTTGATTTGGGTACCAGCCAACGTCAGGTCAGTGATGGTAACCTTGGATCTGGTTCTTAACTGCCTGAGAAAGTTTTCACTCCACTGAGTGAATGTCATTAGAACCTGGTTAAACTGTTCAAGGCGAGAAAGATGGGCCTGAAGTTCTTGAATCCTGAAAAAAAAAGCATGGAAATCTATAAATGACACACTACAGCTCCTTCTATCAATCTAAACTTTTTAAGTTTAAAAGTCCATTTTAAGCATGTCCAGTTCCAGTTAAGCAACTCTAACCATACAAGAAACTTTCAGTAAATGACCATCTAAAAAAAAACCATCATACTAATGTTTAAAAAGGTGACTGGACTGTTGCATCCTTAGGGAGCTAGAGGGAGTCACGTTTTCTAAGATCATCCTCAAATATTGTCAGTTATTACATGTACAAGAATGAAATTGAATATTGTTACAAGCGATTTCAAAACAACAACAAAAAAACTCAAACAAAAAATTCTAAGAGAAAATATTACTCTTTGCAAAAAAATGTTCCTCAAAGGATAATTGGACAGGTCATGATTTCCAAAGGTTTTTAAGGTTTTCTGCAACTGAAACCATCTATAGTGAAAAGGCGTATAAGGGTTCACTAAGGATTCTTTGAATGGTTAAGATCTTATCTTTCTAAATAGATTCTATTTGAAGGCCAGAAGAAAAAGAAATCTGTATTTGATAAAAGACTTTCTAGTTAAGTGGGTCAGTAGGAACCATCCCTGAGGTGAAATTCTCAGTAGAACACAACATGAAATATCTACTGTACGTTTGGAGATTTACCTAAGAGGTATGCTCACACTGAGAGAGCACCACCTCTCCTCCAAGATGCAGTGAAGCTCTGTCAGTTCTCCCACCCGTTCCTCCGAGGCTGTGGAATACAGAAACTCGGCCTGGTTCTCCAACTTCTCCAGCAAAGACTCCTGGGAGGGAACCTCACTCTGCAAGTCCTACCAGGTAATAAATATACCCAACAAAACGTATTAATGACTAAAACTAATGAAAATACAATGGGTCTTCTAGGCCTTCTAGGGTCTTCTAGGTCTTCCATGAACAACCCTACCAGATTGCTTTTTTTTTTTTACTTACCTGTAGCATTTGTAGCTGGCTATGAAGTTTGGTTTTATCCATGACCAGGTATGGCGTATCAGATTTACAGAGATTCTCTGAACTGTCTAACCAGCTCTGGAGGACTGAGAGTCCTCTTTCATACCTAATGACATGAAGGAAATTGAAATTAACACCATTAAAAGTTCAACATAATATTGTGTTCTTAACTCCATCTTTCAAACTACCAGCTTAACTTTGTCAGGAGACAAATCAGGAGAACCTAAGCTGAACCTTAAGGTGTTTGGTTAACATTTCCGTTAAATATTGAACAAAGTTTTAATATTTTGAAATTTAGATCTTTAAATAATATTAATTAAGTTAAAAATATTTTAGGTATTAAAATTACAGGTCATAAAATTTCATGTTTAAAAAAAAACAGATATTAGAAATTAGAAATAACTGTTAGAAACAAATAAAAATAATTCATTGGCAGTGTATACATTTATTTAAATCTACTGAATCTTTGAATGTTTTTTTTTTTTTTATGAATTTCGTGAATTGAATAATCTGAATTGTTCATTGCCTTTTTCGCAGTCCTTATTTTCTATGCCAGAGTATTAGACGCTATAGAAAAATCAACCTACGCAGCTGCGCAACCTGTCTTTGGAAACACATAACCTTCCACATTGATCCAACTGTTGTCAACTCTGAAATCCTAAATTGCATGAAGTTCCCCTGAAGGTCTCCTGAACTTCTCCTGAAGAAATCGATCAAACCCACAGAACAATAAAGCTGGGCTTACTGCTGCCACCGAGTCAGCAGGTCCTCCAGTCTGGCTTGTTTCCTGGCAGCCTTAGTAATGTACTGTATATGAGTCTGCTGGAGGTCTGATACATCTTTCTCCAGCTGCTCTCTGTTAGATATCCTTCTTAAACCCAGGCTCAGGGACACCAGTCTGGGCTGCAGGAGCTTAAGAGCCTGCCATGTGTCCTGACGGAACGGAAATGTACATAAGCATAAAAAGTCCCTTCTGCCAGATGAGTGCATTGGTCACGTTAATGAGTGCATTTCCCACGAAATTGGTGCTATTGGTTGGTTTGCTCTTTGGAAGACTTTGGTTTTACACTTCATGTCATTAAAATGAAACAAAAAGAAAAAACAAGACACGATATTTTTTTTTGTTATACATATAATAAAACATGAAACTGTATTTAGCAAATGTGTTTATATTTACCAAAAACAAGGCATGGATCAGGAGATAAGAAGCATTAAGAATTATGAAAAATTGTGTTACATGATCCTATCTGAAAATTCACTTTTTAGCACTGATGCCATGTTTTTTTTTGTCCGAGTAGAAGTCAAAAAAAGAAAAAAAAGAAAAAAAAAAAGTCAAAAGCATCAACCAGTCTGATCCTTTTTTGTATTATGAGTGTGTCATTTAAAGTACCATACAGTACTATCTAAATCAGTCGTTTGACCTTGCTACAGTATGACCTTGACTCTGTTTGGATCAATTTCAAAAACGAATATCTGCTGGTTAAAATGATAATTGCACGTAAATCCTAAACACATTCAGGCACACATGCTCAGGATATCTCTACAGCAACGGCAGTTCTGCTTTGGCTCGGTTTTTCACCCTGGAGCTCGGTTCAGCAGATCACTACAACCAAAAAAAAAAGAAAAAAAGCTGTTTAATTCACTTCTTGCAAACGAGTTGATTCAGAATTCAGAAAGTACTTTTCTCCCTTGGTTTCAGTTGGAAAATCACACAACATCGGATGTTCTCAGACCTGAGCATGAACTCACTGTGACCTGCCCAAAGAACTGCACTGCCCAATCATGCTAAAAAGTCTCTCGCCTATGGGTGAAAAAGTTCCTATTTATAAAGGATCATACTGTATAACACCACTTTTATAATATGTAACGCTTCGTTTTTTGTAAATATGCTACACATTTATATTTTTATCAGACAAAAATGAACACGCTTGCTGAATACGGTTTCAGGCCCTTTGATGTTTTAAACTCCGGAACGTTTTTGAATTGAAATCTTTCAACGATCTCAACTGTCATTCAGATGAAACTCGGCCGATTTAGAGTTCACATGAAAAGACATCAACCTGAAAAAGTGTATCATTCTAGAATGCTAAATTGTTAAGATATTGCAACATGAATTTGACATGGTTACGGACACTACGGAGTTTTTTGCTTTGTAAAAATTTACCAAGAAACAGCTCTCATGCAAAGCACTGAGGTCGACCTGGAATTTTAATGGTATACAGTATGTGTATTTATAGCAATTTTAACTGAGAATTCTGTTACAGTATAGTTTTCTGGCCACATAATATAAGGTGTTTGTCTAATTTGGATCATTTAAACAAAACCAATGTTGCTAGTAATTTGGGCAAAAAAAACCTTAATTTCGCGTGGAATTCTTTAATTTAAGCAACAATCGTTACAGGTCATACTGTATGCTTCTAGGAGCTTATACCAATTTTAGTATCAACACCCATAAAGAAATATGAATAATTAGCATTTTAAATGATTATTGTTTATAAGTGAGACAGTAAAACGCTGAAAAATGGCCATTTTTGTGGCTCATATAAAATCATCTCTCCAAAATGGCTGATGTTAGCAACTTGAAATGTTTTAGGGAAGCCAGATTGATCACTTCCATGTTGCATAAACTTCAGAAGTAGCTTCATTGGCCACACATTTTCTGTATTATATGCACAAAATAAAAAATAATTTTAAAACATTTTGCAAGTGTTTTGGATGAGCACTAGATGAAACTCTTGTTACTTATAGTGACCTTTCTCATTTCTAGCTCTCTAAGCCGAAGACACGTACCATATGCTCGTGGAGAGCTTGATACGTCCCTGATGTTGATGTGCAGCCTGTAACCGCTTTATCCAACTTCTCTGCTAGATCTTTAAGCACATGTTTAACCTTAAAGATGCAAAGACAGACCAAGGTTCAAATGAACAATTCAGAACACATTAATACACGGAGCAACGTAAGAGGATTTGACCACTCGAACCTCATCCATATCCTCAGTCAACTTCACTTTATGCGACAAGCTGATCTGAAGCTCCGCCCGTCGCCGCTTCACGCTGTTTGCAAACCCCTCCCAGGACCTGCCGGTCTGTAATAAACAAGCTTTAACGTGCTCCGCCCTTCCAGGAGTCATGAATCGAGTCAGAGCGCGGGACTCCGCCTCTAAATGACTCAAGGCGTCCTTCCTGTCCTCTAAACCTGCCTCTATCACCTAGGAAACAATGCAAGTCAATGAGAACGACGGCGAAAATTTTCAACTCTAAAAAAAGTCACTGGGAATAATTTATTATTTTTTTTTTTTTACCTCCACGGTGTGAATCTGTCGTTCCAAGACGGCAGCGTTGCCATCTACAGCCTCCAGCTCCTTCTCTCTCTCACACACCCAGGAGGAGAGCGCTTCTGAGTCACAGCTGAAATGCTGCCATCCTGCCTGAATCTCACCGAGCACCGATATCCTGCGTGAGGTGAGAAAAAAACCCAACAACACACATGTCACACACTCAGAGGTTTTAACGGGCTATAAATAATTTGCACATTGTTTTCCCCCCTCTCTTAACCCTAACCCAGACAAGCACACGCCTGAGAGGAGAACTAAAGCTACGACACACTTACATATGAACACTTACAGCTTTTATATCATCATTATGGCCAATTTCTAAATCATCACAGTGTCGACGTCGTTTCATCTGAGTAATTCTAACTTTCAAACGCAACTGAACACCGATGCTGTCCCAGTAAATTTTCACATTGGATCATGTAACAATATTTCCATGATCCTTAATGCTTCTTATCTCCTGAGCCATGCTTCTTCACTTTTTTTGCAAATATGCATACACATTTATATTTTTATCAGATAAAAAGAAACACATTTGCTGTATACAATGAAATACAATTTCATGCCTTTTTCTGTTTGTGTCCGTAACTTTTTTAACGTCACCACAATGTTTTGGCACACACAATTTCTACCGGGAAAGTCAGAGAAACAAGTCTTAAAGTTGCAACAACAAAAAAAAAAAGTAGTGACATCGCAAAAATAAGACATTTTGTAGAGTCCAAGTATAAATCTTTTATAAAAAAAATAAATAAAATAATAAAAACTCCAGAAAAATAGAAATATTTTGAGAAGAAATTCTCAAAATGAATTGTATTTTAACTGTAATTTAAAAATCTATCACTTTCCAGAACATTACATTACAGAAAATAGTTTTTTTTTTATTGTGTAGTTTTTATTCAAATTTCTTTTTTAAAAATAAATAAATAAATAATAATGAATAATAATAATAATTAAATTATAAATAAAATAAAATAAAGTTTAAGTAAATAAAATTAAAATAAAAATAATTTTTAAAATTGTTTATTCATTTGATTATTTTCAATAAGTTAATTCTGCTTCAGTGACCTACTGTACAGTATATACTGATCAAGTCACTGGTAAAAAATAAATAAATAAATAAAATAATAATAATAATAATAATAATAAAAAGATTTAAATAAAAAAAATGAAAAAAATAAATAAATAATAAAATAATAATAGAATAAATACATTAATAAATTAATAAATAAATAATAATAATATAATAATATAAATATAAAAAATATTTTATTTTATATAAATAAAATTATAAAAAAAAAAAAAATTTATATATTTTTTTTAATTCCAGAATGTGGGTCATTCATTGCTAAAAGACAGAACCTCCCCGGTAAAATGATCAAAAAACATCCAATATCACAAGGTTTTTCACACAAACAATTTCTTCCTGACGTCACAGAACTCTCTGGACCTTGCAGTCTTACATTTTGCCGAGGCTGTCCCGTGTGTCCCGCACTCTCCTCTGCGCCGCTCCGGCCTGATCACGCAGCAGAGAATCATTCTCCGAGCCCAAATGAATCTCAGACGCCTTTTTGATCAGAGAATCAGTCCTCTCGATGAACACGCCAGCCTGTGAATGAAGCTCCTAAACACACACACACGTTTACAATAGATTATATAGGAACTATGCTATGAAGGCTGAATCCCAAATCCCTCTGTAACCCGTGATCAAGAGCACTACTCGCTGTGTTGAAGCTGAAGTGATTGCACTCACTCACTCTCGTGTGATATTGCTTAATTATCAGGAGAATTCTGAATTTATGCTTTAATAAAAGCAGGTGAAAGCAGAGATGGACAGATGATGTGTTCTAAACACACAGGAATAAAAGGTGCACTGGTGTAATGGCTCAGGGTCACGGTGGATTAAGGGAAATTAAATAAACAATTTGCTGTTTTTAATTATTGTGCTGCACACGACTGACTCGATCTGTTTAACAATATCACAGAAGGGAAGGAACGTAAATCCCTAGAGACTGATAATGGACCAAGGAAATGCAGCTGACGTTGGAAACAGCCCTCGTCAGATATCTATAAGACAATGACTTCAGCTATATTCTGAATTCCAACCTAAAGTAGGCGTGGCCTGTTGTTCTGTCTAATAAAAAAAAAAAAAAACATTTTTTTTTAAAACAGGCCACACCCACTCTGGGTCTAAATTCGTGATATACAGTAGCTGACGTCATTGCGTTATAAATTCCTAAGCTAAGCACGCTTACCCGCGCTTCGGCGAGCTGATGCCTGAGGTTTTCGAGGCTGCTGAATATAAACTCCCGCTGCAGGACTGGAGTCACGCCGCACACAAACTGCCACACGGCCTCTCGGTCCAGCTCAAACTCCTGCCACGCGCTCACGGTGGCCTAAACCCCAGACGCACAAACACCCCACGACAATATCGGTTAAAAAAAAAAAAAAAAAAAAGAATGCACATTATAACTGATAAGATTGTAACACTGTTTACAAACATCCCTTGGATTCTTCCTTCTGATTGGTCAGGAGGTGTTGATTCATTATCTATAACAGCAGCCCTGACCTAAGGCATTTTTACAATAATATAATTAATGCACTTGGTCTAATGCATTATTATTGCTATAGTAATAGATTCTTCACAGACAGACTTCAATTAGTAAATGAATAAATAAATAAATAAACTGCGGAAGGAGTCTCCAGTGTCAGCGATTTGTCATTGGGAACATCTTGAGGATATTTAAGAGGCTAGTGGGGAACGCATTCCTGCAGCTACACAGCTTGGGCAAAAAATAAGTCACCATTTCATTTCAAGCGTCAGATTATTGTGTTGCATCAAGCAAAGAAAACAACTAAGGAGACTAGAGGTGGGTTAAGAATCCTTTAACACGTTATCAAAACCTGGAAGGATAGTGCTGAAAGGTCAGCTTTGTAAAAGAAAAAAGAAAAAGTAAAAATCATGAACGGATCACTTAAACACTTGGTGAAGTCGCGTGGTAAAAATTCAACAGTTAAAAAAGCAAGGCTACGTTTAATAGTGAAAGTAAAACGACTACAGTACAATGTAATGAGAACTCACAGCACTGGGACTAAACAGCTGTTTGTCCATAAGAAAACCTCTTAGCGAGACTCATCATAAAAAAATTTTTTTTTTTTAAAAAGGAGAGATGGCAAAAGGTCCTGTGACCTGATGAGTCCTGATCGAGCCTATTCCAGAGTGATGGGCGTGTCAGGGTGAGAAGGGAAACACATGAAGCGATCATGCATAGTGTCCACTGTACAAGCCTCTGGAGGCGAGGTAATGATCTGCTGTCGCTCCAGTCGCTTAGGTCTAGACGGATTTTTTTTTTTTAATGCTAATATTCCAAGACTTAATAGTGTAAAAAGTGGTTCTAGTTCTTGCACGAGGAATCAAGTCATGCAACATCTCAAGACATCTTATTATAGCAGAATGATTATAGGAAACATCTGCAATAACTCTGCTTGCAGAAACCAGGCCGTCGTTGATTACTTTGACCAAGACAGTCAGACAGCCCAACCCTGAGTGTTCCACGTTGTGCTCAGATTTCCCCGACCGTCCCGCACCTGTAGACATTTCTCTTGTGCTGCCGAGCTGCAGTCGTCTCTGCTCTCCTGACCGGGGAACGATGCTTCGCCCAGACACCCTCTCCTCTTCTGCTGCGACTTCAGCTTCTGCTGTTTCAATATGAAGCGCGTTAAAATAAAGCAGACGCGATCATTTATTATTTAGATCCGTTTCTGATTATAGGTTAATTCATTCGTAGATGTTTTATTTATACGAGGCTTTTTTTTTCTGTTCATAGAGTTCGCTCAGGCTTTGCCCTGTTCATTATTTATATTAGTTTTGATGGACGGTCTTTGGAAAAAAGGGTTTCGGGTTATGAATTTTGGAAAGAAAAAAAAAAGAAGGTAGGCACGGGGTCACCTGGTGAATAAGAAGCAGCTGCCTGGCCTCGGTTACGCTCGCCGCATTCAGGATTCGGCTGTGTTCCTGCGTCTGAAGCGCGTCCTCCTCCTCCTCTCCTCTCTCGCTGTTTCCATCTAGAGACATCGCCTTAGCGCACGGACAGCGAGAGACAGAGAGAGAAAAGAAAGAGCGCTCATACACACACACACACACACACACACACACACACACACACACACACACCTGTTCAAATATCCATATGCTGCAGAATAACCCTGTTGCTGATATTTCTATCGCTTCTTGTGTACTGTATACGTAATGCACGTTTTCCATGAAACCAAACAATTAGGCGCCAGACAATTTTTTAAAAAGGGGGCGGGGTTAAGATTAATGATCAATTATCCTGCTGTGACATCCAGTCACATCCTCTCGTTTAGCTTCAAAGTGACTTTGAATGCTTGCTGATATTTTGAGACATGCTCTCACTTCATCCTGAGAGGACAGCAGGGTGCCGAGTGTGTGCGCGAGCTCGTCCAGCTCCGTTCTGCGTGTCACAGATTCAGCATCGCTGCTCAGCTCCTCCAGCACCTCCAGACGAGCCGCGAGCCAGGACAGGGCGTCCTCCTGAGCCCTCTGCACCTCGCGCTGCATTCACACACACACACACACACACACACACACACACGCACACGCACCACACACACACACACACACACACACACACACACACACACACACACACACACACGCACACACACACGCACACACACACGTGCACAAATAAAAAATCCGCACAACATAATAATCTTTTTAGAAAAACATTGGAGCAGAAGAAACCTGTCTCAGAAAAATAGATGTCTGTATGTCTGTCTGTCCAGCCAGATTTTTTGTCACAGCATCACGCAAAACTGGCCGAACAGAGTTTAATGGAATGTTGCCGGTAATTAGGTATTTCCCTGAAGTTAATCTGAAGTTATGAGCAATTTGGTCATCTGACCCTTTTTCCCACGAGGTGGGCGTAGCCATACTCGTCACTCAACAGAGCCAATCAACGGCATTTTGTAACGACGCGGGTCGCACCAGGGGCGGAGCCGCACTTGCACTGTTCGGAATGGGCAGATCCGCAGGCTGCTACCACACGGAGTTCTGAACATGCACCGCCGCCGTCAGGCCATCAGCCTGAACGAGCCGCACCTGGAAGTGTGTCTATATAAGGGTCCTGATACCGCCGCACTTCGTGCGATCATTTATGTGCCACCGGTAAAGGTATCAGGGCCAAAGACAAAGAAAAGAAAGAAAGAAAGAAAGAAAGAAAGAAAGATAAAAGACAAGCGCGCAGAAATGAAGTTACAAGACAGAGGCTCCCTAAAACTAGCGGCGAAAGAGAGAGAAAGAAAGAGAGCGGCACGCATCAGTACAGCATCCGCGCTCAGTTTAAGTTAAAGTGCACCAAGCACAAACGCTCCCTCTTCTCTATAAATCCTCGGTAAGGGCGAACGCCCCGAGAGGATCATAAGTTTTTGTTTTAGTTTCCAGAGCCCAGTCCGTTCTCGCGGAGACGGCGGTGCTCGGTTTATTTAGTGTTTTCAGTTCTCATTTGTTTTCCTTTTTCAGGTTCCCTAATTAATAATTAATCCCACGCTATCTCCAAACGGGAAGGTCTTCCCGCGCGTATCATAGGCACTCTCACTAACTCCTATTTTGTCGACCCCCTCTCAAGCGCTGCTGCGTCAGGGCTCTCCATACCGCGCCATGTACTGTAACAGATTTATTTACGGTATCGTGTCTATACCGCATATGCAGATGGCACAGAAACGCTGATACTGATACCTACTGCACAAAGCCCTCGTTCCTAATGAAACGCAAGCGAAACCTGCGAACGTAGAGTGTGAAAGAAAAGATGAGCGGACAGGCCGGTGTATGTTTATTGTTACACTGAGTTACACAGATCGGAAAAAGCGCATCAGCGAGGACACACGTGGAAGCGGAGCATGCTGTTACCATGGAAACGCTGAGGTTCCCGTACGAGCTTGAGCTCACCTGCACGGCGAGGTTCTCTCCATCTCCGTGCTGGGAAGAGATCCAGTCTGAGAGCTCACTGAACCTGAAACAGACACACACACCAGATCTCAGGAGCTGTGTCTCTCTCTCTCTCTCTCTCTCTCTCTCCATGCACAGGAGGTAAACCTGTTTATATTCCAGTCCTCACCTGCGGTGCCACTCGCGCCACTTGTCCGGGTGCTCCTGAAGTCTCACATGAGCACTTTCCACTTGACCTTTAACCTCAGACATGTCGTCTCTGGTCTCCAGCAGCGCTTTCTGCACCGGGTCGTTTTCTGGAAGTTTCTGGCAAAGCTGTTCCATCGTCCTCATCCTCTTCTCGCACGCGAAAACAGGGTTCTTGTTCCTGAAAAAAGCCTGAGCGCGCGCGCACACACACACACACACACACACACACACACACACACACGGACATGATCGCTCAAGACTTATGTCTTCTTTATGTCTTCTTACTAACACTTTGTCTCATCTGTTTTTACCCTGTGCTCCCGGAGCACTCGCTCGCTGCCAGCTGTTGCGAGCGCCTTCTCCTCTCTCTGCAGCTCCGCCCTGCACTCCTGGAGTGATGTCATCACTAAGCGCCGCTCCGCCTCCACCCTCAGCCTCAGCAGGTGAGTCGGAGCCTCGGCCTGGATGTCCTGGTAGACGCGATACAGATAAGAACACTTCTAGTAACCCTTATTACTGCACATGTCTTCATTCTGATCGGTCGGAAGGTGTTGATTCGTTTTCTTTTTACGGATTTTACAGCTTTTGACTAACGCTCTCGTTCTGGTACATCATTGTTTCTATAGTAACTGCTCATTTTGAGTTTTGGGCGGGGCATACAGTGGTACCTCGGCGTACAAACGTCCCCGCCTTAAGAACAAAAATCTTGCAAGAAATTGGCCTCGGCATATGTGCGACCGAAGTGGTCGCCCGTACTTCCAGGAGCCAATCAAAACTTGTTGTCGCCAAGAAAGCGAGTTTACATAATTTTTTTGACCTTTTTTTATTTTTATTTTTTTTTTACATTTGGTACTACAGTAGATAGATATAGTGAAGACACAGCACCATGGGGACCAAGAACGTTATCAAGGACGGTAGCAAGAAGAAAAGGGAGACGCTTTCAGTTTGGTTTTTAAAGCAGTCGGCGCCAAAAAGAATCATAAATTAAGGTTAATGTTTGTTTATTTCATATTTTACTTCATTTACATGTCTTTTCTAAACGTTTTGATTGTTTTTATAATACGCAAAATATGATTACAGGTTTATAAATTGGTAATATCGGTCATATTTGGGTGGCTGGAACGGATTATCTGCATTTACATGATTTCCTATGGGACAATGCATTTCACAATACGAAGTTCACCTTAAGAGCTCTTCCTCCAGAACGGATTCAACTCGTATACCGAGGTACCGCTGTACCCTGCGTTCCCTGTCAATCACAGCCAAAATTAGCCAATCGTGTGATGTCATGTACGCGAAAGAGGGCAGATTTTTTTTTTTTTAGGTGATGTACTTTTTTAAAAAAAAGATTATTGCAAGAATAAACCTGCGAGTCTGAGAATCATGACTGACCTTCCACTGTTTGTGCAGCCGCCGGACCGACTCCTGCAGACCCTGCTGTTCCTCCTCGGGTAAGATATCGGTGAGGTCATCACACGCCTTCAGGTACGCGTTCAACACTCGCTGGTCCAGTCGGCTGAAAAAGTCCTAACCACAGAACCGCGCGTTCATATTTTCACACTAGGTGAAAACGTTCCTGTATCATATTCAGAACTGGAGCACGCGCTGTACCGCACCGCACGCCTATCTGTCTCCTCCTAAAGGTCTCACTGTCAGTTATGCCACGTGCGGGAATATTACCGAGGCATTTGCATGTTATAAATAAAGATGAACAATAAGAAGAAGTGGGCCAGCTCTGGGCTGGTGAGGATGGTGTGACCTACGCTGTGTTTGCTGAAGAGCTCGGCGGGGTCTCCTCTCTCCGTCAGACACGCCTGGCCCACCCTCAGCGTCTTCTCCAGCTCGGCGCGCGTCTCCTCGAAGCGGCGTGTCAGGTTACCGTTAGCCTCGGCGACCCTCCTCCACTCCAACGCCTCCTGCATCAGGGCCTGTCACCAAAGACCAAAGACACGTCTTTCTCTGTCTTTACCTCCGCATGCATTAGTTCAAAGCTCGGGGAAAGGCTTTGAACTGGAAAAAAGATCTGATCAGCAAATTAACAGTACAGGTATATTATTTAAAGAAAGGAAAAACTTGTCTATTCATCACTAAGCCATTTACAAAATGTATTAAAATACGTAAAACATTCACAAATGTCATTAGTATACTGGTTATATTATATATATATATATATATATATATATATATATATATATATATATAATATGACTGGAGTGATGCAGCTGAGGTTGAGGAAGTGTCCAAGCCAGCAGTTTTTGGTCTTATATGCGCTCATGTGTGTGCAGCTAAATTCCACGTGAGCACATCTAGTATGAAATAAATAGACATTAAACCTCACGTGACCTTAATTTATGATTCTCTTCGGCACCGGCTGCTTTAAAAAACAAACTGAAAGCGGCTCCCTTTTCTTCTCGCTAACATTCCTGTGACCCGTTGTGCTACTGTCTTCAATGTCTTCACTAAATCTTGCCCAAAATGCCCAAAAAAAACAAACAAAAAAAAACACACACACAAAAAAAAAAGTAAACTCACTTCACTTGGCTTTCCACTGATTTAAACAAGTTTAAACGTACGCGCAACTTAGCCGACGGTATGCGCTAACATGCCCTTCCTTAGGCAATCGTTATCTTCTAAGCAAAGCCGTTGCGCCTTTTCACTCGAGCGCTCTGGCAATGCTTTTCCTTTCCCTACGCTCAGTTATGTCAATACAGTCATATTCATATCTAGATGGGATTCGTTTCCTTCACAGCAGCAACAACCGTACTGTTTACACTTTGTTTACGCTTAAACATTTTAGCTTTAAAATGATATTGATCTTCTTTGCATCGCTACGTGTGTGCTATATTTACTTTGCATGCATAAATGCAGACTAAACTCGACACCATCAAGCATAGAAATGATATAACGTAAAGATCAAACAGCACGGTATCGTAAAAAAACGTTATCGGCGTTTGGCTTGGCTAGGTTCGTCTGCTCGTATTCTCGATGACATGGGGTCAGACGAGACACGTCACGTATGAAGGAGCCGTGAGCTGACCTGGGCCGTGGTCTGGAGCTCGGTGACCCTGTTCTGCAGGAGAGACGCGTCAAAGTTGTAGAGAGTCTTGGTGCAGCAGAGCGCCCTCTGCAGGGCCAGGTAGCTGCGCTCCACCGCGCACACACACCGCTTACAGCTCTGCTGCTGCGACAGCAACTCCTGTGTCGTGCAAACACACAAAGACATAACATAAGACGCGCTGTTAAAACGAATCGGCCATGAAATCACTCTGATTGGAACGTTACTCATGGACTCGGTTAAGAAACGCATTAAGGAGAATCCTCGCTTCTGATTGGCCGGATAGTGCGCGTGTTAAATTACTACATGGGGGAGAGAAGAAAAAAAAAAAAAGTCGTTTGGAGTGTTCCCGTTAGGGCAAGTGTAAATAACTCTTTAGACTTCAGTCGCGTTGTATCATTATCGTAACCACGCAGTTAAAATGATGCTACAAAAACAAACGGAAGATCTGATTGTGTGTGTGTGTGTGTGTGTGTGTGTGTGTGTATGTATGTGTGTCTCTCTCTTTCTCTCTCTCTCTAACAGACACATCTGCTTCACTATCAAATTTCATCCTCCATGGAAATTTAACTCTCATTAGCAGTCTGCTAGCCTGAGCTCCCGTGATGAGGAAAAGAAGAACAGGAGGAGGAGGAGGAGGAGGAGGGGGGCTGGAAGGTGAAGTCAAAAACAGACCATGACAGGGTGTGCTGTTATGCGGCGACGATGACGACGCTGATGCCAGCTGTGCTACTATTACTGTACATCTGCTGTGGTAAAAAAAAATAAAAAATAAAAAATAATAATCTATCCAATCAGAGAGACTCAGAGGTCAGAATTCAGAATCCAGCAGCACTACAATTCTGTCCGATTTTCTCATCCGTTTCTTGCGTCCCGTCAGTTATTCGACACGTCCACTGGGAGTCTTTCGGCGCGTTTATCGCGTCTCCTCACCTGGTTTTTGTGCTGGTCGTGCTGCTGGGCGATAATGTGACCCGCGTGATCAGCTATCTGATAGAAGGATGAGATCTGGCCCTCCAGCTCTTCTAACACAGGAAGCACTGTGTGACACTCTCTCAGCACCAGCGGACATTTCTCCTTCATCTGAAACACACACACACACACACACACACACACACACACACACACACATACAGTATACTGTATACATCACACAAAGGGAAGATCTCCTGTAAGAGACGTGATCTGACCTGATGCTTGTCTGGGTTGAATGTGACGATGCAGAATGAAATGGGGGACGTACAGTACGGTACCTTGTATAGCTGTCCTTTGACGGCGGCCATGGTAGCGAGGACTTGCTTTCCTTCGCCGCTGCTGGAGTCTCTGGTCCAGAGCTGAGCCGTGCGGGCAGCTGTTTTATATCTCACCTCCATCGCCGGAAGCCTGTGCTTGATCTCCTTCATGAGAAGCGAAAAGGAAGTCCTGGGTCACGGTTGTTGAAAGTGACAAGAAGGGGCAGGAAAGTTCGAAATCTTTGCAAGTATGTTTGGCGAAATGAAACATATCTACCAGTCCTCATATGAAGACATCAAGAGGTTAAACACCAAATGTATGTTTTTGATTTTCTATTATAAGAGTATATAACCTTTGCTTTGGTCTATTGTAGATGATTTCTCGGATCATTTCAACATTACAGTAGATTACGAAACGCATAAAACATGAAGAAAGAACCATTAACTGTTTTTTTTTTTTCTGTCCCTTTTCCATTTTCGTTTTTGCCATTTTCCTTATTTTCCTAATGTGACCTCATAAAAGAAGAGCCCCTCCCCCAACCTGTTGCTCAGCTCTGTGGTCCCCTGAACGGGCGTGGCTCATTTACGTACATACAGTAAGACACTGAAACATTGCGTTTGGAAAAGGAGTGAAAAGTGTATCGTCTGCGTTACCGCCTTTTAACCCGTGATAACTCGTTAAAGAAATAGTACAGTGCCATATGAAACCTTTACACTGACTTCTTCTATTGGAATATAATTTGGTTTCTTTGTTTCAAGTAATGTGCTTTCACAATTAACAGATTTATCTATCACATGAGATGCCAATTAATAACATCTACGTTTGTTATTGTAACGTGACAAAATGTGGAAAAGTTCAAGGGGCGTGTGCACTTATGACCGGCACTGTGTATTCTCAGATCCGAATTTGCGCTGAATAGTAATCTTAATAATAATAAATAAATTCAATAAACACGTGATCAATCAAACCTTTAATAACCCGATCGTGCTGTTTAAAGTCAGCGGACTTCCTCTCTTACCTGAACGGTCCTCATGAACGTCCGGACGTCCGGTAGCGACACCTGGACAGGCGAGGTAAGTTTGGATATAGAAGTTTCTAAAAAGTCTCTCAGAGCCTTGACGGCGCCCTGCAGCTCGGCCTCACTGTGAGCCTGAGTCTCGTGAACGCGAGCGTACTGTGGAGAGACACAAAGCATTTATGAGCATGGTAGAGCCTCCAGTCAACATTCACATAGAGGCCAATTTGGCAAGGCCAATTAGCCTGACCTGCATGTCTTTGGGAGGACGGGGGAGAACATGCAAACTCCATGCATGCAGACCAGACGCAGGAATCGAAGCCAGCACTTAGAGGTGCAAGGTCGACAGTACTAACCACTACACGACTGTGTCGCAGACGGTTCACATATACTGTATATCTGTTTGAGCTAAGCTGATAGTTAAAAGCCTTCCATTGGATAATTACTGCAGTGATTAATATCTTTCCGCTGGCAACGCGTCATTTAACCCTTACTGATGCAGAGAGGAGCTTCTCAGTACTTGATCAACCATGCCGGAAGACATATCCTGTGCTCGTGGCAACGATGTTACTCTGTTTCAAACTGTTGCAAAGAAAACAACTAAGGAGACTGCTGAAACTCTTCAAATGGGGTATAATGTATTATTAAAAACTGACGGATAATGGCGATAGTGTGGTCGAAAAAACGTCCTGAATGAGCGTGATGGGAGATCACTTAAACGCTTATATATCATATATTATATTTTTACATTGTCCGGAGAAGAAAAGGTGACGCTACCATCAGTCCTGTGTCATGCCAACAGTAAAGCGTCCTGACACCATTCATGTGTGGGGTTGCTTCTCATCCAAGGGAGTGGGCTCACTCACCATTTTGCCCAAAAACACAGCCATGAATAAAGAATGGTACCAAAACACCCTCCAACAGCAACTTCTTCCAACAATCCAACCACAGTTTGGTGAAGAACAATGCATTCTCCAGCACGATGGAGCACCGAGCCATAAGGCAAAAGTGAGAACTAAGTGGCTCGGGGAACAAAACGTTGAAATTTTGGGTCGATGGCCTGGAAACTCCCCGGATCTTAATCTCATTGAGAACTTGTGGTCAATCCTCAAGAGGCCGGTGGACAAACAAAAACCCACTAATTCTGACAAACTCCAAGAAGTGATTATGAAAGAATGGGTTGCTATCAGTCAGGATTTGGCCCAGAAGTTGATTGAGAGCAGCCCAGTCGAATTGCAGAGGTCCTGAAAAAGAAGCGCCAACACTGCAATACTGACTCTTTGCATAAATGTCATGTAATTGTCGATAAAAGCCTTTGAAACGTATGAAGTGCTTGTAATTATATTTCAGTACATCACAGAAACGACTGAAAACAAAGATCTAAAAGCAGTTTAGCAGCAAACTTTGTGAAAACTAATATTTGTGTCATTCTCAAGACTTTTGGTCACGACTGTATATATCAAAAATTATATATAAAACAATTAATAGTGAAAGTAAGAGCATTTAAATACACACACAATGTGGAGAGAACTCAAGGGATCGGGACTAAACAGCTGTGTAGCCTTAAAAAATAATAATAATAATAAAAACACTTGAATGATGACCTGAATGTATGGAATGATGTATTTCCCTTCAACTGATTTTTTTTTTTTCCCTGATGGCACTTGACATTTTTGCAAGAGCATGAGACATCATTTTCACACATGGATTGGCCAACGCAGAGTAAATAATGTGACATTGCATACAGTATGTCTTATCGAAACGGTGCCGGAATGCAAAAGGCGGTCAAACCAAATATATCAGTGTGTGTGACTTTCGATCGAAAAAAAGGTTTATCCAATACAAAATAAATGGGGGGAAAAATCTTTTTTACTTTCAGAACACTAACATGTGTATATGTCGGGAAATCCTAATAAAAAAATATGAAAATACAAAGTATTAATATTATGAATTAATAATAATTCATTTTTGTTTTTTGAAGGTTATAATAGTTTTAGTAATTTCAACTAAAGTTTGTTTATTTTTATATATTATTCTAATTAGTTCTTATACTTTTATATAAGATTTATATAAGATAAGAATTTTATATAATTTGTACTTTTTTTCTTATTCTTTTACTTTTTAAACTATTAATTAGTTCCTTAGAAATATGATTTTACGGGTTTTTTTTTTTTTTCCTTTCCTTTCATTATAATAATGATTTAGCACGCATTGCTTCTTACTGCACGGATGTTTCATTACCCTATTCCGGGGAACGCAGGGCGTGAGGTGAGAATACACACGAGTGCGTTCTCATTCACACTTATTCACACTCGTTCACACCTACAGTATGTAGGAGTCACCGATCCAGTGGTTTTGGAGGTAGAGGAGGAAACCTGGAGAACCCTGAGAAGTGAACCAGGTGAGCACGTGCATCTCCACACTGACACGAGTCAGATCTTTGAAGCGGACCGATTTTCACCTGCTTGGCCCTACTGAATAAATCCCTCCATCTCCCGTTGAGGAGCAGCAGCTGGTGCTTCAGGTCACGAGCCACCGTTTCATCACACGTCTCTATGAGGAAATTCCCTGCAGCGTTCATGACGACGTGAGTCTCCATCCAGTGCGGAAGAGTCCTGAAGAACTCCTAGAGATGTGAGAGAGCGAGAGAGAGAGAGAGAGAGAGACGTGTGTGATGGGAAATGTTTCGACCTGATTTCAGCAAAGCGTCTAGACTGGGAATATACTCACAGACAGACAAATTACAGTTCCTGTGTAAGGAGGATGAGGCGTGTCTGTGTAACATACTGTACGTCTGGGACTCATTGAACTGTACATTTTGTTCATTTTTCCTCTGAATAAAAATAATAATTCGACATTATACGTAAAATCCGTGGAAAAATTGCAACAGCATTTGATCGAATAAATAAAATCGGACAGTGATGAATATCCGTGACTTAGACTCGTATGCCTGTATGTTAAATCTTTGTAGACGGCATTGACTCATTTCTCAACAATAACAGCGTTTCTACTCTTACTGTTGTGAGAAAATGTTGAATTCTGGATTCTCGTTGATCAGGAGATGCGTTCCCGCTCATACAGGACGTACGGTCTCCATGGTAACAACTCGCACACGGACTTGAATGGCCGACAAAACCTACAGTAAACCTCCCTGGTACTATGTGACAGTCAGCGGCAGAGCTGTAATTGAAACTTTTTAAACTATGTTAAAAAAAAAAAAAATTAAAAAAAGATTGTTATTATGTTTCTGTGATACAAGACAATTAAAATATGTATTTTTTAACTGTGTGTCTGATTCACGTCTGAAACGCCGGCCTTCCAGGAACTTCTTTAATGATCCAAACATGTGAAAATTGAAGCGAGGTCAGGACTGTATGGGGGACGTGGCGTTCCCATGAAAAAAAATAATTTGGAGGGAATCTTTTTCTGTTTGTCTGTTTGTCTGTGCAAGCATCACATAAAAACTTTTTTCATGTAGGCTTTGTTTCATCTCGATTGACCCTCGGGAAGAGGAGGTATGCATTTAAGTTTGAAATTTAAATGCAAAACTCTCTTATCATGAAAAATGCCGCTGTACATTTTTTTAAATATACGCTTATGAGTGTGCAACTGAAATCTACTTAATAAACTTCACGGTAAACATGTAAAAAATTTTGTTCATTCCAAAATCCAACAGATGCCATTGTACAGTTTAGTGTACGAGTGTACACTTTAATTCCACACAAATGAAGTCGCGTGCACGTCTACAGTAGGCACCATCTCGGTCTGCGCTCCTCAGCCACAGTGTGCGTGTACGGTAACTCACTCGCTTAGTGTTCTCTGGCTGCCTGAGCGCAGCTTCGGCGTCCTCCAGCCAGGCCTGCAGAGACGCCACGCAGCTGATGTACTTCTCCCAGTTCCCCTGCACCTCCTCCAGCATGGACCTGACGCTGCGCACCTCCACCGCCAGACTCCTCCACTGATCCCCCACGTCTCTCAGGAAGCGCTTCACTCTCTTCTCAACTATATAAATTACAGTAAACCAAGGCGTTAATGCATGATCAAATAATGCCAAAACTTATAACATACTCATCCCCTTGAGCTGGTCTTTTATTCCTGCCCTTTTTCAGTTTGGATAACCTCCAAATTTACAACTGAACCCCCACCGCTTCTCCCCTATCAGATCATTTATTATACAAGGCTATCACATGGTCCCTTAGTGGTTAGCGCTGTCGCCTTTCGATTCCTGTGTGTGGAGGCTGCATGTTCTCCCCGTGCTCGGTGGGTACTCCGGTTTCCCCCCCGCAGTCCGAAGACAGGCTGATTAGGCTAACTGCCGTTTCCAAGTTGCCGTTACAGTGTGTGAGTGTGTATATGTGTTTGTCCTGCAATGGATTGGCATCCAGGGTGTCCAGGCACCCTAAGTCTCCTGGGATAAGCTCCAGGCCTACCCGTGACCCTGTATGCAGGATAAAGCGGTATAAACTACACTCAGAGAAAAGCGCTATCCACCCGCTTCCACATAAAAGGGATAAATGTGTGAGATGAAATGACCTGATGAACTTGTCTAGTCATAAAAAAAAAAATAAAAAAAAATAAAAAAACCACAGTCATAAAATCCTGTTCATATTACATTTTTTTAAATATCTGAAGGCAGTTTGGAAACTTTTTTGCATTTTCCCCCCTGTATTTTCACACCCTAAAGGTCCTTTTCAACGAAACCCAAGCTGCTAGTTATATTGTGTTATGCAGAAAAGGGGAAAATTTTTTTCACAACATGGCAAAAACAAAAAAAAAAAGACAGCCTGCATGCTCAGTGGGGCTTGTAGCCACAGGCGGGGTGCGTGCAACATGTTAGTGTGACCACGGGCTTGAGAGGAACCCATTAGAACATCTCCACTAATGGAGTGAAACTCCCTGCTGAATACCGGGCTGGGGAAAACCTCATTTACCCAGCGCCTGAGGAAAACGAGACGAACGACGAGACAGGACGAGCATGTGTGTGTGTGTGTGTGTGTGTGTGTGTGTGTGTGTGTGTGTGTGAGGAGGGGATGCTGCAGGCTGAGACTGATTGACTTTTGAGCCCCATAAGGATTGATCTCACTGAGGTTCTCATAGTAACTCTATGTTTCCAGCCTGGGGACAAAGAAACGGCGAACGCAGAAGACAAATAAACCCGCCCGAGTTCCTTTATCATGTGTACACTGATAATATCTCTGTCTTATAAACGCTCTTTAAGAAGGATAAGAAGGAATCACATTGTGCTCGGTGAAGACGGACAGACCTGATTTCAAGGGTGATTTGCTCAGATCCATAATGAAATGCATCAACACAGAAAAGATACCTGATCACATTTTAAAAAAAAAACCAAAAAAAAAACCTTGTTTTCCTCAAAACTGCCAAAATAAAGTAATCATTTCATTTCATTTTGTTGTGAAACTGTCCATATGTCTATTAGAAAAAGACAAGGCAATGTCCGATTTACGAGAACCTGTGCCTGTTTGTTACTGTCAAGAATGAAACCTGAAGAACGTTCCTGCATTCTGAGATACTTATATCATATTAACAGATTTAACAACTATAATAAATATAATTAACACAGGGTGTGTTAATTATGGTCCAAATCCCAGGTGCTAACTACAGTACATCTTATCTCACATCTACAGTATATGATTAGATGATTATACTGATAAAAGGCTTGGACATGCTGGAAATAAATAGATAAATAAAACAGCTGTTTTATTTAGAATACTGCGCACATCTGTATCGAACACTACCGCTTATGTTCAAGCACAGAGTTTCCACACCAGATATTGACATCTTTTATTGTTTATGTTATTACTCAGTGCTTTTTATAGAAGTTTCTTTTAATGTAGAAATGTGTATATATATATATATATATATATAATTTTATTTATTTATTTATTTATTTTTAAATACAGTATGCGGTCGAGACTCTTACCTGAAATGTCAGCGCTGATGTAAAGCACAGCAGCCTGCTTCAAAGCCTCATAGAGGGAGTCGTACTTTTGAAAGAAGTTCCCGCCTTCAACAAATGACTAGCAACAGGACACACAGGATGCGAGTTAATGATGTAAAAAATTTATTTAATTGAAGTTTAACAAATCAATCCGGAACTCCACAGCATGTTTAAAACTAGCTCAATGCTGAGAAGATAAAAAAAAAAAAAAGAAGATAAAAAAAAAAAAACCCAATAGAAAACATTAAAGACCTAGAGACCGGTTAGTCCTAATAGTTTTTAATATGTCGCTCAAGTGGACGTCTAATAAAATGTGTTGTACTACAGTATACTCTTACTGTAATCCTGTTCCTTCTTAAATAAATAAATCGGAATTTATAAACAAAAGTATAAAGAGTCCACTGGAAACCATTAAGCCAATTAGATCTTTTACTGTACATTTTAAATTTGTCTTTAATTATTATTTCTCATTCGATTGTGGTGGTATTTAGGAAAGCTGGGTTTAAGGGATATAAACCCACAATCATAAGAACCATTAGCATTAAATAGAGATTAACAGGATTTGTAGAATTTCTGCTTTTATTGTAGAGATGGCCAGCAATGCAGCTAATGTGGAAAGAGAACAAAAGCTGCTAGGCTTTAGGAAAAGTGCTACTATTGCATTAACAATTCATTCAAATTTAACAACTTTACATTAAACAATTCTACAATTCCCAACAAACAAAACCCATCTGAAAACGTTTAATATGTAAAGGATATGTTTTATGAACAATTACCATGAGCTAGAAAGATAACTAACTAATTGAGTGAGCTACTGAATGCAAAAGCAAACAAACAAACAAACAAAAAAAGTTAGCACACGAGCTAACATTATCTGTATGAATATAGCCGCACTGTAGAATACTGTTAGGAATCAAATACATGTTTGTTGGAAATTAGCCAGAACTGGCTAACAAAATTTGATTAGCTAGCTAGCTCATGCTAATACAGTACATATAGAGTTAGCAATCCAGTAAGTACATGTTACTGTGTACAGGAGACTGCAGCACACCTGGTATACTTTAGACCAATAGGTTACCAACTATCAAAGTGATGTAACTTTAATTCTGAGCTTTTATACGCGCTGTAAATCTAAAAGTCAAAAGTACAGGCTAGCTACTGTAGTGTAGCTAATTGAACTACTAGCCTGTCTGCATTTCCACAGGCTGGATTTTGAGCAGTAATATGTTGATTTCTTCCTGGTTGAAGACTGAAAATACTTCTTTAAGAAAAAATCGTTTTTTTTTTATTGATTAATTTAAGATGAATTGATGTTATTGATTAATTCAAGATGAATTGTTTACATTTAGATTTACGGCATTTGGCAGACACCCTCATCCAGCAACTTAAAAAAAAAATAAAAATCTCACTATACATCTGAGCAGTTGAAAATTAAGAGCCTCGCTTGAAGGCCTAACAGTGGTAACCTGATGGTGTCAGGGTTTAAACTTAGGACCTTCGGCTACGAGAGGCTATATCCTCACCTCACCTCGGATGATAGAGAGAGAGAGAGAGAGAGAGAGAGAGCACTTTACAGCTGGGGCACTCAGGGGCTTGAGCTAAAAATTCTGCCATGTATTTAAATACCAGGGGTGTTCAAGTCAAACTGTGACTTTTGATTGCGCAGAATAACAGAAAGCAGGTACGTTTGTGTACAGTTCCTATGTCTCTTGCGCAGGCTGGCGATAAGATATCCATCGATTTCCAAGGATCAGGCGTTCCACTCGCTGGATGTTTACAGGAACGACTGCAGAGGGCCACCTTGATCGGGATCGTCATTCACAGACGTACGACTTTCTTTCAAACGTTTGCATCGTCCAAATGTTTTACCCTGGCTAATGTTAATCGTTTTTAAACCTACATTCATCAAGTCCTAATTTGACTTCTACAACAATGAGTTTCCACTCCATGCGTAAGACCCATAACAATTTTATCTATGAACTGAAAGAAGGCAGGGTCACGGAAAAATTTAATCCAGCCACGCGAGATTTGTGCTTGATCGGCACTCGATCGGCTCATTCGATCAAAATGGCTCTACACTCACCTTATAGCTCTGGAGCAGAAGCTCGGTTGTTTCTCGTCGTCCATATTTAATTATCCAGGATTTGAGCTTGGATTCGCCCAGCGACAGGAAGTCCAGCATGCGGTGCCTCGACTCCCAGTATTCCAGTTTGCTCAGATGAACGTGTGAGGAGGAAGATATGTAGTTTAATCTGTTCGACGTCAGACAGAACGTGGTTCGGTTACGGTTCTTTTTGTAATCCGGCGCTGCCGAAATCTGCATTCTGATTAGTGATTGGTCCCGATTCACTTTCTGTAACCTTGCGTAAGTGTTTAATATTTGTGGACGGAGTCTCCGGTGTCATCAGTGTAACCGCTGATTAATATTAAAAATGTCCAAAAATATATTATTTAATATATGAAGAGCGACGTACAAAGTATTAAAGTTAACTTTAATATAGACATGTGATTTGCCTTGCAGATGGAACTACTAGCAGAGCTGCTGCTATAGAAAATAAATAAACTCTTTTAGACCAATCAGAATCAAGAGTACAGATATTTGGCCATGCCTTCTATTACTGTTTGATGTCTTACTGCATGTTGCAATAGAATAACGAACCCTAAAATAAGCCCAATTTAGATAATATTAAAAAAAACAGCTGATTGTTATTTGTTTTTTTGGATTTTTTCCCCGATTTTCTCCCTAATTTAGTCGTGTCCAATTCCTCCCCGTCACTAGGGGGCTCCCACATTAAGGCTACTACTACCACTCAGCCGGGAGGGCCGAAGACTATCACGTGTTTCCTCCGAACCACGTGACGCCAGCCGACCGCATCTTTTCGAAACTGCTCGCTTGCGCACCGTTGGGGGCGGCGTAACACACTCGGAGGACAGCGCTATCCGCTCCCTCCGCTGCGCGAGCTCACAGACGCCCCTGACTGGCTGTAGAGCCGTGATTAATGTGGGAGCACTATGTACCTCTCATCCCTCCCCTCTGAGAGAGCTTGGCCAATCAGCTCTCTCTAGACCTCCGGCTGCGAGAGGTTACAGCGTCACCCGGGAATCGAACTCGCGGTCTCCGGATGATAGGGCGAGCGCTTTAACCACTGCGCCACTCGGAGGCCCAGCTGATTGTTAATTGTGATGAATATGCAAACAGTTTAAAAGTCACAGATTAGTCTTTGTCACACCTCTCTGCCATGTCTTGGAGCTGCTCAGCAGGTACAGGCACGTTGCCGACGCTCCGCTCCCTGTGGAAACGCTGAAAGGTCTGCTGGTGCGTTTCAACCTGGCACAGGATCTCCTGCGGAAAAGCCAAATCGTGCACATCCATCACAGTCGCTCCTGCATTCTCCCCCTCGGACACACCATTTCTCATTTCCCATTTCTGCTCCTCCCTGCTGTGATTTCCCATCTACCTGATGGAGCTGCCGTGTCCGATGGATGACATTGGCAGTCTCCTCGTGGGTCTCCTGAGGAACCAGTTCCTCTTGGAGGATCTTCTCTGCCTGGTGCAGCCACACACCTACAGAGCCCAGAGGATCTGGCAACCCACCATCCAGCTGCACATGCCACTCCAGGAGCTGAAGGGGAAACAAGCCGCATCATTTTTTTTTTTTAACACGATGACTGCACGTCATTCTGATCGATCACTGATTATTTTCCCATTACCAAAATCGCTTCGTACATATTACATAGCAGGGGCTTGGAACCCCATGCGGGGAATATGTCCACACCCATCTGTGGTACAGTAGATACTTTACCATATTGAACAAGTTTGGTGGAAAAACAGACTTAAAAAAAAAAAAGCAGACCTGAACAGATGAAGGAATATGTATATGCATATTATAGTAGAGTTATCATAAATTACACAGTATTGATGAAAAGTTGAATTAAACAATTTCAGCAGCGACCTCATTTCCCCCCTTGTCTGTTCCAACCACTCAGCATTCAGCATCAGCAGTATACTAATCACCGGCCCCATCATCTGTATTCGTTTCATACTGATGCATGCCTTAAGTGAGCTGTTAAAAAATTGCCCAAAAAATTGCCCAAAGTTGTAGGCAAAAAATTCTTCCGGAAGCCTGAGGAGCTATTCCTAAAAACTGCATTAAAAATACAAGAAGGTCTGGAGCTTTGGAAGCAAAATTTAAAGAATGGTGGGGTCTATCAAGACTAATTAATGCACAGCACTGTATGTACGTAGAAAAATGGTCCATTTGTAGCTGTTTGCATAAAAAAAAAAATACAGAGATCTCTAAGCAAGCTCGTGATAAATCACTGTAGATTCTTCAAATAAAGCATCACCCAAAAAACAACACTAAGATTACAGTAGGTTTAGTCAAGTGTGTATGCGTGTACAGTATGTGTGTCTGTGTCCTACCCTAGCAGACAGCCTCTCCCAGGCCTGTTTAACCAGAGCTTGGTCTGATGTGAGCATGCCGTCCTTCTGCATGGACTGAATGCAGGACTCCACTTGTCTCCTCCTCATCTCATACTGCACACGGTAATGCTTAAAAACCTGAAAGATATAAAAAATAAACAAACAAACAAACAAACAAACAAAGATATACAATTCAGAACAGGTACAGTACAAGACAACTCTAGTGTTCATTGTTGCTAAACATGTATGCCATTAAGTACTGTTTTGATATCCTCCGTGAAATCAAAGCTAAAGGCGGTCAATGAGATTTTGGAGTTTGTGACTTTCTTTTGACCTTTTGACCTTGATATAACCCTGTCCCTGTTCTATAATCTAATTAAGTTAATGTGCTATTTATGATGATAATTGCCCCTAGAGAATCTCCATTTTAAAGATATCACTTTGACATGCATCATAAAAAATGACATCTTCACCACCTAGTGATATAAACAGTCACTAGTACTGTATGATGTTGCAAATTATCAGGCCATGAGCATTCTTCCTGTTCCTTCAACAGTTGCTAAGTGATAATTTAAGTAAGAATATAAATTTAAAAAAAATTTTTTTTTTTTTTTTACAATTTGGGTTTGGGAATAATCATTCTACTGATACAGCAAGCTGTTAGGGGTGTGTTTGTACTGTACGTAGATTTGAAGAAGGCTTTTGATTCTGTTAATCATGCGCATAAACTCTACTTGAATAAACACACTCACTCAGTGGGTCCATTTAGAAGATTGCTTATCTGATCCTCTAAAGCAAGGCTGCTCAATTCCAGTCCAGACTCAATGTTCCTGCTGATTCAACTCATCTGCTAATTACCAGGTCCAGTGGTCGTATTTAGGTGTTGTGGGAAAATTACAAACTGTGCTGTGCTAGACACCGGCCCTCCAGGATGGCATTAGAACAGCTCAAGTTCAAATGTTTTACTGCAGCTACAGTAGGAGTTGCATCACCATACTGTGTTTGAAGTCTTCTGTAAATGTCAATCTATCGTCCTGCCCTTCATTCACCAGAAATTTCATCGCAGGTCCCGGTTTGACTTGAACGCCCCTTGTATTTATGCAGTGAAAGTTATTTATATTCCTCTCCCTCTATTCCAATGTCATTTTCCATGGAGCACTTAGTTAAATATGGAACACACCCGCGGGCCGTGGCCCGCTGACACACACTCATTACACACACCACGAGACGAGTGCTGGCTCATCACTTCCTTTTGCAGCGCAGGTTCAGTCGGGTATAAACAGACTCATACTGTATTAAATAAAAGTCTACAGCTGGATGTTTAAAAAAAAAAAAAAAAAAAAAGTGAAATTAGTACACTTACAAACTGCTCAGCATGTACGAATTAAAGAAGACATGATCATGATGTTTTGGGGTTATTTCACAGCAATTTGAAATGTTTTTTTGTTTCTATGAATAAATAACACATCATGATTTATATCTATTTCTAGTTTCGTTTACTCCGCTTCTGATGTACATTACAGTAGATATACAGTAAATGACAGTTCAGTGCACTTGCTTCTTATTCCTTTTCCAAAATGTTTATTCAAAATAATAATAATAATAATAATAATAATAATAATAATAATAATAATAAAACTTCTTACTGTATATTGCATTATGAGAAAACTTGCTGTCTGTTGGACTGCTTTACCCCTTTACAAAATCACTTCACCCTATCATCACTTACACATTTCTGCAATCCTGTTAAAGTACAGCGTTTGTAGTAAAAACCACAATAAACTAGGTGTTACTATAGGAAATGATAACGTACTAGAATATAAGGGTTATTTATATAAACCTGGGATTTGCAGCAGCACTACTGTCAGAGCCGATGCTACAGAAAATGAATTCTGACAAATCATAATAGAGAAATAGATGGATGGATGGATGGATGGATGGAAGGATAGATAGATAGATAGATAGATAGATAGATAGATAGATAGATAGATAGATAGATAGATAGATAGATAGATAGATAATGCAATGTAAGACAAATTTTGTCCTTAAATAAGTAATTGTTTTGTGATCAAGACAACAATATTTCTGAAATCCACAAAGTATTTAGAAGAAAACTGGGCATGTGTGAACTTTCTGGCTTACACAAAGTCATAACAAGAACAAAATTAAAACACTATAACTATAACAGGTTCCACTGCTTGAGTCTCGACATCAAAAGCTCAGCTTTGGACTTTGTGAGACCAAGATCTCTCACTAAGTCGTTGAGGTCTTTCTGGTTGGGGTCAAATATTCCAGAAAGTTCAAGAAAATTCTGGAAACTCCTAAAAACGTCTACAAAATTATACTTCAGAAGCTTTTTAGAATTTAACTGGAATTTTAAAACAATTTTAAAGAGTTTTATCGCTGGTCAGGTCACAAAAGCAAAGTCTAAGTAGAACTAATAGAACTAATTTACTTTTCAACACTTTCAAACAAAAGACAACAAAAAGTCAAAATTTTGTGACATTGTGTAATTGACACTGAAGAAAATTCACAGAATTCTGCAGCACCGTGGATATAGAATAGTAGTGATATGGTAGAGTGGTTTAGTATAGTAGTGATAAACTGTAGCATTGTAGTGACATAGCATAGTAGTAATATAGTGAAGTAATATACTGTAATAGGGTAATATAGTATAGTAGTGTTATGATATAGTATAGAGTAATATAGTATAATGTGATAGAGAGTGACAAAGTATAGAGTAATATAGTATAATGTGATATAGTATAGTAGTGATATGATATAGTAGAGTGATATAATATAGAGTGATATAGTAGGAATATAGTACAGTATTATAATAATAAAGTAATATATAATTTATACTACAGTAATATACTATAAAGTACTATAGTGTAGTGATATAGTATAGAGGTGATATATATACAGTACCAGTAAGAGATGAGCACTAAGACCCAGCAGGGGAGACGATTACCCACAATTCCGCAGCGCAAGAGAGAGAAAAATCATTGGCCCAGTTGTGATCACGTGATGCTCGGTGTCAAAACAAGAGCACATGCGTGATACATGATACTCGGCACTCGTAAACCAAGACTTGCTCGGTTTTTCAAGTCAAAATTTATAAAAAATCTTTGCTCGTCTTGCGGAACACTCGTAAACCGCGCTACTCGCAATCCGAAGTTCCACTGTATAAATATATATATATATATATTGTAGTATTGAGGAGTATAGTGGAGTAAAATAGTGTGTAGTAATGTAATAGTAAGTATAGTAGAGTAGAGTAATATAGTATGGTAATATAGTATAGTAGTGCTATAGTATATATAGTACATAGTAAAGTGATATAGTACAGAGTAATATAGTATACTGATGTAGTATACTGTAGACGTGATATAGCATAGTAAAGATACTGTATAGTGTAGTAGTGATAGAGAGGAGTTCAGTAAGGTGATATAGTGTATAGTAATATAGTACAGTGATATAGTATAGTAGTGACATGATATAGTATAGTGTAGATATAGTGTAGTAGTGATAGAGATGAGTACAGCAGAGTGATAGAATGTATGGTAATAATAGAGTGATATAGTATAGTAGTGATATGATATAGTAGAGTGATATAGTATATTGATAAAGTATAGTAGTGATATAGTAGGATTATATAGTAGAGAGGAGTATTGTAGAGTGATATACAGTACAGTAGTTATAGATTAGTAGTAAAATGTTATTTAAAACAGCAGTGTTTTACCCCATCAATATATTTTATTATGCTCGTAATAGAGGGATTTTTAAAAACGTATCCATTTTATAAGTCTGACTTAGTTAGTAATTTCTACACACTGTATTACAGCGTACCTGGTACTGCTGACCGAGATCTCCGGCGTCTGCCTGAGCCTCAGCACAGGTCCGGTCCAACTGATCGGCCCAGACCTTCAGCTCCCTCAGAAGGTTCCTCTGTTCACGCTGACAACCAGAGACAGACAGATATATATATATATATATATATATATATATAAATTAAAAAAAAGAAAAAACGACAGAAGGTTTAAAAAAACCTCATCATTTCCTCACCCGGAGTCATTTTACACAGTCTGCGTGGTGGACGCTGGGCGTGATTACAATAAGGAGTTCGAACCCAGATTGACTTTAGTGCAATTTACAGCTGTAAGGAGACATCCTGCTGGGTGAGATATTTCTTTTCATCAGTGTGTGCATTTACCACAAACCGCCCACCCAACAGGGGGGCTGAAACTGCCAGGGGGGGTGGGGGGTGGGGGCGAGGAGGATGGAGGGAGAAGGGGGTGACTTGACGTGTCCTGTTAGTTAGTTAGTTAGCGTTACCACCAAACGTCGGGGAGCAAATTCTATCAAGATGAACGAGCGTGTGTGTTGTCAAGGGTGAACATGTGACATTCCTTTTCTTTTAATGACCACCGTCTTTTCTTTCGGTGTTGCCATGCAGCACTCCATGACCTTGCTCGAGCCCGGTGGGTATTAAGTATTTCCTCCGATCACATTTCTCCTTAGACCAATTATACTTCCCAATCAGCTTCATTAAAGCTGAGCTGACTCAAACCGCTCTAATTGCTAAACCGTTTTAACGATGCTGATCTGATTTGGCTGATTTTGTAGGTCAAAGCAGGCCAGGGTGAGCATAACCCTTTTACAAAACCTTGTCTAGTCAGGTCTGAGGCTTATCGTCCGACTCTCAACAACGTCGCTGACTAGCGGGACGCCGTAGAGGAGCTATTGTTATGCTAATGAGCCCCTGAGCTTTAGAGCTAATGTAATGGTAATAAGCGTGACAGTGGGAAATTCTGTTCATTGTGTAAACAGCATAATTCACATTCTAATCGGGAATATGGATAATGTTTGTAAATGGAGGTAATTGGGGCAACAGCAAACATAACCGCATGCCACCGGGCGCGGAACGGGACGTGACTGAGCCTACCTCTGACATTTCTCCAAAGACGGCAGGTGCAAAGCCAAACTACGGGACACAGGCAAGCATGACGAGCAAAGGAGGACAACACAGCAAGTTATTAAAAGATAGGTTTAAAAAAGAGAGAGAGAGAGAGAGAAGAAAGAATGAAAAGAAAGACAGAAAGAAACAGAGAACGGGATTTAGGAAAGACACAAGCACAGAGAATAAAACCTAAGCTCATGCAATCATAGATATACAGTAGTGCTACTGTATGTATGAAATATACAACAATTTGCGTCATGCTGTTGAAGAGAAATAATTACAAGAAAAGAGACCTGATCATTTAGTGCTGTGAATTTACAGGATTTAATTGTACTGGCTTGAGCAATATGTGAAAAGCACCAGAAGCACCCCAAACCGAGGAGCATTATAACAGGTCGCCGCGTGCACTTCATCACAAAGGCTTACAAAGCGACTGGAGGGTTGGAGATGCAGGGAATGGCCGTACCTCCTCCTCGTTTCTGATGCCGTCCGTCTCCGCAGAGTCTGGATGATGCATCAGGAACTGAGCCACGTACGTCATGATGGACTTTTCATCTGGTTTATCAACGTCCACGTCTGAAGCACGCGTCAGATTAGAAAAGAACGAAAAAAGAATTCACACACAGGGAATCAGAATCATAAGATTTGCGTCTCTATTCTGATCCGGCGCCGACTCAATAACAATAACAGTGCATTGCAAAAGTATTCGGATTATTTAGATTACAAATAATACATTTATCGAATTGTCTGCCCGAGCAGTTAAGGGTTGAGGAACCTTGCCCAAGGGCCCAACAGTGGCAGCTTGCTGGTGCTGGGGTTTGTCGGCATAACCTTCTGATCAGTAGTCCAACACCTTAACCACTGAGCCACCTCTGCCCCATAACATCTACACAGAATGTATTCAAGCCAGTGACCGTTTGTTCGTTTTTTAAATGAAAACAAATCCTCAAAATCAAAATCCAAAAAAGTGGCCAAACAGAATTTATGTTGTCGTGAAATCATGAGCTCAAATCTGGGCAACGCTACAGCCATCAATGCCCAGGAGTCCAAGAGAACCGTGCTCTCTGAGTGGGAGGGGCATACACCGCCTGTCTGCTACTATCAATCACAGTGACACTAATCATTCATGAACGTCGTTAAGAGCATGCATGCAAAACAGGGAGGATAGCATTTTCCTGCGAGTGTGTTTTAAAAAGATGCCACTGGTTGGTTTCACATGTTTTGAAGGAGGAATCTGGCAGCCCTCACGCTCAAGAGACGTCCTAAAAAAGTAAGATTTCTCTCTGTTGCTTGGTATTACATCCTGTTACTTGAAAGAAATTCCTACCAGCTTTGCACACTGCTTTCCAGTAGTTTTTACTTGAGAAAAACATTCACTCACTCGTAGTCCTTCAGCGACCTTGAGACCATGGAGAAGTTTCTCCTAAGCCTTTAACGTAATTAACGAATAAATAAACAGACCTATAAAGTGGGTCATCCTATAAATCCCACAGTATTTCGCTATTGTACATCCATTCTGCTTGGGCTGCAAATTGTGTAAAGAAGCACAAAACATGAGGATGAAAAGCATTCCCAGACCGCGATGCTGCCACCACCATGTCCTAGTGTCGGGATTGTGTTTACTGAGATATACTGTAGGTTTATGCCGCACATAGCACTTAAGCAAATATAGTGGCCACATAAAAAAAGAAAAGAAAACAAGGAAAAGATTTTTTAAAAATCGTACTCTTGTGCTTTTATATGGTTCTTCCTAATCAATGGGTTACATTTATGGTGTGTGGCAGACGACCTTATCCAGAGCAACTTTATCATTTTATCTCTTCATACATCTGAGGAAGGAAGGGTTAAAGGCCTTCCTCAAGTTGCCAACTGTGACAACTGGGGTTCTGTGGTTTGAACCTGGGACCTGCCAATCAAGACCCCTGCCCCTTTTTAGCCACACCTTTCATCACTCCACTCTCAGTCACTGTATTCTGTAACACTGCTTCAGAGTGACTGTTGGCCTCACTGTGAGTTTTGGCACAAAGTTTTGGTGTGGTAAAGCTTCTACTTCCTCACTCTTGATCTAAAAGTGCTTACTGGGATGTCCAATAAGTTAACATCCTATAGCTACATTTTAATTTTATTTCCTTATCTTTAACTCTAATGCTTTTTTGCAAGGTCAATACCTTTCATCCGGAGTGTCTGAAACCTGAAATACACAGGCCAGACAGATTGATTTAATTCAATTTGAACCACTTACTTACTGACAATTAATTGTGATTTTGAGGATTCACTGTAGGAGAACATCGGTTTGCTGATGGGTTGGAATACTTCAGGTTTGAATACTTTTGGACGCCATTGCAGTATTTTACGTAGCTTTTATCTTTTTATGTAAGTATTTGTAGTAAGTGGTTTTTTTTTTCAATTTGTATACCATATATCAGGACATCGTATATCAAGTGCCATATACTGTAAATGTCTACGAATGTTGTGATATGACACTTTTATCTTATCACTTGCCCCCTAAATTACATTTAAATATAATTGAATGCAATAATGAATGTTGTAATAATTAAATAGGTTGATGTTCACCCTCGGGGTCGAGCAGCCGTGGGATGCCTAGCTCTTTCTCAGCCAATGAGAATGCTTCCTCCAGGTTGGCCCTGTTGGGCTGGTTCCACACGCGCTCCATGTCCACCAGCTGAGGACGCAGAGCGAAGATGACGGCGTGGAACGCTACACCGGAACGCCAGCTAGGACCGAAATCTCTGACGTCCAGACCCAGTCTCCTGTAACCGTAAAGAAATGTATAAAGAATATAGAATATAGAAGAATATAGTGAAGAATATAAATAATTTACTCTAGAATTTAGTAATTTAGTAAAAGGAACAGAGAGTGCTTAACATCACAACATGATCAGTAAAAAAAAAAAGGGTTTTAATAGGTCAAAATGATTTTATATTTAAATTATAAATAATTTGTAGATGCAGTTCAACTGCATATCGCAAATAAAAAAAGGGTTGTACATGTTTGCCTTTTATAATAAATTCACATTCTGCAAAGATAGAAATTTTAAGTGGACAAGCCCCGCTTAATATATTACTGACTTTGACTTTGTTTAAAAGTTAACTCTTCATAAATAAAATAATAATAATAATAATAATAATAATAATAATAATTAAAATATATTCAAAAGCCTTAAATCATTTTACACTAAACTTAAATGCTGAATTTGGTTAAAACACCAGAGTGGGAATTTTAAGATGGTTCATGTCTTCTTCTTCACTGCCTTCACTCATCGCTTGGTCATGTGACCACATTAGAGTTCAGTAGTCAAAAACATACACTTCATTAGATCAGAACTGGTCTTCAGAGTGCTTATTGACGTTCATACTTGGTAGCGGTTTTCTGCACCCATTTAAGAAGAGCCTTCTTGGCTCCGCCCTGGAAGGAGAGGCGGGGCTTGCGTTTGACAGGCGGACTGGTCGCCTCGGTGCTGTTGGAGCTGTCGACCGAAGACGTGCTGCTCGTCTGTACGTTCTGAGGCGGTAGTGTGCTGGTGAGCTCCTCAATCTGGGGATGAGAAACAATGGTGATAAGATTAACGCAAAGACAGGGAAACATCAAAAACGTACATTTTTGTTATAATTAATGCACTCTTGCCTGGAAATATAATATGATGGTCCATATCAAGCCCAGGACGATCGAGGGTCTGCCGTCTACGACGTCCGTGGTGTTGATGTTCACCAGTTTGATCTGTCGTAAAAAACACAAATCCTCATCACAGCCTTTTCAAAAGTATTAATTAAAACGTCACCGATGTTAACATTGTGCTTAATTATACAGACATACGCCATTACTAACCGGAGATCCTCTGTACACAGACTGACGTCAAGGACGATCGGAGACACAGAAAAGGGAGAGAGAGAAAAAACATTCTGTTAAACAAAGGCCAAGTGGTTAGGGTGCTAACTAGCTACACTAGATACTAGCTAGTGATTGTTCCGGTTGCTATGGTAACACTGCGGTACATGTACTGTACAAGGGTTATATAAATCCTTAAGGAAGTTAGTATATTAATGAACATTCATAGACTGTGGAGATATGAATAATTTTTACTTTATGTATTTTATATTAGATAATATCAGTAGCATAATTTAAATTTAATAAAGTATAATTATGAAGAAAAGAAAATGACAAAGTAAACATCAGACAACAAACATGACCTGACTAAAGGGAATTTAAATGTCTTCAGTAAATTTAAATTTTTTTCTGCATTCCTTTAAATCAAACTTTTTTTTTTTCATGCAGTGGCTTAAATATCGCATCAGATACATACTATTAATATTAATTCACATACATACGCACGGTGCAGTACAATAACGGCAGTAATAGAATATACACTATACAGTACATAGGTGCCTGGATTAAAGGACCCAAACAGAGTGAGTGTGAGAGAGCATGTAAGAGAGATAATAGGATGAGATAGAGTACTGCGGTAGCCGAGGCTCAGCTGTGTGAGAGATTGGATTTTCACCTCCTGTAAGAGAAGAGGGAGCTGGAGGAGTATTGTGAGTGCAGGTTTAGTGTGTGCTGCAAGGACAGATTGAGTATCAGGAATAACACTCATCATGTCTGTCTGGGTGTCTCACACAGACGTAACTGTTCATTCCTTATTTATTTGTGTAAATCTAGTTTATTTTACGTTCCCCTTCTAGTATCCGAAATCACATTATCTCATAACCAACATCACATTCCAGAAACTAAACAACTACAAAAATAATAAATAAGCAAATGAAGAAATATGTCAAATAAACAGAAAAAAAGAATAAAACTACAAAACAACAAACTAATTCAATAAGCTAACTAAACTGGGTCTGAAACCTGCAAACAATTTCAAGAATCTGAATTCATTTAACAAGAATGAAGGAAATAAAAATAAACAAAGACCGTAAGAGGAAAACAAGATAGACAGAAAGAAAGATCTTTATGGATATGTAAGGTATTTGCCACTTTCACACTGGATCACTGGATGTACTGTATAAGAAACTTCACTTAGTGTTTACAGTCAGTTCTGACTTTCTGGCAGTCAGCAATGTCCTCTATCACAACCAGCTCTGAGGCTCAGAGTCACTGTCAGTTCTGTCTGTCAGCCCTGAGTCACAGTCAGCATTGAATCACGGTTATCCCTGAGTCACAGTCAGCCCTGCGTCATGGTCAGCCCTGAGTCACAGTCAGCATTGAATCACGGTTATCCCTGAGTCACAGTCAGCCCTGCGTCATGGTCAGCCCTGAGTCACAGTCAGCATTGAATCACGGTTATCCCTGAGTCACAGTCAGCCCTGCGTCATGGTCAGCCCTGAGTCACAGTCAGCATTGAATCACGGTTAGCTCTGAGTCATGGTCAGTCCACAACAGGTCTGACAGGGACACAGGCCATGCCTCCTTCCTGAGATAAGCAGGGACACAAGACACATCCCCTTCACTGACACTGACAAGGATACAGGTCATGACTCCTTTACTGAGACTGACAGGGGCATAGACCTGACACAGACAGAGTCACAGTGACTGATACCGTCAGTCACGACCAGCCCTGTGTCAGTCCTGAGTCACGGTAAGTCCTGTGTCAGTCCTGAGTCAGTCCTGAGTCACGGTAAGTCCTGTGTCAGTCCTGAGTCACGGTAAGTCCTGTGTCAGTCCTGAGTCACGGTAAGTCCTGTGTCAGTCCTGAGTCACGGTAAGTCCTGTGTCAGTCCTGAGTCACGGTAAGTCCTGTGTTAGTCCTGAGTCACGACCAGCCCTGTGTTAGTCCTGAGTCACAACATGCCCTGTGTCAGTCCTGAGTCACGGTAAGTCCTGTGTTAGTCCTGAGTCACGACCAGCCCTGTGTCAGTCCTGAGTCACGGTCAGCCCTGTGTTAGTCCTGAGTCACGACCAGCCCTGTGTCAGTCCTGAGTCACGACCAGCCCTGTGTCAGTCCTGAGTCACGGTAAGTCCTGTGTTAGTCCTGAGTCATGACCAGCCCTGTGTCAGTCCTGAGTCACGGTAAGTCCTGTGTTAGTCCTGAGTCACGACCAGCCCTGTGTTAGTCCTGAGTCACGATAAGTCCTGTGTCAGTCCTGAGTCACGGTAAGTCCTGTGTTAGTCCTGAGTCACGGTAAGTCCTGTGTCAGTCCTGAGTCACGGTAAGTCCTGTGTTAGTCCTGAGTCACGACCAGCCCTGTGTTAGTCCTGAGTCACGATAAGTCCTGTGTCAGTCCTGAGTCACGACCAGCCCTGTGTCAGTCCTGAGTCACGGTAAGTCCTGTGTCAGTCCTGAGTCATGACCAGCCCTGTGTCAGTCCTGAGTAACGGTAAGTCCTGTGTTAGTCCTGAGTCACGACCAGCCCTGTGTCAGTCCTGAGTCACGGTAAGTCCTGTGTCAGTCCTGAGTCACGGTAAGTCCTGTGTCAGTCCTGAGTCACGACCAGCCCTGTGTCAGTCCTGAGTCACGACCAGCTCTGTGTCAGTCCTGAGTCACGACCAGCCCTGTGTCAGTCCTGAGTCACGACCAGCTCTGTGTCAGTCCTGAGTCACGACCAGCCCTGTGTCAGTCCTGAGTCACGGTAAGTCCTGTGTCAGTCCTGAGTCACGGTAAGTCCTGTGTTAGTCCTGAGTCACGGTAAGTCCTGTGTCAGTCCTGAGTCAGGACCAGCCCTGTGTCAGTCCTGAGTCACGACCAGCCCTGTATCAGTCCTGAGTCACGGTAAGTCCTGTGTTAGTCCTGAGTCACGGTAAGTCCTGTGTCAGTCCTGAGTCACGACCAGCCCTGTGTCAGTCCTGAGTCACGGTAAGTCCTGTGTCAGTCCTGAATCACGACCAGCCCTGTGTCAGTCCTGAGTCACGACCAGCTCCGTGTCAGTCCTGAGTCACGACCAGCCCTGTGTTAGTCCTGAGTCACGGTAAGTCCTGTGTCAGTCCTGAGTTACGACCAGCCCTGTGTCAGTCCTGAGTCACGACCAGCCCTGTGTCAGTCCTGAGTCACGACCAGCCCTGTGTCAGTCCTGAGTCACGACCAGCCCTGTGTCAGTCCTGAGTCACGGTAAGTCCTTTGTCAGTCCTGAGTCACGGTAAGTCCTGTGTTAGTCCTGAGTCACGGTAAGTCCTGTGTCAGTCCTGAGTTACGACCAGCCCTGTGTCAGTCCTGAGTCACGGTAAGTCCTGTGTCAGTCTTGAGTCACGGTAAGTCCTGTGTCAGTCCTGAGTCACGGTAAGTCCTGTGTTAGTCCTGAGTCACGGTAAGTCCTGTGTCAGTCCTGAGTCACGACCAGCCCTGTGTCAGTCCTGAGTCACGGTAAGTCCTGTGTCAGTCCTGAGTCACGGTAAGTCCTGTGTTAGTCCTGAGTCACGGTAAGTCCTGTGTCAGTCCTGAGTCACGGTAAGTCCTGTGTCACTCCTGAGTCACGGTAAGTCCTGTGTTAGTCCTGAGTCACGGTAAGTCCTGTGTCAGTCCTGAGTCACGACCAGCCCTGTGTCAGTCACGGTAAGTCCTGTGTCAGTCCTGAGTCACGGTAAGTCCTGTGTCAGTCCTGAGTCACGACCAGCTCCGTGTCAGTCCTGAGTCACGACCAGCCCTGTGTCAGTCCTGAGTCACGACCAGCCCTGTGTCAGTCCTGAGTCATGGTCAGATTGTTTTAAAATATGTATGTTTGTTCTAACTTTATGAGGAGCATGGTCATTTAAATCGAATCAAACCCTGCAAATGGAAATAGTTGGAAGTGAATGGAGTTAACAGCAGTGTGCGTGAGTGACTTGATCAGAATGAATAATGTCCAGGAATCAGCTACAAGGTGAACCTCGAGGCTGATTTATAGTAAATGAAAACAAATGGCTTCTATCAACACTCAGTCATTCTCCATCTTGATTTATCTGCACCAGGCCAAGAGCATGCTGGGAATAAGCAAATGTCTAATGCAGAATAGATCCACAATGTTTATTCAAACATTTGATTAAAATTAGTCATATTCCTGACAGCAAAATAAAGCCACTGCTTCTCAAATCGCTCAGTAAATCAATCACTGGATTTATAGACGGCTATTTGTTCAGACTGGACCACAGAGCTGTGCACATTCATCAAAGTGTCACACACTGACTCAGGTGTGGGGATGAACAGATTTATATCTGAGAAGAAGAATGCTGTAGCTCATACAACTGGCATCAGGGATGAGAGAAATGCAGAAATATAAAAACAAAACAGTGCTGAATTGTAATCCTCTCAAAATTAGCAGCTGGAATGAAGGAAAGAAAGAACAAAAGAAAGAAATGAATAAAGAAAAAAGAAAGCCAATAACAAAAAAGGGAAAAATGAAAGAAATCATTGCAGTGGAAATCAGCAAACAAACGAATACTACAAACTATGAAGAAAGAAAAAGAAAGAGCAAAAGAAACAAAGAAAAACCAATACACACGCACACACACACACTGTATTTGTCATGCACACTCGTAACACGACCGGCACTAGGACCCGGAAGTAATACGGTCGGGTTTTCAGGAAGCATAAAAGGAGACAAAATGGCGCTTCACATTGCTCAGTCATTGAGTTCGCCCATGCCTTACCTGACGCTTTGCCGACTATTCTGTGAGTACTCACCTATTTGGGTTGCTTCTTTGATTGAGTGTGTGTTGCTAGAACGCGGATTTATTTGTGTAGATCCTAGCTCTTCGTGTAAGAGAGTTCTTAGATAAATTGCGTGGTTATCCTGCCTACTCGCGTTGCTTCCGCGTTTGGGTTTACCATCCACGCTACACGGGCTAACTGCTAAGGCTTCTGTGCTTACCCTACGATAGCTCGTGACAGAATGACTGAGGCCAAAGCAGTAAACCCAGCGGAGTTTGCTCACCTCTGTGATGTGGTTGACCAGCATGCCGAGCTGATCAATAAGCTCCGTGGAGAAGTCGTGTCTCTCCAAAAGCACCTCCAAGACGTCGGTGGCGGAGCTACGGCAGGAGAACGCGACCCTCCGTGGGGCGGCTGCTCAATCGGTTGTTGTCACGCCTATCGCAGTGGCTGCGGCACCGCCACCCCACCCCCCTTCTGATGTTTTCATAGCTCTACCGGATAAGTGGGATGGCACAGATGGGAAGTGCAGTGTCTTTCTAACTGCATTGGATCTTGTGTTTGAGTTTAATTCCAGCAAATACTCCACAGACCGACTGCGTGTTGCGCTTCTCGTTTCGTTGCTATCCGGGCAGGCAGCTGAGTGGGCCACGGCGGTCCTCAGATCAGATTCAGACACGGCCTACTCATACGGAGAGTTCACCCATCAACTGAAACTAACATTTGAACATCCTGCTGCTGAGGTGGAGACCGACACCAAATTATATCATCTGCGGCAGGGAGGGTCGTCCGTGAGTCGCTACACAGCGGACTTTCGTACTCTAGCCGTGCAGACCACCTGGGGAGACGCCGCCCTCCGGACGGCCTACTACGAGGGACTGGCCTCACGGATTAAAGATGAACTCGCCGGGCGAGAGATTCCCGCCACGCTGGAAGGACTGATTCAGCTCGCCCTTCGCATTGACCAGCGCCTGTTCTCTCGTCCGAGGCCAGCCCCCCGGACCCTGCCACCCACTACATCACCTTCATACCCTCACGCCCCGGTTCCTGAGATGCGTCCCTCTTTCACCACCACCGCCATGGCACCTGTCGGACCTCCACCTCTCGGTCACGACACCCCATAATTCCCGTCTCACGGTCAAAGTACACCTCTGGTTTGGCCACAAACGGGTCGGAAGTACTGCGTTCATCGATTCCGGTGCCGCAGGTAACTTTATTGACTCTTCGTTTGCCAAAGAACTAGGAGTGGAACTTGAGGTGTTATCCCAGCCCGTTCGTATCACCTCTGTCGACGGTCGGCCCCTTTCCTCCAGCCCCATCACCACTCAGACTCAGCCGCTCACCCTTGCCATCGGCCAACATCATGAACGGATCCAGTTCCACCTCACCTCCATTTCATCACCACCCATCATCCTCGGACACCCCTGGCTGCTCCAACATGACCCCCTCATCTCCTGGACGCAGAACCGGATCCTGCAGTGGGGGCCGACCTGCACCGAACTCTGCCTGCGGGGCCCGGCTGGGACGTGTTCTAGGGAGTCCGAGGCACCCGATGTCGACACCAATGCCATCCCCGTCATCTACCGAGACCTGGCTGAAGTATTCTGCAAGAGACGAGCCACACACCTTCCTCCTCATCGCCCCTATGACCTGACAATTGAACGATGAGACGCAGGCGATGGAGAGATATGTTTCTGACGCCCTTCGCCACGGCACCATCCGGCCCTCCTCCTCGCCTGCCGCCGCGGGGTTCTTCTTTGTGAAGAAGAAAGGGGGCGACTTACGTCCCTGTGTCGATTATCGGGGGCTTAATAACATCACCATTAAGAACAGACACCCTTTGCCGCTTACCAACTCAGCCCTGGACGCCCTCTCTGGTGCCACCATTTTCACAAAGTTGGACCTCCGGAGCGCCTACAACTTGGTGCGCATCAGGGAGGGCGATGAGTGGAAGACGGCTTTCATCACCCCTACTGGACACTACGAGAGCTTGGTCATCCCATTCGGACTCTGCAACGCACCCGCCGCCTTCCAACAGTTCATCAATGATGTCCTTAGGGACATGCTAGGGCGGTGGGTGTTCGTTTACCTAGACGACATACTTATTTATTCACGCACCGCCGAGGAACACACCCAGCATGTCAGAGCGGTCCTTAAGAGATTACTCGCCCACCAACTGTACTGTAAGTTGGAAAAATGCGCCTTTCACGAGCGCTCCACCACGTTCCTGGGTTTTGTCATCTCGCCCCAGGGTGTGGCCATGGACCCGCAGAAACTGGAAGTTGTGCGTCACTGGCCCCTACCCAAGACCCTCAAGCAACTTCAACGGTTTCTCGGGTTTGCGAACTTCTATCGTCGCTTTATCCGGGACTACAGTACGGTTGCCGCCCCTTTAACCGCTCTGACTCGACCCTCTTCTCATCACTTCAGCCTCAACCCTGCCGCCATCACCGCCTTTCATGACCTATGCCACCGGTTCACCAATGCCCCAATTCTACTGCACCCAGACGCAAGTAAACCATTCGTTGTGGAGGTGGACGCTTCGGATGTGGGCGCCGGGGCTGTTCTCTCTCAACGAGGTCCAGACCAGAAGCTACATCCCTGTAGTTTCTTTTCCAAAAAATTTGACCCCACTCAGCAGCGATACGGGGTAGGGGACCGCGAGCTGCTGGCCATAAAGTGGGCTTTGGAAGAATGGCGACACTGGCTCCAGGGCGCCAGAGAGCCGTTCATCGTCTGGACCGACCATCAGAACCTGATCACCATCCGCAACTTAAAACAGCTCAATCCGAGACAGGCGCGGTGGGCACTATTTTTCGAACATTACAACTTCCACCTATCCTACCGCCCGGGGTCCAAGAACACCAAAGCTGACGCCCTCTCCCGACAACACGAAGAGGACGTTCCCCGGGCAGACCCCGTCATCACACCCACCAAGATCATTGCACCACTTCACTGGGAACTGGAAACGAGGGTTCGTCGTGCACAGGCGATGGAGACCGCACCGGCAGGTGTGCCACCTGGGCGACTCTACGTGCCAAAAACTGTAAGGACCGAGGTGTTGCAATGGGGTCATTCCTCGCCATTATCCGGACACCCCGGCACCAACCGCACCCTGCAATTCATCAGACGTGCCTTCTGGTGGCCATCTATGGCGAGTGATGTCAAAGAGTACGTCCAGGCATGCCCAGTGTGCGCCAGGTCCAAGAATACCAACCAACCGACACCGGGGGAACTCCAACCACTCCCCGTTCCCCATCGGCCCTGGACGCACATTGCCGTCGACTTCATCACGGGCCTGCCGGCCTCCGAAGAGAAGAACACCATCTTAACTATCGTCGACCGGTTCTCCAAAGCCGTGCACCTGGTGGCCCTCACCGGACTCCCGTCAGCCAAAAAAACAGCAGAGCTGATTTTAGAACACGTAGTCCGACTGCATGGGTTCCCAAAAGACATCGTCTCGGACAGGGGGCCCCAGTTCACCGCCCGGTTCTGGAAGGCCTTCTGCCGTCTGATCAATTCCACCTGTAGTCTATCCTCTGGTTATCATCCCCAGACTAACGGTCAGACGGAGCGGACCAACCAACAACTGGAGCGCTACCTGAGATGCTTTGTTGCCGATCGCCAGCGCTCCTGGGCCCGCTACCTCCTATGGGCTGAGTTATCTCACAATCTCCATGTCTCTTCAGCCACCAATCTCAGTCCATTTGAGGTATGCCACGGTTTCCAACCTTCGATGTTCGATCATCAGGAACCGGAGGTTGAGGTGCCGTCAGCCCAACAGTTGGTTCGCCGGTGTCGACGGCTGTGGAACCAAGCAAACTCCGCCATCCAACAGGCCAACAACCGCTACGCCACTCAACATCGCCGTCGACACCCGCCGGGACGATTGTACAATGTAGGTGACAAAGTATGGCTTTCAACCAGAAACCTTCACCTTCACACAGAATCTAAAAAGCTATCACCCAAGTTCATCGGTCCATACCGCATTACCCTCCGTATCAATCCTGTCACCTACCGGCTCCAGCTGCCTGCGGCGCTCCGGATCCATCCGGTATTTCACACCTCCCAGCTCAAACCATTCATCACTTCACCAATGGTTCCCCCCACCCACCCTGCTCCTCCTCCCCGTATCATTGAGGGTGGTCCCGCCTACACCGTTCGCCGGATCCTTGACTCACGTCCTCGGGGCAGAGGGCTCCAGTACCTGGTGGATTGGGAAGGTTACGGTCCCGAGGAGCGATCTTGGATTCCGGCTCGGTTCGTCCTAGACCCCGAACTCATCCGGGACTACCGTCGTCGGGTATCCTCCACCCCAGGACCGTCGAGAGTCGGTCCTGGACAGGGGGGTACTGTCATGCACACTCGTAACACGACCGGCACTAGGACCCGGAAGTAATACGGTCGGGTTTTCAGGAAGCATAAAAGGAGACAAAATGGCGCTTCACATTGCTCAGTCATTGAGTTCGCCCATGCCTTACCTGACGCTTTGCCGACTATTCTGTGAGTACTCACCTATTTGGGTTGCTTCTTTGATTGAGTGTGTGTTGCTAGAACGCGGATTTATTTGTGTAGATCCTAGCTCTTCGTGTAAGAGAGTTCTTAGATAAATTGCGTGGTTATCCTGCCTACTCGTGTTGCTTCCGCGTTTGGGTTTACCATCCACGCTACACGGGCTAACTGCTAAGGCTTCTGTGCTTACCCTACTATAGCTCGTGACAGAATTTATTTATTTATTTATAACATTTTGAAAAAAAAATATATATATATATATATATATATACACACACACACACAAACACACACACACACACACACACTGTATTTATTTATTTATAACATTTTGAAACAAAGAAAATCTGGGAAAAATTCATGAATGAAAGAAAAACAGAACGGAAAAAGAAAAAAATCTTGAAAAAAGAAAAAAAGAACCTGGATAAAATAATGAAAAGAAAGAAAGAAAGAAAGAAAGAAAGAATCTTAAAAAATGAAATAAAAATAGAAAAGAAAAAAGAAAGAAAAAATCAGGGATAAATGAAAGAAAAATGAATGAAAGAAAAAAGGGAAATCAATGAAAATGAAAGTGAAAGAAAATGTCAAGGAAAGAAAGAACGTAAGAAAGAACAAAAAAAAGAAAATCACAGAAAAAATTTAAGTTAAAAAAAATGAAAAAGAAAGAAAGAACAAAATAAAATAATGTGTCTCTTTTTAATGAATAATGTTAATAAGAAAACTTATTTCTTATTATTTCTATAAGATGAACACACACAGAGAAAAAAAAACTATGTGATTTGTAAAATAAATACACTAAATAACCTTAATTTCTGCATTTTTTAAATTTACCTAGGATTCAAAATTATTGGCACCCCCAAATAGCACTGATAATCATTTGTTAATGTTTTTCTCTATTCTACACTCCCTCCTCAATAATCAAGATGATTTTTAAGACTTGTCTAAATAGAAAGAACCAAATGAGTTGGATATACTTCTGTCTTTGTAAGGATTCGAGCTGCTGGATTGTGTACAAGTGCTTCATTCTGGATAGATCGTCTGTGTAAGGAATTTTGAAGACAGAACAAACGAGTGCTCAAGTGTAACTCTCATGAGAAAGAAGAAGGACAAAGAGAAGGGGAAAGCTGGGAAAGAAAGATCTGTCAAGGTTATTCGGGTCAAGGCGAGCGGTTATGACCCGGAGCGCTTCACCTGAGCAGAGCACTCTGGGAAAGGAACGAGCTTACCCTCCTGCCCTCGAGGAAGTGCAGCGCCGTTCCCACGTTGGCCAGCCAGTGGATCCTTCTGAGCTTGCGGCCCTGCTCACAAGGCTGCGGCGAGGGGCGAGAGGGGGGAAGGAAGGGAGGGGAGGAAGACGGGTACGAGGAAAAGACCAAAGGGGGAAGGTGGGGAACAAAAAGAAAGAAAATTTCAATAGGCACGGAGAGAGGGAGAGAGCTGGAAGTGAAGTCAGACACATGGAAACAAAGACTGTGATTAACATTAAAAGTACCAACACGCAAGACGAGGATAAATGAAACGGTGCGACTGGAAACCCAAAGCGCCTTCTGCCATTTTGTACAACATACTACAGACCTGAGGCAACACTGGCCTTATGGGAGCACCCTGATCATGCATGTGTGTGTGTGTGTGTGTGTGTGTGTGTGTGTGTGTGTGTGTGTGTGTGTGTGTGTAGGAAGGGAAGTCCTATATAAAACCTGTCTAGACTGGAAATAGGCCACTGGTTATTTTCGTACTCCAGATATTCAGATTTAGATGTTAACTGCATTCTTGAGCATTATAATTATTGGCACCCTTTATAAGGTGTAAAAAGACTCATGTCTGGAATTAACATGCTGAACATATTATATACCATATAAAAACATGATAAACATATACACACGTGGACAAAATTGTTGGTACCCTTCGGTCAATGAAAGAAAAACTCACAATGGTCACAGAAATAACTTTAATCTGACAAAAGTAATAATAAATAAGAATTCTATGAATGTTAACCAATGAAAGTCAGACATTGCTTTTCAACCATGCTTCAACGGAATTATTTTTTAAAAAATGAACTCATGGAACAGGCCTGGACAAAAATGATGGTACCCCTAACTTAATAGTTTGTTGCACAACCTTTTGAGGCGATCACTGCAATCAAACGATTCCTGTAACTGTCACTGAGACTTCTGCGCCTCTCTGCAGGTATTTTGGCCCACTCCTCATGAGCAAGCTGCTCCAGTTGTTTCCGGTTTGAAGGGGGCCTTTTCCAGATAGCATGTTTCAGCTCCTTCCAAAGATGCTCAATAGGATTGAGGTCAGGGCTCATAGAAGGCCACTTTAGAATAGTCCAATGTTTTCCTCTTAGCCATTCTTGGGTGTTTTTAGCTGTGTGTTTTGGGTCATTGTTCTGTTGCAAGACCCATGACCTGCGACTGAGACCCAGCTTTCTGACACTGGCCAGCACATTTCTCTCTAGAATCCCTTGATAGTCTTGATATTTCATTGTACCCTGCACAGATTCAAGACACCCTGTGCCAGATGCAGCAAAGCAGCCCCAGAATATAACAGAGCCTCCTCCATGTTTCACAGTAGGGACAGTGTTCTTTTCTTCATATGCTTCATTTTTCCGTCTGTGAACATAGAGCTGATGTGTCTTGGCAAAAAGTTCCATTTTTGTCTCATCTGTCCATAGGACATTCTCCCAGAAGCTTTGTGGCTTGTCAACATGTGGTTTGGCATATTCCAGTCTGGCTTTTTTCTGATTTGTTTTCAACAATGGTGTCCTCCTTGGTCGTCTCCCATGTAGTCCACTTTGGCTCAAACAACGACGGATGGTGCGATCTGACACTGATGTTCCTTGAGCATGAAGTTCACCTTGGATCTCTTTAGAAGTCTTTCTGGGCTCTTTTGTTACCATTGGGATTATCCGCCTCTTTGATTTGTCATGAATTTTCCTCGTGCGGCCACGTCCAGGGAGGTTGGCTACAGTCCCATGGATCTTACATTTCTGAATAATATGTGCAACTGTAGTCACAGGAACATCTAGCTGCTTGGAAATGGTCTTATAGCCTTTACCTTTAACATGCTTGTCTAAAAAATGTTCTTAAAAAATGAATGAAAATCAATGGGAAATCAATGAAAATAAAAGTGAAAGAAAATGACAAGGAAAGAAAGTACGAAGGAAAGAACAAAAAAAGAAAATCACAGGAAAAATTTAAATGAAAAAAATTAAGAAAGAAAAAGAAAGAAAGAACAAAAGAAAATAATGTGTCGCTATTTAATGATTAATGTAGTATAAGGGGAACACACACTAAAAAAACATGATTTGTAAAATAAATACAATAAATAATCTTAATTTCTGAAAGAAAGAAAAAAGAAAGAAAGACTCTTGACAAAACTGAATGAAAGACATGAGAATTTGAATATAAGAAAAAAAAACAAAAAAAGAAGAAAGTAAGAAAGAAAGAAAGAATTCATAATATATGATGAAATCTAAACCAAATATTCAAGAAAAAAGGGAAAAAGTAAAAGAAATCCCAACAGAAAGAAAGAACAGACAGAATACGGACACCCCAATCAATACTACCAACATTCCTTTAGGCCTCAGAATATTTCAAGCTTCTTCACATTTCCAGGTTTGTGCAAACTTATTTCTTGTAACCTCATGGCAGAGGCAAGCTTTCTTTCTTTCTTTCTTTCTTTCTTAATTTCCTTTTTTTTTTGTTTGTTTTTCCCATGAAGTAATTCTTGGTGCCATTATTCCACGCAAAGTATCGCCAAAATCTTCACAGATTCTTTTAAGTGTTTTATTTTACAGGAAATCAAACATCTGGCCGGTTCAGTTTTAAAGGATTTACTCTTTTCGACTTCTTACCAGTTTCTGCCCAGACAACACTTCCAGGAGCGATAACAGCATCACGCCATCCTTAATGTCCTCGTACAGATCCGTCACCACCAGGGGCGGGTCACGCTGTTTAGGAGGGGGAAAAAAATATATATATATATATATATATATATATATATATATATATATATATATATATATATATATATATAAAATAGCCTTAAATGAGATTTAAATATAATGGGAGAGTTCACCTAGCTGTGGTTAAAATACAGGCACATTAAATATTGACACGCTGAAGAACACATGTTTCACAGTGACATACTATAAATCCTGTTTTTGTGCTGACGAAAGGGACGTTTTTTTTTTTCTTCCCCTCCCGCTCCTGTCACATCGGACAGTCATAATGTAGACGCGGAATATATCTGCTTTCCTAAAGCCCTGAGGGAAAAAGTGCTGAAGCAGGAAAGAGAAATGACAGTCTGTCTGACCCGATGTAGCCTGTTCCTTTCACTAATCCACCAACCGCCACACACACACACACACACACACACACACACACACACACACACACACACGCACACGCACACACACACGCACACAGGATTTCACCAAAAATCACCCATCACATGAGCCGGATTTGCAGGAAAGCAGCAGAAACCGGGTGGCAAAATAATTCCGAGGGAGATTAGTACATACTGTATGTGAGAGACAGTGAGACACACAGAGAGAGAGAGAGAGAGACAAACAGAGCAAGACAGAACTTGAGGGACAGAGACAATGAAAGCGAGCAAGACAGATAGAATGAGACTAAAAATATAAGAAAAGGAATGAGAATGAAGGAGAGAGAGAGAGAGAGAAAGAGAGAGAGAGAGAGAGAGACTAACAGACAGATAGACAGACAAGATAGAAAGAAGAAAATAAAGCACAGTTCTTTGATGAATAAGAAAGAAATAAAGAAAGAAATTGAAAATAATGTGTCGCTATTTAGTGAATAATGTTGTATGAGAGTAATATAACTTTTCAGGGAACTGTTCTGTTGCGCCACATCAACTTCAAAACTATTGGCACCCTTCGTTAGGGTAATCATTACACACACACACACACACACACACACACACACACACACACACACACACTGAGATGATGAAATAGAGTAAGAGAAAGAGAAAAACGGTATTTTTCACTTATTTGAGGAATTCATTTTAATTCATTAAAGAATTAAGGAAGAGAGGACTGAAAGAGACAGATAGAGAGAGGCTGAAAAGGAAAAGAAACAGAGAAGGACAATAAGTGAGAGACTAAGACAGGAAGAGAGAATGAGCGATAGAGAAGGAGAAAGAGACAGAGTAAGGATAGAGAAAGAGACAAAGAATAAAAGAGAGAGAGAGAGAGAGAGAGAGAAGGCTGTAGAGCTGAATGAGATGAAAATGAAATGAAAACAAAAATGTAAACACTAAGAAAAAGAGTTACACTCAGTATCACAACTGAAATATAAATAAATAAATAAGAGAGATTGAGGTTGAGTGGTTGAGCTCAGTGAAGAGAGAAAGAGAGAACGAGACAGACAGCTAGAGAGAGACAGTGAGACAGAGGCACACAACATGCACACACCCTGAATATCCCAAACTCTAAATAACTACAATCTAACATCAGATTGTTGTTAATATTGATGTTTTTCTGTTTTGTTATTTTTTTGTTGTTTTTGCTTTTTTATTGTTTACCTTTTTTATGTTTTTTTATTTTGTCTGTTTGTTATTCTTTCATGTTTAATATGTTTATAAATTCACAGTGATGTTATTTATTAATTCATGCTTTATAAATGCTTTGGCAATAATGGCATTTTTTTTACTTAAAATTCATGTCAATAAAGTCTTGAACTGAGAGAGAGGGAGACAAGAGAGAGAGAGAGAGAGAGAGAGAGAGAGAGAGAGGGAGACTGACAGCTAGAGAGAGACAGCAAGACAGAGCAAGAGAGAGAGTGTGATTGCGTTAGACAGAGAGAAAGACAGAGTGTGAGAGTGATACTGTAAAGATAAATGATAAATTTGAACCATGATTTTTTTTAAGTGAGAGACAAAGAGAGAGAGAGAGAGAGAGAGAGAGAGAGAGAGAGAGCGAGAGATGGTGTGTGGGCGTGTGTGAGAAAGAGACAGCGCGACAGTAACACTTACTGAATTAAAATAAATTTATTTAAAATGAAGAGAGAGAACGAGGGAGAGCAGACGATAAAGATCACTGAATTACAAAGAATTAAAAGAATTAAGAGAGTGAACAAGAGAGAGAAAGAGGGAGAAGACAGGAGAGCTACCCGAACTGAAAATAAAACGTTAAAAATGAGAGAGACGAGCTTAACTAGAGTCAATATAAGAGAAGGAGAGAAAGCGAGGAGAGGAAGAGAGGGATGTGTTGTAGAGACGAGTGTAATTAAGCGGTTGTGAGACAGTCTGCAGTCTACAGGAGGAGCGAGCGCGCAACTCCAATTAGCTCCGTGATAATTCGGAAAATAATTGAAGTTAAATTCAGTTAATGGGGGATTACACGTGCGAACGCCGGGCTTCGGCTGAGCGTGATGGAAAATAAAAGTGAAAAGCAGAGAAACGGTTACTGAGAGAATAAAGCGAGGCAGGCTAAGCTAATTACACGTGCAGGAATCCTAATGGATTGGAATTGATCGCTGAGGCTGCGCGCAAAGAACAAAGCAGCCGCGCGGACGGAAGGAGGCTTCGGATACCGCGACTTTGTCCGTCTGTTAGTTAGCGCTGATATTCACATCGCAGATTGTATTAAGATTAGATTAGGGAGGAACTTCAGGAGGAGCACACTGCAGGAGTGCTTCATAGAATTCATAGTATTCAATTTGGGAACACCAAGTGCACACAGACCCGAGGCGGGTATCGAGGTGCAAGGGGAAATGCTAACTACTAAGTCACCGTGCCGCCTTACACAACAATGCTGATCATTTTTAACTGTTTAAAGTTCTGTGACGTTCAATAATGTGGGAGCGGTCACTCCGTCACCCTTCTCTGTCCTAGCGCCACCTCTTTTTTTTTGGGGGGGGGTGGATTCTTCCCTGGTTTTCTCCCTAATTTAGTCATGTCCAATTCCTCCCCGCCACTAGGGGGCTCCACATTAAGGCTACTACTACCACTCAGCCGGGAGGAGGGCCGAAGACTATCACGTGTTTCCTCCGAACCACGTGACGCCAGCCGACCGCATCTTTTCAAACTGCTCGCTCGTGCATCTTTGGGGACGGCGTAACACACTCGGAGGACAGCGCTATCAGCTCCTTCCGCTCGCGTGAGCTCACAGACGCCCCTGACTGGCCGTAGAGCCGTGATTAATGTCGGAGCACAATGTACCTCTCATCCCTCCCCTCTGAGAGAGCTCGGCCAATCAGCTCTCTCTAGACCTCCGGCTGCGAGAGGTTACAGCGTCACCCGGGATTCGTACACGCGATCTCCGGATGATAGGGCGAGCGCTTTAACCACTGCGCACCACTTTCTTTTTTACAGAAAACATCTCCATACCGTATACAGGTATAACGACTGCATGAGCGCTGTGTTAACAAGCCGTCACCATAGAAACGATAAAAGATTACAAACAGTGCATTAATATAAACATATAATAAGGGCTTTTACTATTAACGCATGTGATTAATCTAGGGATTTTAATGCGTTACTGTTTTTTTTGTGCAAATTAATCCTATGACCAAGTTTGACCCTAATGGCTTCCCATAATCGCAGCGCAAGCTTCATTATACGAAGCACCTAGATGGACGTTTGGATAAAACCAAAGGCCAAAGTGTGCTCGAGTTACCTTCAAGATGAAACTATTTTTACAAGAATACATTAGATGTAAGATGTGGTAAGAGCGGTGGCCACGCCCCATCTCCATACTACCAAGCCACTGCAGCAGTGCCGGTCCCATGTGAGAGATTTTAATGTTTGAGATATTATACCGTATTACTGCATAATCTGTTTCCTCTAACCAGTTTGTCATGCATTTCTTTATTCCCACATTGCACGTTTATAATACAAGTAAATCGGAGTATTTTTAAATTGTGATTGATCGCGATTAATTCCAGACTAGTCTATAACTGTGATTAACTGGATTGAAACTTTAAATCGATGGACAGCACTACTTCTAATATAAAAATGTACTTTTCGATCCACGATCGAAGAACCCACCAGCGCTGAGATAAATACACGCCAGATAAGATAACGCATCAGACATGGTAAATATTTTGCACACAAAGTCGGCTTCGTCAGTTTGCAGCTCTGTCTCCGGGGGCGCGAATGATCCGGCCGACGCTTTGCCTCTCGACTCGTCGCTATTTTCCATATTGTGGTTCCCTCTTCACTGGAATCGGCACGTGTGATGGAGATAAAGAGCTTTAATAGGCTGTTTGAAGCCTCCTAAATGTGCCAGGGCTCTGTGCCTGTGTCAGGCAATTACACCGGGAACTGAGAGGGGCTAATGGGCCTCAGAGCAGCTTGTAGTGCTTAACTAGGCTGTTACAGCTGGGTAACTCTGGAAATAAATAAATAAATAAATAAATAAATAAATAAATAAAGCAAACCCTCGTTAGTTTTTTTTTTTTGGCGTAGCCGGCGCGAGCTAGTCGAGACCGTGCTATCTGTCAGCGGTGTGAGAAATGACTTCACAACACCGGGCAGCTCATAATTAAGCCCTAACCATGTTTAAGAGGATTTGTCAAAATTGAAATGGAGGGTTTCTGTCTCGGGCGTGCTTTTCTGTCCATTCTCTCTCTCTCTCTCTCTCTCTCTCTCTCTCTCTCTCACATATTTGCACACACACACATACGCACTCTTGATTCCGCCCATCTTCTCCTCCTTCACTCACATTTTCCTTAGGCAGATCAAGGTTTCAGCCCTGATTCCTTGCGTCTTTACACTTCTTTTACATCCAGACGGCGGTTCCTTGCGTGTTTAAAGACGCCGAGGCACAGATTCTATCACAGCAACAGTGGCTCAGGCGATTGAGGCTCTGGATTGTTGATGAGAGGGGCAGAGGTTCGAGCCCCGGTACTGCCAGGCTCCATATGGGCAAGACCCTTAAGCCATACACTTATATTTATTGTATATTTAAGAATTTGGCAGACGCTCTAATCCAGAGCGACTTATAAAAGCGTTTTAATCCCACAATACCAAAAAGACCATTCCATGCAATGGCAGATTACGGATTGGCAGGGGTTGCGACAGGAAGGGCATCCGGTGTAAAACGTCTGGCAGAGCTTGTGCATCAAATGACTCACTATGGCAATCCGTAGGATAAAAGGGACAAAGCTCTAAGTGCGGCGCTGATCAATGGCGTAGCATCGATTCGGACCTCCTTCCACAAACCAATAATCACAAACTTTTATTTTATATTGTTGTAGTTAAAGTAACAGCTAATTTATATATTCGGTGACACATCAGAATATTTATAATAAACATTTCGGAGGTACTCTGGAGTCCGGCCCTGAAAATATATCAATATGATATCCATCCAATTTGTGTCAGGTTTCTAGTTATTAGATATTATAAGATATTAACTGTAGTGCTGAGACGAGGTGTAAGGTAATGTTTAATGATTTCATTTATTTTCAATATTCAAAGCCAAACCACACGATCTGATTTAAATAACAGTGATACAGTGCAATACAATCACACAGTGTAACACACACACACACACACAAATCTGCCAGCTTAATGCATATTTTCACGCTAACATCCTCCTCCTTTTTTCCCTCTCAACGGAAACGATCAAACTAATATGACTCGAGTAATTGACCAAATATTAATATGAACCCTGGATCTCATTTCGTAATCCTCTTTTGTTACACCTGCGGAGAGAAACGAGCGAAAAGGGACAAGTTGAGGAATTCTCATTCTGTGTTATCTTAATAATGGTAACGATTAATCTCGTGCCTCGAGGCGATGAATTAGGGAGCTGGAGATTCACGAGGGGAGATGATTTGCATCATGTGGGGTGGGAAGGGGTGGGGTGGGATTGGGGGGGGGGGGTATAGACCTCTGAGAGGTAACTAAGGCAGAAAGTCACCTCTCTCCTTCCACCTCTCTTTTCTTCTTTCCAATGACCTTCATTTTCTTTTCCTTCTGTAACATCCTTGATGTTCCTTTGTCTTAATAGCCTCAATTAATCTGATATTAGACACATAAATAATTATAATAGTTTCAATATAGATTGTTAGTAGAAATTATTTCATTTTTCATGTGATATCAATAGACTGCATCTATAAATACATTAATTAATGAAATAATTATAACTAAAATAAATAAAAATACATTCAAATGAAAAAATTGCTGCTTTTCCCCCCTTACAGTAAGTCTTAGTGCACCATTATTTCATAGTTTGCATAAATTGTTGGCTTCTACTCCAAGCCAGGTAATTCCTACATAAAACGCGTTCAGCCAATCATGACAGCCCAGCTACAGTACATGCAACTGAAAACATAAAAGTTGAAATACAATTTCAGTAAAATGACAGAAAATGGCTGGCGTCTTTCTTCAAAGGCTTATTAAGTGCAATAAAGTGTCGGGAAAAAAAAGAAAAGCATGCAGAGAACAAAACTTCCTTTCTTCTAAAACCTACTCTATATGCAAATAAATAAAATAGAAGAAAAAAACCTCCTTTTAGTCTTCAAATCTAGGGCCCTTTTTAGTGTCCCTTTATATCCAGCCCTTTAGAGACACTGCTTTAAACCTTTACACAGATATTGTACAATGCGACACCTCAGTTCAACTAGCTTTATCAGTACAATACAAATATAAACTTTGTGTACTAAATTCTAATTATAAATGGAATTAATTCATTGAAGAAAATGGACACATTTAATCTTTAGATCCTACATAAGTGCGAAAAAAGGCGTACTCCTAAGTTCAGCTTTAGGCCCGCTTTATTTTTAACGTTTACACAGTACCTAGCCCTTTGGACGCATTCGTTGTCACTTCTACACAAATGTTGCACAATTACACAAATCAGCACAACTACAAAAAATAGAAACGTAATACAAATCTCTTAAATTCAATAAAAAACTATAAAGCAAAAATAATAATGCCACTGTCGCCCTCGGCTTGCTCTTCAGGGACTATCTGCCCATTTTTGATTCATACACATTCACATTTCAAACGAGCTTCGATAATTCTTTTAATTGTGTAAAGCTGCTTTGCGACAATGACAGTTGGTAAAAGCGCTATACAAATAAAATTGAATTGAATTCATACAAAGCCATGCTTTAGGCTCTCTATTGTTTGCCGTTTATATCCAGCAATATGGGCATGTTGGTTTATACTTCTACGTCGATTATATACAAAATGATTAAACAAATCAGTTCCTGAGATTCCAGCAGCATGGATGCACAAAAATTAAATGGTGTGTTAAAGATATGATAGGTAAACAAATTTTTTTGTTTTTTTTTTAGTACAGATTCACTCTTCAGAGTGTAGGTGTCCCACATGGCCTGGATTTAGGGACACTTTTGCTTTGCATTCATATCCACCCCTTTGAACGAGCTAACTTTCATTTTTATGCTGATGATACACGGATGATATACTGTATCATATTATATAAATCAATTCATCAGCTTATTTTATAAATAAGCTTATCAGCTTATATTAAAGACATAAAGTATAAAGTTTGAAGCCCTCTGTTGTTCTATGTTTATATTCAGCAAACTGGACACGCTGGCTTTTACAGCTTTTACTTCTATGCACATCTATTACAGTATAATAATCAATCCTAAAATAAAAGCTTGGAAAATCTTTTCTCATATTTCCCCTTACATGAGGAGGCGATTTCATTCTAACGATTAACGGCTATTCTGTGACCCATTTTCATTTCATAGGGGCATGAAACTATACTAGAACATCTTTATACTATAGTTTCTTTCTAGAAACAAAACCAAAATGATATATTATTGATTTTGATTTTGATTTTAACACTGATAGGTGTTTCAATGCGTCTTGTTTTTTCATGCCTTCATCTTTACGTGACACATTCCTATATTTAACCGTGCGCTCTGGACCGCAGACGCGCGCTCTGGCTGGTGAGAATGCTGTCACCACGGCAACATCACTTTTTTTTTTGAGAAGATGGGGTTAAAGGCACAGGATGGGAGAGACAGAGAGAGAAAGAGAGCGAGTTGAATTGTGGCAGAGGGAAAGCAGCGGGAGACCTTATAAAGGACCCAAGCCAGCAAAGTGGAAGCAGAAATAGATCCTGCACAACTGATTGAATTATTTTATTCAGGACAATCTCTGGCTGTGTAGGTGGGCAGGGTAGTAAATCCTTTCGAAAAGCCAGATTCACTCTCGGCTTCCAGGTCTTTGTTTATGATTAGACGGTAGTAAAGGCTATGTTTAAACAGGTAGGTAAAAAAGCAAGGAGTCTGAACAGCCTGAAAGGCTGGACTAGGACAAGAATTAGGGCCAGAAGTCTCAAAAATTATAGGACCACTGATTGAAAACTGTAATGCATGCTGACTAAATTATTTATTATTATCTAGAGTGCTGATGAGAAAAGACTAGTTCGATTGGACAAGATGACCGTGAAACCACAAAGAAACACTCTTTACAACTAAAATAAGCAGCAAAGGATGTCAAATCTACCCATGTAAAGAATGGGGTTTCCCAATTTACCCAGGTTCCTACATGGGAAACCTCAGATTCCTCCATCCTAAACCTGAATGTGTATTTCTTTAGACTGCCGAAGCCATGACTAGCACTTGCAGGATCTCACTGCGATTCAGAGAGGAGTAAAAACTTATCTCAGGTGCATTAGATGTAGGATCTCAAGGACAAGACAGCATTAAATAAGCTGGCAATGAAGCATGGTGGTGGCAGCATCATCATTATGCCAGTTAGAACTGATGCTTTAGTCAGGATTGAGGGAATCATGAACAGATCAAATTATCAATCTATTTGGGCACAAATTCATAATTGATAAAACATTTATCAGTATATATTTTTTTTAACTATTTTTAAAAAATCTAAATGTTTACTTAAATGTAAATTTAATTTAAACGTGCTGATAAAGGAGTCATTATGTCAGTGTAGAAATGATCAAATTGAGATTATTTTGACACATATTGAGATTCAAACTCTGATATTTATCTATTAAATGTACTATTTCCTATTTAAACACATTTATCTAGGATAACACCGAATAATCTGACAAGTGATGTCATTAAGAGGATGTTCGCCAATATGTATTTCAAAAAAACATATTTAAAAAAAAAAAAAAAAAAAAAAGCTAACAACTAAGCCACTGTGCCACCAGAAAAAGGTCACAATTAATAAAGACATGGTTACACTTTGGGTTATTAATTCCAGAACCTAAACACGCAGATTAAAAGATATAATGAAGTAAATTATGCACGCACAATTTTTGATGCAGTTCTTATTAGTAATAATCATCAATCACTAACTGTAAAGTGAATTGGTGCACAGCTACTGAAAAAAAAAATTCCTCTTTAAAATAATAATCATTATTATTTGTTATAATAATTTAAAACACTAAAGATGCGTTTCTCAGTGTTTTCTGGAATAACAGGAATTTTGACATTTTAACATTTCATACTTTCTCAAGAACTGCTATATAAAGGATATATGAAATACTCAGAAAGGTGTTCAATAAAGCATGTAAAAAAAAAAAATAAAAAAAAAAACCCAACAACAACTAAATGAAGGCTTCAAACTTGCAGTTTAATCCTCCGAGAGCGCCGCCGACTGACAGCAGCAGTCCGTCCGAAACATTCAGCTAGCAAACAACCCAACACACAGTTATTAAACATTAATGAGTGCAAATTTTCCCCGCTCGGTAGCTTCGTGGCGGAGCTGCACTGATGGGCACTGACATATGAAATATCATGTCTGGGCACAATTGCCTACAGATCGACATTTCAAATGAATTTTCTGCTCGGTGTCACTGCAGTAATCAAACCGGAACGATCGGGAGGCTGAGTGGGTTCAGGGCGCGGGATAATTGCAGTGCGGATAGCTGGAGCAGTCACTCTCGACACACTCCTCTCTAACACACGCTGAAGGGTTAAGTGGAGGGGATTAACACAGCAAAATGCCGTAATTACACACACACAAGCACACATGAGTCTGGAAGACGGGGCGAGCGTCCGGTGCTAATTGGTAAATTAGAGAGACACCTGAGATCGGATTAGAAGTAAAATGAAAAAAAAAAAAAAAAAACTGAATCTATGAATCTATTAAAACATGATAGTCGGTTATTAGTGTAAATGAACTGTATAAACTCTGCTTGATAAAGACGCATGCATTGAGGCACCATTTTCACCTTTCCATATTTTGTAGTTACTAATAAAATCCCCATATGCAACTCCGCACATTTTAGATTCAGCTAAAGTATTAATAATTTCTTCCAAGTGACGATCAATTTAAAAATAAAAAAGGTTTTTGCTTGATTCATTTAAAGCTATTATTGAAGTCGATCACTGCTTTGCGTCCTCGTTGAGCCGTTTACCTCTAAATAGTTCATATTGCTCCTAGGGGTCAAAATATGAATTACAACAAAGGTTAACATTTTAAAAAAAATACATGTTTAATCAAATAAGATAAATTTCCACTACACAAAGGCAAAATGTTCGAGCAGACAGTGTGTCTATGAGGCAATGCATATTGTATTGTAAGATATGAGGGGCGGTCAAGTCAAAGCAGGAGGTTTGGTCATACAGAACGCCGTTCTGTTAGTGAAAACTCCCTTTATTTCTCTATATAATCACCCTGCTACACTAATGGTGTGAGTAGATGGGTACTGGGTAGTTAGATGGACCTATGGATGGATGAATAGATAGATGGATGAATAGATGGATGGATGAATGGATGGATGGATGGATGGATTGTGTGAGTAGATGGGCACTGGGTAGTTAGATGATGGATGGATGGATGGATGGATGGATGGATGGATGGATGGATGGATGGTGTATGTAGATGGGTACTGTGTAGTTTGATGATTGATGGATGGATGGATGGATGGATGGATGGATGGTGTGAATTGATGGGTACTGGGTAATTAGATGGATGGATGGATGGATGATGTGAGAAGATGGGAACAGGGTAGTTAGATGATGGATGGATGGATGGATGGATGGATGGATGGATGGATGGATTGATGGTGTGAGTAGATGGGTACTGTGTAGTTAGATGATTGATGGATGGGTTGGTGGATGGATGGATGAATGCATGGATGGATGTTGTGAGTTGATGGGTACTGGGTAATTAGATAGATGGTTGGATGGATGGATGGATGGATGGATGGATGGTGTGAGTTGATGGGTACTGGGTAATTAGATGGATGGTTGGATGGATGGATGGATGTTGTGAGTTGATGGGTACTGGGTAATTAAATGCATGGTTGGATGGATGGATGGATGGATGTTGTGAGTTGATGGGTACTGGGTAATTAGATGGATGGTTGGATGGATGGATGGATGGATGGATGGATGGATGAATGCATGGATGGATGTTGTGAGTTGATGGGTACTGGGTAATTAAATGCATGGTTGGATGGATGGATGGATGGATGTTGTGAGTTGATGGGTACTGGGTAATTAGATGGATGGTTGGATGGATGGATGGATGGATGGATGGATGGATGGATGGATGGATGGATGTTGTGAGTTGATGGGTACTGGGTAATTAGATGGATGGTTGGATGGATGGATGGATGTTGTGAGTTGATGGGTACTGGGTAATTAGATGGATGGATGGATGGATGGATGGATGGATGGTGTGAGTTGATGGGTACTGGGTAATTAGATGGATGGTTGGATGGATGGATGGATGGATGGATGGATGGATGGATGGATGGATGGTGTGAGTTGATGGGTACTGGGTAATTAGATGGATGGATGGATGGATGGATGGATGGATGGATGGATGGTGTGAGTTGATGGGTACTGGGTAATTAGATGGATGGTTGGATGGATGGATGGATGGATGGATGGATGGATGGTGTGAGTTGATGGGTACTGGGTAATTGGATGGATGGATGGATGGATGGATGAATGGATGGTTTGTGTGAGTAGATGGGTACTAGGTACTTAGATCATTGATGGATGGATGGTGTGAGTAGATGGGTACTCAGTCATTGGATGAATAGATAAGTTTAACTCCAAATGTTTTACTGCGGCTAAGAGTCGCCGTACTGTGCTTGAAGTCTTCTGTAAACGTCAATCGCTTTTACGCCTTCATTCACCTTGAAATTTCAGCGCAAATTTCAATTAGACTTGAACGCCCCTCATATTTGGCAAATCCTGAGAGGAATAGGGAGGTAATAAAGTGGATAATAAAATACTGCACACCACAGCGACCTTGTTTCTATGTACAAATAAAAATAAAAAAGCATCAGTTTTCCCGTGGCTGATGTTTTTGGGGCTGGTTTCTGGTGAGTTTATTGCAATGCAGCTGAATTCCTTTTTAAGAAATGAGCTTCTAATTCGGTTATGATCTTTTTTTTTTAATGTACCGGACTGCAGCCTACAGCACAAGTAATGTGGGATAGCTTCTTCAATTAATCTGGTTTAAGGCATCAGCCCTTATTGCATGCACCCCTACCACAAATATTAAAGGCTGAAATCTATATAATTTTTTCAAAAATATTCACAAATAAAAACCCCATCGGCCTGAATTCATTCTCACCATGAATCAGATAATCAGCTGAATGTGGTTGAACTGTGTGTAATTCAAGTGCACAATACAGATGAGTTTGCTGGAGGACAAACTTTTATCAATTAGCATCATGAAAACCACAGAGCTCTCAAAACAAGTTCTAGGTAACTTTAGGCATAAAACATCTAAATTCATTATATTAAAAAATGAAAACAATACAGAACAGCTGTAACATCGATCAAAGCTGGGATAAACAAGCAAAAGGTTTAAGGCGGTGAATACTTGTGAAAGCCGATGTACTAGACTGCATTGTTCTGGATTTATGGTATAGATTTATGACGCACTGGCGGTAAAGATTGCAGCTAAATCCAGTTACTCATGCTGTGTAATGTAAGCCGTAGACGCGCAGGAGCCGGGACCGCCGGTCTCATGACACGCTAAGACTTAAAGAGACCAGAGCACGAGAATATGCTTTGCCATTTTTAATCTGAAGCTCTTTCATGAACAGGTCTGTGGTTTGTCCTTTTGAAGTGTCCATGCTTAATTTCTCCATCAAATGACGTTAAAATAATAGGAAAGTGTACCAGAGTCAATAATCCATGTCGGATGAAATGATTCATGTGGATGCGTGCGAGAAATATCAGCACAAACGGAGATCTGGATACGGTAGGCGTGTCAGTCAGTGTGATGTCATAGACGGGCTGCGTCAATCTACAGTATGGGCGAGAAAGAGCTCAGCCCTAGCCTCACCTCTCACTTAGTCACGCCACTGTGTGTGTTTTGTCATCTATGAAGATGTTGACCTTGAAGACAGCATCTGTTATTATAGGGGTGATTACTGTATATTGGCCTCACCTTTGCCAGATGGGAGTTGATCCATTTTGTGAAAGTCCGCTTCTGCACAGCCTCCTGCTCGTCTAAATCAAACACAATACGAAAAAACAAACATATTAAACATATTAGTTCTGTAGCTACTGCACATATCACAATATACTCATTTTTAATTTTAAAGAACTCTAAAAAAAACTTATAAGCATGCCATTAAACATGCTTATATAGAAAACTAGTATATCCCTAAGTGCAAACTGTTCCGTTTGAGCGGGCGTGTCAGATCACAATGATGGACAGCAATATCTCCCAGACAACGGTGATTTACAGTAAAACTTAAAAAACATGTCCAGTAGGAATGAGAAGTTAAGAACAGTGCGTACACAGTGCTTTTGTTTTTTTTCCCCCCTCAACACAGTGTACAGTAATAGAGGTTGTATCTTATAGAGGTTGTATCTTATTTCATTCTTTGTATTTATTACACGAACGTACACTGCACTTATCCTGATTTATTTCCTATAACAGCACAGCTGTTTTTGATGTGCCAAGTCAAAACACTTTATTTCAATCAACAAAGCACAGAACGGCTGATATGGTTCATTAATATTAACAGTTCGTTCCGAACTAACTGAGCAATCTGATTGGACAAGAGGCAATCCACATGTGCTGATAATGGAAGGTAACCGCGCAGGGACGGATGATCCCGTCTACAGTACAGTACGTACCAGGCAACGGATGTACAGTACATCCGCCGCTTCTGTGGCAGGTTTTATAGGGGCGGGTTTCCAGCTCGATGCCCCGTTGTATCTCAGCACTTGGGTCCAACAGCATTGGGGCGTTTGACTACACTGTGTGTATCGCTCTACTTCACAGGTGCATTTACAATCATATATTATAATCACACCAGCTGTGGCTCTCAGCATGGGTGAGAGCACCGTAGGCCTGTAGGAGAGAGAGCCGCTGCCTGCCAACACCCACATTCACAACCAGTCACAGAAGCACTTTCAGCTAACGCGAGCTACAAATCTAACTAGCTTCTAGCACAAGGCTGAATCCCAAATCCCTTTATCTAGGGCACTACTTGGTGTGTGGAACAAGGGATTATACACCCTACATATGCGCACTAGCTTTCCATTTAACGCTATTTGGGATTCAAGCCTAGAACCCAGAATGTAACAGAGACGATGCTCTAAGCGGAATTAGCGGAAATTTAAGGGAAATCTTTGACTTTCTTTGAGGTTTATTCCCCTCAACTTCGACTACATAGTACCAGTAAGAAATTTAAATTTTACTTTAACACCCCTGTTAATTACACTAACTGACAGCCGCCCGTCGCGGTTAGTTACTGTAGTTCCGCCAGTCTAGGAAGGATAAACCGTATTATGCTTAATCAGTAAATAACTGAATAAATAAAGATACAAATCATAATCTGTTGATAATAATCGCGTCTGTGGAATTATTCTATAAAAGCACTATCACGCTCGAGGGCGTGCTGTTGTGCTGAATATCAGCACGGCTGTGATATACACGTACACAATAGCACGACTTTAAGTGAGATACTGCTTATTTATAACGTTAACAAAAGGAGTCTCCTGTGTCAGCGCCTTTTTTTTTTTTTGTCTCAGTAACACAAGACTGGATTTGAATGTCTTACTCACTTTAAGAAAGAAGTAAAAAAAAAAAAAAGCAGGACGCTGAAGGAATAGCAGAAACGTACTTATTTTACAGACTTTCCACAACGTTACAGTAAATGCAGCAAAGGTTTGTTCAGCTCAGTAATGAGGAATCAGAATCCGCTGCACTACGAGGAATAAAACACTTCAGGACGGCTGGTTATTAAAAAGTAATAAACTCCGCGGTGGTAACGGGAGCTCGGCTTCATCTCATCGTCTTGTTGTTGATTATTTTCCTATAGCGGCATACCCAGGCGTGTTTTATTCCTTACCTAGACATCCAGGATCTCATCCTACTAACAATTCTCTACAGGTTTGACCAGAGGTAGCGGATAGTGCACATATTCATTATATTATGTATACACCATCTAAAATATATATACACACAGCGTCAGTGCTCCATCTCAGATTCCTTCCATGCCAGACGTTTGCTCCTGCGACGGTCCATCCACACTTACTGTATCATTTATAATAAAATATAAAATCCAAATGTATCACTTCTGAATTCCTGAGCATCGTTCATCATCCAGGCCACTCTACTACGCTGTACTGTGTATTTGCCATAATGACATTAATCCATGTAAAAATAAAATACAGCCATTTAAGGAGCTCAAACAAAGCCTCATGATGCCAGCAAATAATATTAAATACCGCAGGCGGGAATGACAAGTCCTTAATGAAATTACGCACTGTCTGATTTAAATTACACACTGGAAGTCGGTCACTGTGTCACGCATATAATGTGTGTGTGTGTGCGTGTGTGTGTGTGTGTGTGTGAGGAAGAGAAAGCGTCTCATGTATTATGCACGTCCACATGATTTGTTAAAAATTCAGAAATTTGCGAATTAATAGCATGATCAAGTCAGGGCACGGTGATGAAATATTGATGAGAGGCGAGAGAATAATGGTGGAACGGCGCTATGATTTCTTTGTGCGTGAGTGTCTGTGTGGTGTGATTCTCTCGTCTTGAAGGTCAGAGTGACTTTGAGAAGGAAAGACAAGTGCAATCTTAAGCACACGTCTTACCTGTACGCTATGTACTGTACAGTACGACAATATGTCCAAATCACTCACAATATCACTATACACACGTGGAAAAAAATTGTTGGTAGCCTTCGGTCAATGAAAGAAAAACTCACAATGGTCACAGAAATAACTTTAATCTGACAAAAGTAATAATAAATAAGAATTCTATGAATGTTAACCAATGAAAGTCAGACATTGCTTTTCAACCATGCTTCAACGGAATTATTTTTTAAAAAATGAACTCATGGAACAGGCCTGGACAAAAATGATGGTAACCCCTAACTTAATAGTTTGTTGCACAACCTTTTGAGGCAATCACTGCAATCAAACGATTCCTGTAACTGTCAATGAGACTTCTGCACCTCTCTGCAGGTATTTTGGCCCACTCCTCATGAGCAAGCTGCTCCAGCTGTTTCCGGTTTGAAGGGTGCCTTTTCCAGACAGCATGTTTCAGCTCCTTCCAAAGATGCTCAATAGGATTGAGGTCAGGGCTCATAGAAGGCCACTTTAGAATAGTCCAATGTTTTCCTCTTAGCCATTCTTGGGTGTTTTTAGCTGTGTGTTTTGGGTCATTGTCCTGTTGCAAGACCCATGACCTGCGACTGAGACCCAGCTTTCTGACACTGGCCAGCACATTTCTCTCTAGAATCCCTTGATAGTCTTGAGATTTCATTGTACCCTGCACAGATTCAAGACACCCTGTGCCAGATGCAGCAAAGCAGCCCCAGAACATAACAGAGCCTCCTCCATGTTTCACAGTAGGGACAGTGTTCTTTTCTTGATATGCTTCATTTTCCGTCTGTGAACATAGAGCTGATGTGCCTTGGCAAAAAGTTCCATTTTTGTCTCATCTGTCCATAGGACATTCTCCCAGAAGCTTTGTGGCTTGTCAACATGTAGTTTGGCTTATTCCAGTCTGGCTTTTTATGATTTGTTTTCAACAATGGTGTCCTCCTTGGTTGTCTCCCATGTAGTCCACTTTGGCTCAAACAACGAGGGATGGTGCGATCTGACACTGATGTTCCTTGAGCATGAAGTTGACCTTGGATTTCTTTAGAAGTCTTCCTGGGCTCTTTTGTTACCATTCGGATTATCCGTCTCTTTGATTTGTCATGAATTTTCCTCGTGCGTCCACGTCCAGGGAGGTTGGCTACAGTCCCATGGATCTTAAATTTCTGAATAATATGTGCAACTGTAGTCACAGGAACATCTAGCTGCTTGGAAATGGTCTTATAGCCTTTACCTTTAACATGCTTGTCTATAAGTTTCTTTCGAATCTCCTGAGACAACTCTTTCCTTCGCTTCCTCTGGTCCATGTTGAGTGTGGTACATACCATGTCACCAAACAACACAGTGACGACCTGGAGCCCTATATATAGGCCCACTGACTGATTACAAGATTGTGTGTGTGTGAAACTTAAAAAGCGAGGTGGGGAGACACACACAACACTGTGTCAACACTTATCTGTCAGGATTTATTTGTACTTTTTTTTAAAGGTAAAGTGCAGATTAATTTGTTTTATTTTCATTTTATAGATTGTATTAATTATTTTTATGCATTTATTTCTTGGGGCTGTGGAACGAATAATTTCAGTTTTCATTATTTCTTATGGGAAATGATGATTTGGTTTATGAGTGTTTTGGAACACGAGTCCACTTCCGGAAAGAATTATGCTCATAATCCAAGGTTCCACTATGTATATATATCTGTTTAGACATCCTAAACTGTATTCGGATTCATGGTGGTGTGATGGTTAGCATTGTCAGGGTCGTCTTGCACCTCCAGCGTCCAGGTTCGATTCCCGCCTCAGGGTCTGTGTGCATGGAGTTTGCATGTTCTCCCCGTGCTAGGGGGGGGGTTTCCTCCAGGTACTTCCGGATTCCTCCCAAACTGCCCGTAATATGTGAATGCGCATGGGAATGTTGACCGGAGGTCATACCACAGTCGTAAAATTGGGACCACTAGCCGTCACGGTCCCTTGTCGGACTACACACTGGATTCCTTGATGCATGGATTGATGCGGATTTATATGCAAAGTGGGTGTGGCCTAAAACTGGAGTGTTTCTGAGTGCTTGAAAGCGGGAAAGTTAAGAATCCGAGGACAAATTTTTGTATTCTTAAATTATAAATATTAAAGTCCATAAATATTTGGACACCGACAGGGTTATTTCAGTTTTAGTCGTCACCCATAGTTTATCAGAATTAAATTCAGTAAAAGTGCAGACTTCAAACTTTTACGGACATTTTCCTCCAAATCAGATGACCTTAACCAAAAATAAGTGGACAAACTAAACAATCCTAAATTTAAAAGTCACTATTTATACGTGGTTTCAAATCCTGAAGTCTGGAGCCCATAGACATGATCAGACGCCTCTGGTTTTGTTCTCCAAGCTCTTACTTACTGTAGCTTTATTCTCTTCCTGCTTGTTTTTCGGGCATCGCGACCAACTAAAAGATGCGGTTTGTGATTGACATCTTTTTAAAAAACAAACTCCATATGTAACGGGCAGCTCAAATACTTTTCAGTAACTTTTCATAAATCCAGGAGACCTGCCGTGTTGAAACCATTGTCGTAGTTGTGCTTGCTGCTATAATTCTGTGTTGCTAGCATATATATATATTGTTGTTGTTGTTGCTAGCTTTGCTAGGAAAGTAAAGATGTACAGTACACAGACGTATAAAGTGCCATCCAAAGGCAGTGCTCAGGAGATTCGACTTTATAGAACGGGCGCTAGACTGGCACTAGCACCAGGCATAAACTAGCACCTGGTTCATTCTGCCAATTGAGCATTTTTTTTTTTCATGCTTAGCTAGCGACACATAAATCTTGTGCACCTCTGTGCAGTTGTTAGCTACTGAATCATGTGATGGAGAGAGCTGACGGGCGACCAAAAGGAGGAAAAAACAACGTATATACATAAATCGTTTCAGGTGAATTTGAGTGATCAATGAAATAAATGCACACAAAAGTAAGAAATATTACAGTAATTACATATAAGATACGACTACTATTATTCTTATTCCTACATGCTTTTTAAGTTGTTTTACATTACCAATACCGTTGTCCAAGAGACAGCGCTGTCAATCACTGTGATCGGACACGCCCACTCAAACAGGAAAATGGACATTATGGGGCTCTTAGTTAGAATCACATTGTACTTAGGGATATGAAATGAACCTCCCATAGAGTTATTTAATGAATGAACACGTGCTGTAAGTAAATATGAACCAGACTGATGAAGCTGAGCTTATTTTTGTGGTTCTGCAGTCTCCACATCTGACTGCTCCCTCGTGTCTTTAGGAAAATGAAAACTTCTCACGCTAGAGACCTTACGCGAAGAAAAAAAACAAACCAACAGTGTCTCTTGCTTAGGAGTTCAGGAGACTGTTGAGGAGACTTTCCTTCTGTACTTTGGATAATTAATTAAAACTCATTTACACACACACACACACACACACACACACACACACACATCAGACTCATGTCCATTATGTCCTACAGATCTGCCGACCCATGTCTCAGACACGCTCCAACACTCTGTTAAGCCTCTAAGTAACCCGTGCGAAAATAAACACACCCCACACACACTCACCCTCATTCACACACCAGAACATGAACTCTTACCACGCAGGTACCTCAACAAGCCCGGCACTAAGTTCAGAGACGTTCCAGACTTCTCCATTTGTGCCGTCCTGCTCGTATGTGTTTGCACGGTCAGTGTCAAGTCCACGGACACCTGAACACCTGAACCTGTCCTTGTCCTTGTCCTCCACTTCCTGCTCGAATGCTAACTCCATGGAAAAATGACCATAGACTCCTCACCTTCTCAGAAAGCCTTAGCCTCTCGTGAAACTGTGGGAATGTTTGCATGAGTGTTGAACACTGCTCCGTCTCTGTCTGTCTGTCTCTCTCTGTCTCTTCGCCTCCCACACTAAGAAAAAGCAGAAAGGACCCATTCTCTCTCTTTCTCTCTCTTCCTCTCCATCTAACCAATCAGATCTCACATAAATGAGTGAAGTCACGTTCAAAACCAGGGCCAGGGGACGTGTCAAGAACGCGACGGGTAGTCTCGCATCCCTTACGTGCGTGTCTTCATCAGAGGAGGCCAGCCACTCTCGGCGGTCACGTGACATGCAGAACGATCCAGCTGCACGCGGTAATTCCCGAGCGTCTGCCGAAATCTCCCTCTCACATCCGCTTTGGGTCTGATTAAATCCGATTGGATAATCTGACAGGTTTCTCCTAAACACAGCATCTCTGATTAACCACCTGGCATTTCAAATCCTCTTAAAGACGGCTTAGGAAGTTCAAAACAACTTCTCTGGTTATATACAAGAGAAGTGCCGGAATTAGTGCCACAAATGTGATCTATAAAATAAATAACGCAAAGAAAAAAAATAAATAAAGATGTAAAAGTATTGGCACCTGTTCACATTCTCTCAAATAACGGCAAACAGTTAAATTTTCTGTATACTGTATCTATATAAGGAAAGGAAGGTTCTGTCTGTACGTCGGTCAGAAGTCGCTCGTTCAAGGATATCTTTATGCCTCATCCACTGGAGGACCCGAAACCAGATTTCTGTTTGTATGTCTGTATGTCTGTATATCTGTCCAGCAAGATTTTGTCGCAGCATCACACAAAACTGTCTGGACTGAATTTAATGAAACGTTGGCACTCTTTCAGTATCGGCCTAAAGTTTAACCTGCACCACAAATTAAATCAAAATTCTCAGTGGAAAGGAAGTTACAAGCATTTTTGTGTCAGATTGCAAACCGCAAGTTTTAACAGCGTACTGCGCATGCATCAAACTGGGCGCGTCCTAAATCGAATTTTATGAAACTGATAACATTATTTTCATTAAACCTTTTATTATAATTATTTTTATATTTAACCCTTTAACTATACCTATAAACTCTTTAACCTCCAACGACGCGTATTTCAGCTAGTGAAGTATAATAACCTTGGAAATAAATATAACGAAATAAACGAAAATAAAGAACAAGAATTTTAAAAAATATTTTATTTATCCATTGACTTTATTGGTGTCAATCAAGGGGCAACTTCCGGTTCTGAAAAATGAAGAATTCATAGCTTGATCGTGGACGTGCCGAAATATGCAGTTCCTCGGATGTCCACTAGTTCTAAATGTCAATCGTCAAAACCTCAATCAATCGAAGCCATTTTTAAATGTAATTTTAAAGGATGATGTTTCGAACAAACCGTAACATCTTTATTAAGAATACCAATTTTACCCAGCTCTTCAGGGGTGCCAATATTTGCACAGACTGTACAGCATATTGACCTACAAAACGCAATCTACTTTAATACGAATCGAACAGCTATATGTAGGAACGTATAACCACATCCTCGCTGTGCGGTCTCAGACGATGCAGAGACACAATACAGGAAAGAAAATGAAAAGAATACCGTGTGTGAGAGATAACGATCGATTCATTAACCGTGTGATTGTGATTTCCTGTTTCAACCCGTGTCCTCCCCCAAAAGGCTTCTTAAATGATGAAAGTCATTAATACCAAAACGCCACATGTCACGTGTTATCTGTGTACGGTTATCTATTAAAACTCCTCTCTCGCAGCTTGGGCATAAATGAAAATCTCTGACACACACACACACACACACACACACACACACACTAACACACACACACAGGCACACATGCGAGCCAGTGGAAAACCTTTTACCTTTAATTGAGCCTGTGTGTGTGTGTTTGTGTGAATGCCATTTAGGCCTGTATTAATAATGCATAGATTCTCTCTAAATTAGCCTTTAAAGAAAGGGGGCGTGGCCACGAGGGCTCTCAAGAAGAAAGGGGTACTAAACCGTACCAGCACGGGTTACTCAATAGTCACAACATTTTTATTTTATTTTATTTTTTTATCAACCTAGATGCTGTTGTAGCCAAAAAGCGACTTTCTCACAGAGTAAGCTGACTGTCCACTTTATTAGGAACAGCTACCCAAATCAGGCCGTAATTGTGGCAGCACTCACTAACCCATCATCTATCCCAGGAGAAGCAGGGTATACCCTGGGCAGGGTGCCAATCGGTCCATTGTGGTTATGCAGGCCAAATCAGCAGAATTATAGCTATTATTTATTTATTTATTCCTCCCAAGAGGCACCTCGGCCAAAAACACTACATAGACAGGACACAACGTCAGATCTTAAGCCCTGTCCTGTGCACACGCATGTCCATGTTCAAGAGCGTCAGTCCATGCTCACGATGAAAAAAAAAAAAATGCTGGATGAGATGGTTCGAGCATTTGAGACAAAAAAGCATCGTGTGTGTCTGGAGAGTCTGCAGGCTGACGGCAATTCCTCCAGAAAATACTGTACGCTCTTCAGTGGTTTACTGGATAATAAAAGGTTTTAAGTGTTTAAACCTTTCTAATTTCTCGTTTGAAGTTGACATATAACCACCTCTTGAAGGAAGTTAACAGCACCTTAGGGGTTCCCGATATTAAAGGTCTCCCATTACGGACTGTACACTTCACTTTTTGGTCACTTTGACAGTCTCATGGGTCGAGGAAAGAAAATGAGATACTGTACAAACCTCCTCTGCGACTCGGCGCCAGACAGGAGTCGCCACTTTCTTAATATTATTTTTTAGTAAAGAGGCGGTCGCTATCGTTTATTTGCCAAATTCCCAAATGATATCTCAAAAGTTATACTACATATACTGTACATCAGACCGCTTCCTCAATGACGGACAATCCTGAGCTGGTTTGGTGAAAATACTAAATAGTCAGATCCTGAAGTTGTAAGTGTTACTACTGGTGCATAAAAGTCAAATTATTTGCATGGTTTTGGTGAGTCTCAGGTTCCACCAAGTTGTCACTGTTGGGCCCTTCAGCAAGGCTCTTAACACTCAACTGCTCAAATGTGTAATGAGAAAATGTAAATTGCTCTGGATAAGGGCGTCTGCCAAACGCCGTGAATATAAAGATAATTCAGAATGGAGCATTTACTGTACAAGCATTTACAAGTGCAAGTGCTGTTACCATAGAAACCATAATGGATTAAAGAGGCACATAAATATAATGCTGTCCAATCAGAATGCAGAATTCAACATCACTCTAGTATAAACATCAGTAAGATGTTTCATACAGTACATTAGCGCTATTAAATACAAGATTATTATTATTGTTGTTATTATTATTATTATTATTATTATTATTATTATCATCACAGGGTCGTTTTTGTTATTTGTTTGTCTTTCGCTTCCCTCCCGTAAACCTTCAGCACACACATCTTCACTCGCAGCTGTACACTCTGACGTAAATCGATTTCACATATTTAAAATCAAAGTGAAATACAAACTAAAAATAAAACTCCGGTCATGAATCTTATTGCTGAGATTAAATGGGTTAATAAAAGTCTTGCTTTTTTTTTTTTTTTGGTTTCTCCATTAGAGATTTCCCCGAGGACATGCTTTCAATATGAACATCTACCAATCTCCATCCCATAATGATCCACTCCATAAATCTGCACTAATGAACCCCCTGCAGGAACAAACAGGTGCTGTCTTTATCTATCTCTCTCTCTCTGTCTCGCTCTCTCTAACACACAAACACACACACACACACACACACACACACACACACACACACACACACACACACATAAACCTATTGCCCTATCTCACTAGCCATTAAACCCATAAAGTCTCGCCAAATGACAGTGTTATGTGCGCTTCCGGACGGCGGAAGTCTCTCGATGTGAGAAGAGCCCTCGTGCTCCATTCAGCGCTCCGGCTAAACACACACACGTGGACCTTTTCAAACAAATCGTTTCCTAATGCTGTCTAATTATCATGGCTAATTACAGAGCTGCTATAATACGTCTGCAGAAATCATTCGTTTTTCTCTTCTTTTTTTTTTTTTTGGCGAACAAGCCGAGATGATTACCACGGTACGGATTTCTTCCTATTTCGGCTTCAAGACATTTGGTCGCCTTTTAAAGTCGGATGCTTTTACATGTGTGTGTGTGTGTGTGTGTGTGTGTGTGTGTGGAGAGCTGGCAAATGCCCCTAACCTATTGAGAAAGTCACAGCGGCACACATTATGGCTGAGTAGTATTTTCTTTCTCTATATTTTTTATAAGACTTAACTTGATTTTCTTCTACAAAAAATGCTCTTGTTATGTATCATCACCCAGGCGTCTTCAAGTTATTCCACAGTGGATGTAGAGATGAGCTCTGATTGGGCCATCCCACGGTGTGGACCTTCTTCTTCTGAAGCCCTTCAGTTGTTGATTGCTTTGTGGAATTGGGATTCGCCAATGCGTTGGTGGAATCTTGGGTCATTATTGGGATGGAAGGTGAACATACATTTTCATACATTTTCTCGATGTTCAGCTGTTTTCCAGGGAACTGCACGTTATATCCTGCATGAAAATAAGATCACCGATGTTATCCCAGCCGGATACTGTGGGTCACACTGGCTAATTTTCACCCACCCGATGAATTCATAATCCCGTATCAGTACTAGTCTTTTACGTTTCTTGGAAAACTCCCGATACGCTTTCTCCTGGCCACATCCAGGTCTTGGTGATTTCACCGCGATGTCATTTCTGATCGTCTCTGATATTTGATGATGGCCGTTACAGTGTTCCAGGGTACATTATTGTCTTTATTTATTAGCCATTTCCTGAAAACGGCATCATGTACATCCTTCATAAGATCTTTGAGCACCATGGTTTCACCAGGCATGGCTTGTTCAGAGTGCATGAACGTTACCATCCGAATGACTATTTGAATGTGCTTGACTAACACCGAGCACAGTTACACGCTCTGTTATTATGCAATACGTTTATTTTCTGAAGTTCTTGCTTTTACTCTGTAAAACCTACACTGTTAACAGACTTACAGTACGTGGACTTTTTATATCCACTATATATTCATGCTTTTCCACTCAATTATGAACAAAGTGTCTCGTGGTTGTTGATTTGTTCTTATGAATTCCTAACCAGCCGGGTAGAGTCCTACTGCGAGTCTCGCCAGAGATCCTAAAATAAGGTTTGTGGACTTTCGGGGTTGATTAAAAGCTAGCGGTGTTGACGGCAGAACTGGGTCAGACAGGCTGAGCTGCTCATCCCACACACTGCTTTCATGATAGATGAAGAACAGCTTTAGAGAAGAGCCTGGGAGGATGCTGATGGACACCGTATCGGTTCTCCTTTCTCCGCAGCGTGCGTGCTCTAGGCAGCGTATACTGTAGGAACTCATTAAGACCGCGAACAAGAGAGGGAGAAAACAGATCTTCTACACATCTCTGATCAAACACAAGCGGTCTTCAGGGACCCAAATCCCTGACACAAGGTCAACAGATGCCCTTGTGACCTTCAGCACATCACACGAGCTGCCAGAGGCAAGGAGCGCTCCATCACGTTCCTTTTGATTGTTTTCGGGGAGCGCTCTGATGCGCGGGGAACATCGACTTTGTCGAGCTGCCTTTGTGAGATAAAAACAATTCCCTTTCCACCTGCAGGTGAGCGTTAGCGCCAGCCATGTTCCTGGAGGCTAAAGGAGTCGCGGTATCTGATGAACCATCTAATCAGTTACTGTCAGTTAGAGGGGACCAGCCACGTCACCGTCACTGAAGACCAGACCGCTGTTTAAGTGCGTGCATGGTTTAAATGAATCATTTATACCCAAAGCTATGTTGATGTCATTTTGTCAGAGGTGGGTAGTAACAAGTTATATTTACTTAAGCAACTTTAAAAAAAAAAAAATCTTCTATGAGTAGTTTTACCACAGCATACTTTTCACTTTTACTTGAGTAGATTTGTGAAAAAGAAATACTACTCTTACTGGGCTACATTCGGCTCCACTCGACTTTTCTAACCGTTTATACACTTTAGATTCTCTTTGTGCTTGCCAGCTGGCAGATCTACCACATGACTGTGTTTCACCAATCAGACCTAGCAACAATAATCACATGACTCCGTTTGACCAATCAGCCGCAGTAACAATAATCACATGGGGGAGGGGGGGAGGGGTTTGTCCTCAGCAGTGGTAGACATGGAAGCAAACATGTCGCGGTTAGCTTAGCTGTGTTATTTTATGTTGCAATGTTAACATATATAATTAGCAAATAAACTAGAGGCTAGAAATATATATCATTCTCTTACATTTGTTCTGCTGGACACAGTTTATGGTTAAGTTAGACTCTTGTACACACGTTCTAATGTTAGATTCTGCTGAGAAAATCTGCTGAGTCATTTGCAGGGCGACTGAATATACAGTAAATCTTACACAGGAAATAGTCGACACTCCTCAAACATACATGTGTTACAGTACCTACAGTAGGGATTTATTTCAAAAGCATTATATTGTGACAAAATTGAGATAAGGAAATGTGTGTTTCTTATTCCTTAATTTGCTATTTTGTAAAGCTATTTAGTTTTATTCATTTATTTCATAAAATGTATTTCATTTATTTTATTATTTGGGAATCTCGCTATTTGGACGTTATTTTATCATTTTGTCTGACTGCTTACATCATTTCTAAAAATAAATAAATAAATAAAAATCGGACATTATGATGAAACAGTTTCTCAGTACTTGAGTATCTTTTCACCGAATACTTTTTTTTTACTCTTACTTGAGTAATAATATTCTGGATGACTACTTTTTACTTCTACTTGAGTGATATTATTTTGAAGTACAGCTACTCTTACTTGAGTACAATTTTTTGGCTTCTCTACCCTCCTCTGCATTTTGTAATGTATTGTTCCTTTTATACTACATTAACTTACTAATTACTACTTATTTTTGTTTATTAAGAACATAACACCACATTAACATTCCCTGATTGAATCAACACTGAAATCATCAGTCGACCCATCTTTTGAATCCACTTTCTTCCCCTGACTAATCAAATCATCTATCGCCGAATCCACTTTCTTCACCTGACGGATCGACATTTGTTTGTCTGGCGAATCGACTCATCTGTCAGCTGATGAATCATTCTTTCTTCGTCTGAGGAATCGACTTAGCTACCATCTAATAAATTTTTTTTTTTGTCTGCCAAAACAACTCAGCCGTCAACTCATTTTTTTCTTTGGTCTAAAGAATCGACTCATCTATCATCTGATGATTCATTTTTTTCTTAGTCTGATGGCTCAACATTTCTTTGCCTGACGAATCGACTCATCTGTCAGCTGATGAATCATTCTTTTCTATCTTTGTCTGAGGAATTGACTCAGCTGTAATCTAACAATTTTTCTTTCTTTGTCTGCCGAACCAACTCAGCCGTCAACTGGAGAATCAACTTTCGCTTGTATGAAGAATCGAATATCATCCAGTGAATCAGTCTCCTTTGAATGATGAATTGATTCATCTATCATCTGATGTTAAATTTTTTTCTTTGTCTGATGAATCGACTCAGCTGTCATCTGACGAATCAATGTTTCTTTGTCTGACGAATAATTTTTTTCCTTGTCTGACGAATTGACTCATCTATTATCTGATGAATCAGCATTTCTTTGTTTGACGAATCGACTCAGCAATAGTCTCACAAAATGACTCAGCTGTCGACTGCCACATCAACTTTTGTTTGTCTGACGAATCGACTCGGCAATCATCTAATAAATTTTTTTTTATATGTCTGACGAATCGACTATAAACTGCTATAAACTGACAGTTTTTTCTTTGTCTGATCAAATTAGCAATTGTATGACAAACCAACACTGAAATTATCAGATGAATCGACTCATCCATCATCTGACGAATAAACTTTTCTTTTCTGATGTACAAGCTCATAAATAGACGTGGATATACTGTACAGTGTACTTGGCTGAATAATTGAGTCCGCATCATTTGACGAGTCGACCACCATCTGATGATTTGACTCTTGATGAGTCTTTTGGCGGAAAAATCGTTTTGAATCAGATGTAGCTCAGTGGTTAAGGTATTGGACTGCAGTTCACAAAGGTCCCAGGTTCAAATACCACGACTGCCAAGTTGTCCCTGTTGAACGAGGCCCTTAACCCCCAAATGCTCAGATGTATAATGGGATAAAAATATAAGACGCTCTGGATAAGGGCGTCCGCCAGATGCTGAAATGTAGATTTGAGTAATCAACTCGGCTGCAGTACGAATCATTTCGTCAGTCAGCCAAAAAGGTTATTCAAAGGCCTGGCTATAGTACACCTTTATTACAGTAGAAATAGACTCGACTATAGGACGAATCAACTTGTCTGATAAATTGTCCTAGTCGTCTGATGTGTCCACTCGTCTGAGGTCTGACGGAATATCTTGGCTGTCATCTAGCAAATCGACCCAGCTACGGTCTGACGAGTCGAATCAGCTGTGATCTGATGTATTGAATCTGCCGCGTGCTTACGGTCTGGCCGAAGTACGGTATTGTGAAAGGATGCAGCTATTGTCTGGGACATCGACTCTATGGCGATGGTGTGACAAATTGACTCATCTATGTTCTCATGAATCGAATCAGCCATGGTTTGATGGATTGCTTTGGCCGCGGTCTTATGAATTTGCTTAGCCGCGTTCTCGAGAAACGACATGTGTCTACCGAGTCAGTGCCAGTCGATCGAAGCACTAGCCTTGCCTACAAAACGAATTAACTCAGCTACTACAGTACGTTATAAAATTTCATCCTATCGCGTGAATATCAAGCTTCCTGTGAGCCAGCTCGAACACCTTTTCACACAGAGCCGCGTACGGTCTAACAATACACACTTGCCCTTTAAAAGCCTTCGGACACTGTCCGTTTGGTTCGTTGATTGACAGCAGCACGAGAGGATGATTATCGGGGCATGGCCTTGTTCAGCCGCTCGGCAGGGTCCGGGCGGCGGCCTGCTGAGTCTGATCTGGCGATTACGCACTCTGATTGGCAGCTGAATGGACTTTCTAATCGGATTGAACGCTTTGAGAGACGGAGCATTGTGCTGGATGAAAGGAGGAACGGCTACATTTCCAAACACACATCCATGCGCGTGGGCTTACATGCCTCTGCACACACACACACACACACGCAAACACACATATATCTCACACAAATCTCATAAATTATTTGCAGGCTGAGCTTGATCTGCGCTGGGTTTGAAATAACCTGCTTAGGTTTTCAACCGCATGAGCTTAATGAGAGCAGGAGGCTCTGAGACGGAGCTCAAGGTGACTGCCGGCGCTGGTCAGTACAGAACGCTCCTGTCCCTGCCATCTCTGGCATAACATTACACACTGCCACCGTGGCAGCTCGCCAAGCCAATATGGCTTTTTATTTTTCCTCGGCTCATGTGCTTTGTGCCAGCAGTGGTAAAGAGGGAGCTGAAGTACATGAGGTGACCTCCATGTGTCTCCCTCCCTCATTATCCCTCTCTCTCTCTCTCTCTCTCTCTCTCTCTCTCTCTCTCTGTGTACGTTACTGGTTGTGCTACTTTCTCCCTGATGCGTGATGTGTTGGAAAGGACTGAAATCAGGATATCTGGCTTTTTTTCCCTCTCAAACAGTCGGAGAGGTCGATGAAATCCCAGAGAATTCTATTTCTTTTCCTAGATGCCTGGGTATCACATCCATCATCACGCTGTCTGACATCACATGCTCTAAATTACCAATCTCTCTCTCTCTCTCTCTCTCTCTCACACACAAACACACACTGTTAGTTCTGCTGGAAACAGGGCAGATAGGTCTGTGTTATACACTTAGCAAAACATGCTTCATAGATAGATAGATAGATAGATAGATAGATAGATAGATAGATAGATAGATCTGCGCAAATGTCTATAATCTAAAATAAAATCAGAATAAACCACCAAAAATATTGGAGCGTTTACAATCGATCATCCGATACATTTTTATTATGATAAGATTGAAACCTTAACAGGCCACACGGTGGTGTAGTGGTTAGCACTGTCGCCTCGCACCTCCGGGGTCTGGGTTCGATTCCCGCCTAAATGTGCAAGGGGTCTGCGTGTTCTCCCCGTGCTTGGTGGGTTTCCTCTGGGTACTCCGGTTTCCTCCCACAGTCCAAAGACGTAGGTTAGGCTAATTGGTGTTGGTTCCCAAATTGCCTGTAGTGTGTGAATGAGTTTGTGCGTGTGCCCTGCGATGGATTAACCTCCTGTCCAGGGTGTTACCCCCACCTTGTGCCTTAAGTCTCCTGTATAGACTCCAGGCCCCCCGCGACCCTGTATACAGGATAAAGCAGTATAGACAATGAATTGATGGTAGTCTTTATTTATAATACATAAATACAGTATATAACTAATGCAAGGGCCATTAAATACAACATATTGTCACGGACTAACCGGAGATGAAGCAGAAGACTTAGCAGTTAGCCCTGTAGCGTGGATGGTAAACCCAAACGCGGAAGTAGCGCGAGTAGGCAGGATAACCACGCAAGTTATTCTTAGAACTCTCCCGAAGCGAGAGCAAGAGTTTACACAAATAGACCCGCGTTCTAAATACACACACCCAATCAGAAGCGATAACCCAAGAAAGTGAGTACTCACGTTTGGACGAGCGAGGCGACGGCGAAAGCACGGGCATAACTCAATGACTGAGCGATGTGATGCGTCATCTTGTTTCCTTTTATGCTTCCTGAAACCAGACCGTATTACTTCCGGGTCCTAAGTGCCGGTCGTGTTTGAGTGTGCATGAACAGTACCCTCCCCCGTCCAGGACCGACTCTCGAACGGTCCTGGGGCTCGCAGGACCCGACCGAACGGTAGTACCCGGATGAGTTGCGGGGTCTAAGAACGAACCGAGCCGGAATCCAAGATCTCTCCTCGGATCGTAACCCCTTCCTCACACTCACAAACCCAGACTACCTGGACGCCTCTGCCTCCAGGACTGGAGTCAAGGATGCCGTGCGAAACGGATACGTAACAGACACGGTACCCCCCAAAAACCCTCAATCATACGGGGAGGAGGAGCAGGTGGGGTGGGTGGAACCATAGGTGAGGTGGTGAAGGGTTTGAGCTGGGAGGTGTGGAATACCGGATGGATCCGGAGCGCCGCAGGCAGCTGGAGCCGGTAGGTGACAGGTTTAATCCGGAGGTTGATGCGGTATGGTCCGATGAATCTGGGTGACAGTTTCCTTGACTCAGTCTGCAGGTGTAGGTTTTTTGTCGATAGCCATACCTTATCACCTACTTGGTACATTCGTCCCGGTGGGTGTCGACGGCGATGTTGCTGGGTGTAACGGCGATTGGCCTTTTGAATGGCGTGGTTTGCTTGTTTCCAAAGCCGTCGACACCGGCGAACCAACTGTTGGGCCGACGGCACTTCCACCTCCGGTTCCTGATGATCGAACATCGGAGGTTGGAAGCCGTAGCATACCTCAAATGGGCTTAGGGTGGTGGCAGAAGATAGGTGGAGGTTGTGGGACAGTTCAGCCCAAATGAGGTAGCGGGCCCAGGAGCACTGGCGATCAGCAATAAAGCATCTCAGGTAGCGCTGCAGTTGTTGGTTGGTTCGCTCCGTCTGACCGTTAGTCTGTGGGTGGTAACCGGAGGACAGACTGCAGGTGGAATTGATCAGACGGCAGAAGGCCTTCCAGAACCGAGACGTGAACTGGGGCCCCCTGTCCGAGACGATGTCCTTTGGGAACCCATGCAGGCGGACTACGTGCTCTAATATCAGCTCGGCTGTCCTTTTAGCTGACGGGAGGCCGGAGAGGGCCACCAGGTGAACAGCTTTGGAGAACCGGTCGACGATGGTGAGGATGGAGTCCCTTCCTTCCGAAACCGGCAGGCCCGTGATGAAGTCAACGGCAATGTGTGTCCAGGGTCGGCGGGGAACCGGGAGTGGTTGAAGTTCCCCGGGTGATGGTCTGTTGCTGTCCTTGGACCTGTCACACACTGGGCACGCCTGGACGAACTCATCTACGTCCTTTTTCATACTGGGCCACCAGAAAGCACGTTGTACAAACAGTAGGGTCCGCCGTCTCCCGGGGTGTCCTGAAAGGGGGGAGGAGTTTCCCCACTGGAGTACTTCGGCCCTGATGGCGTTGGGGACGTAGAGTCGGCCAGGCGGCACACCTGCTGGTGCGGTCTCCGTAGCTTGTGCCTGGCGAACCCTCGTTTCCAGGTCCCACCTGAGCGGTGCGAGGATCTTGGTGGCTGGCAGTACAGGCGCGGGGTCCGCCCGGGGGGCGTCTTCCTCGTGTTGTCGGGAGAGGGCGTCGGCTTTGGTGTTCTTGGACCCCGGGCGGTATGACAGGTGGAAATTGTAATTTTCGAAGAATAGTGCCCATCGCGCCTGTCTGGGGTTCAGCTGTTTTAACGTGCGGATTGTAATGAGGTTTGGGTGGTCGGTCCAGACGATGAACGGCTCTCTGGCGCCCTGGAGCCAGTGTCGCCATTCCTCCAAGGCCCACTTTATGGCCAGCAGCTCGCGGTCCCCTACTCCGTATCGCTGCTGAGTGGCGTCAAATTTCTTGGAGAAAAAAACTGCAGGGATGCAGTTTTTGGTCTGGACCTCGCTGGGAGAGAACAGCCCCGGCGCCCACATCCGAAGCGTCCACCTCCACAACGAATGGTTTATCAGCATCCGGGTGAAGGAGGATGGGAGCAGTGGTGAAGCGGCGACAGAGCTCATGGAAGGCGGAGACAGCAGTTGGGGTGAGATTGAAAGGGTGAGATGATGGGTGGGTCAGAGCGGTTAGTGGCGCTGCAACGGTACTGTAGTCCCGGATAAAGCGGCGATAAAAATTGGCAAACCCGAGAAATCTCTGGAGCTGTTTAAGAGTCTTGGGTAGGGGCCAATGACTCACAACTTCCAATTTCTGCGGGTCCATGGCCACACCCTGGGGCGATATGACAAAACCCAGGAACGTGGTGGAGCGCTCGTGGAAAGCGCACTTCTCCAACTTACAGGCCAGCTAGGGCGTAGCACTTTTAGAAATCAGCTTCTGATATGTTGGATGTGGGCTCAAGAGTGTTCGAGATGAGGATACTGCCCAGGTAGATTTAACACCTAACGCTCTAATATGTTCTGAGAACGCTTACGGTGAACTGTTGTGCTGCAGGCGTTGTAGAGACCAAACGGATGACTAGACTGTAATGTCCTGTGGGGGAGATGAAGGCCGTCTTCCACTCATCGCCCTCTCTGATGCGCACCAAGTTGTAGGCGCTCCGGAGGTCCAACTTAGTGAAGATGGTGGCACCAGAGAGGGCGCCCAGGGCAGAGTTGGTAAGAGGCAATGGATGTCGGTTCTTTATGGTAATATTGTTGAGCCCCCGATAATCGACACAGGGACGTAGACTACCATCGCGTTTCTTCACGAAAAAGAACCCCGCAGCGACAGGTGAGGAGGAGGGCCGGATGGTACCATGGCGAAGTCCACTGGAAACATACTCCTCCATCGCCTGCGTCTCGGTGTTGGACAATGAATAGAGATGGTCGCGGGGTGGTGTCGCACCTGGCTGAAGATCGATCGCCAGGTCGTATGAGCGATGAGGTGGTAGATGAGTCGCACGTCTCTTACAAAAGACTTCAGCCAGGTCCCGGTAGTCTAGCGGGATTTTATCTGTGTCGACATCGGGGGCCTCGGACTCCCTAGAGCACGCCCCAGCCTCGGCCCGTAGGCAAAGCTCAGTGCAGGTCGGCCCCCATTGGAGGATCCGGCTTTGGGTCCAGGATATGAGCGGGTCGTGCTGCAGCAGCCAAGGGTGTCCGAGGATGATAGGTGGTGAGGAGATAGTGGTGGTGTGAAACTGGATCTGTTCTTGATGTTGGTTAATGATGAGGGTGATAGGTTGGGTTTGAAAGGATATGGGGCTGGAGGAGAGAGGCCGACCATCGACTGATGTAATGGTTACGGGCTGGGATAACGCCTCAATCTTTAACCCCAATTTTTTGGCATAGGAAGAGTCAATGAAGTTACCTGCTGCCCCGGAGTCGACGAACGCGGTACTTCCGACCCGTTTGTGGCCAAACTGGAGATATACTTTAACCGTGAGACGGGAATCATTGGTCATGGTGGTGGAGAGGGACATGGGACCCGGTGAGTTCCTCCCATTTCTCACCGGGGCTGCGCGTTTCCCGGCCGCAGAGGACAGATGGCCCCATGATGTGCAGAAGATCCACAATACGCGCAGAGCCCCTCTCTGAATCGGCGTTCCCGTTCTGCAGCGGTCAAGGAGGCGCGCCCTAATTGCATGGGTTCCCCGACTCCTGTGTCAACCACGGCGGGAGGTGGAGTACCGACGGTCCTGGTGGGTGCTGCAGTGAATGGGGCGTGAACTTCTGGAACTGGTGAGCGGGAGAGGAAGGGCGTGGTGTGTGGTAGAGCAGTCATGGTGGGTGGCAGGGTACGAGGAGCTGGCTTGGGGCGAACGAGCAGCCGTTGGTCGATCCGGAGGGCAAGTTGAATTAAACCCTCCAAGGTAGCTGGAAGCTCTCGTCCGGCGAGCTCGTCTTTTATCCGTGCAGCCAGTCCCTCATAGTAGGCCGTCCGGAGTGCGGAGTCTCCCCAGTCGGTCTGTACGGCGAGAGTACGAAACTCCGCGGTGTAACGGCTCACGGACGACCCTCCCTGCTTTAGATGATACAACTGGGAGTCGGTCTCCACCTCAGCAGCTGGATGTTCAAAGGTGAGCTTGAGCTGGCGGGTGAACTCGGTGTAGGAGTAGGCGACATCTGAATCCGAACGAAGAACCGCCGTGGCCCACTCAGCTGCCTGCCCGGATAGCAACGAGACGAGAAGAGCAATGCACAGTCGGTCTGTGGAGTATCTGGTGGAATTAAACTCAAACACAAGATCCAACGCAGTTAGAAAAACACTGCACTTCCCATCCGTGCCATTCCATTTATCCGGTAAAGATAAGAAAACATCAGAAGGTGGAGAGGGAGTTGGCGGCGCAGCAGCCGCTGCGATGGGCGTGGCCACAGCCGGCTGAGCGGCCGCTCCGCGGAGGATCGCATTCTCCTGTCGCCGCGACGCCCTGGAGCTCCGTGCGGAGCGATGCGACCTCACCACGGAGCTGATCGATCAGCTTAGCATGCCGGTCAACCACATCGCAGAGGTGAGCAAACTCCGCTGGGTTTACTGCCGGTGGCTCAGTCATTCTGTCACGGACTAACCGGAGATGAAGCAGAAGACTTAGCAGTTAGCCCTGTAGCGTGGATGGTAAACCCAAACGCCGAAGTAGCGCGAGTAGGCAGGATAACCACGCAAGTTATTCTTAGAACTCTCCCGAAGCGAGAGCAAGAGCTTACACAAATAAACCCGCGTTCTAAATACACACACCCAATCAGAAGCGATAACCCAAGAAAGTGAGTACTCACGTTTGGACGAGCGAGGCGACGGCGA